>CM052538.1:161830539-161849326 GCA_028533065.1 Trachops cirrhosus | reverse complement strand
CAGAAATGGAGATCACATGGAGGGTTAGCAACAGGGGAGTGGGAGGAGGAGAGAGGGTGTAAAGGTACAGAGAATAAGTAGCATAGATGGTAGGTAGAAAATAGACAGGGGGAGGGCAAGAATAGTATGGGAAATGTAGAAGCTAAAGAACTTAGGACACATGGACATGAACTCTAAAGGGGGGGAATGTGGGTGGGAGGAGGGTGTGCAGTGTGGAGAGGACTGAAAGGGGGGTAATGGGACAACTGTAATGGCATAAGCAAAATATATTAATTTAAAAAAGAAACATGTGCTGTGAGTATAAAATACTCTCCAGATTTGAAGATTTAGTATGAAAAGAGAATGTAAAATAATATTAAAAATTATTTTAACATTTTAGTTGTTGAAATGATTATATTTTGTGTATATTGGATTTAGTAAAATATGAATTAGAATTAACTTCACTTTTCCCCCTTTTCTCATGTGGCACTAAGAAATTAAAAATTACATTTGTGGCTCACGTATTTCTTTTGGACAGTGCCTTTGTAAACTCAGATGATTTGAAGGACACCGAGGATTACCTTATTTAAGGAGCCTGTTAACCCTGTCTCGTGGCTTAACTGTTTCTATTATTAGAGATTTGTGCCCTTCGGTTATCATTAGAAACTCCAGTTTTATTTTTAAAATATCATCCATTTCTGGATGTGTCTTCTGTTGGGATATTAGTCATTTATGTTTTAATAATGTGACCATGAATAACTTCCATTCATGTAACTTTTTTTTCCCAATTAAAAATTAGACCTAGAGTCTGAAGAAACTGCTGTTTGCAGAGTGAGAGGGCTGTGAAGTCAGATAAGAAAGGGGGTAATTAAGAAATTTGCTGGGCACTTCCTGAGGTGGGAGCAGGCTTGGGGGAAACCACGATGCTTACTTGTTTCCTAGGCAAGCTTTGTTTACCTTGGAGTTGGGGGACAGAACCATATAATAAGCCCAAGAAAGAGGGAGGAAGGAGAGTACTAAAAACAGATTCTTTACATCCCCGCCCTGTGTCAGGTTTTAGTGTTGTTTCAAGTCCCTTTACCACTGAGGCTTCAGATTTAAGTTTAATTTTTTTTACTGAAATTGATTTTTGAAAATACTGCTTTGTTCCAGCAGATGGCATAGTTTTCACTGAAACTGTTAGTTTTTTCTCTTTATCTGGGATAAATATGAGTCATATCTTAGGCTTTGTTTGTTTGTTTTGTTTTCTTTGTTAGGTGTTATTCTGTGTAGTTAATGAAATTTGTGAGAAAATAAATTTGGATTTTTTGCCTTTTTTTTTTCTGTTTACTTTTGAATTAAAACTTGAATCATTGGTATGTATTTTTAAAATAGTATTTATTGCCCTGGCTGGTGTTTCTCAGTGGTTGAGTGCTGGCCTGTGAAACAAAGGGTTGCTGGTTCGATTCCCAGTCAGGGCACATGCCTGGGTTGCGGGCCAGATCCCCAGTGGGATGGGGTATGCGTGAGAGGCAACCACACATTGATGTTTCTCTTCCTCTCTTTCTTTCTCTCTCCCATTCCCTCTCTAAAAAATCAATCAACAAATATTTAAAATAGTATATTTTTTAACAAATATGTAGCTGTGTCTCCAAGTGATTTGTTTTTCTGTTGATGTTACAGGTACCCCCTGTTTCGTGGATTCAGAAGGCATTGTTCGAATGCTAAACAGAAGACTTGATAATACATGGACTCCTGTATGTAATACAAAAGAACACTGCAAAGGAAAATCTGATCACTACTGGGTGGTTGGTATCCATGAAAATCCCCAGCAACTGAGGTGAGATATTAGAAACTGTTTCTTAAAGTATATTTTTGTTTGCCTTTTACCTTAGTTCATTTACTTGCTTTCTATATTTACCAAATTAGAAATTCATTTATGTTCACTATGAAGTTTTCAATCAGTTACTTGACTTGGAACTAAGAACAAGATAGGGATTAAGCTTATTAGCGTGGCTATAACATCATTTCTGCCTGTTGATGGGGGACAGTTCTTGTTAGACATGACATTTCATCTTTTATTACAGCCTCTTATTTATTTTTCCTCACTGGAGGACCTTTTTCTTTTTTTCATTGGTTTTGGAGAGAGAGGAAGGGAGAAAGAGAAACGTTGCGGGAGCTCAGTTGCCTTCCACATGTCCAGACCTAGGATTGAGGAGCAAAGCCAGCCATGTGCCCTAACTGGGAAATAAGCCCACAACCTTTCGGTTATGGGACAATGCTCCAACTAACTGAACCCGACCAGCGAGGACAGCCTATTGTTAACTATGATTTAGAATCGAATGTATATAATTTAGCTTTTTTTGAGTTTTTTTCTTTTTTTTTTAAACCTTTGGGTATTAACTAACAAATAGGTACAACTTCAGTATTGATACATGCAGCTCTAATGCTTTTTTGTTTTACAATTTTATTTTTAGGGAGTGGAAGGGAGGGAGAGAAACATCAGTGTGCAATAGATACATCAGTTGGTTGCCTCTCGCACGCCCCCAACTGGGTGCCTGGCCCACCACGCAGGCAGGTGCCCTGAGTACATAAGCCAGCGGTCAGTCCACTGAGCCACACCAACCAGGGTGCTTTTTGAGATTTTTAGCTTAATTATTGTAATAGGGTGGAGAAATTAATGGTATATTGCAGGTGTAGAATTCTCAGTCCATATAGTCTATATTCAGTATTGTGTTGAAGATTTCCCTCTTTTTTGACCTGGTATCTGGTCAGTCTGCTTGATCTGAGAGATTATCAGTGACATGTAGGTACTTGGTGAACAAAGAGGTCTCTCTTTTCATGGAGCTGATAGTCTAGGGAGACAGATAACAGAAACAACTACATATTAATTACTACTTGGAATAAAAGCCATTAATTAATCTCAGCCAGACCCATGATAGAGAATAACAGAAGGGCATGTTTTAGGTGGATTGATCACAAAAGATTCTTAATGGAGGTAATACGAATATGAGACCTGGATGCCAAGGAGTCTGTTATGGAAGACTGGGGTGAAAAGCAATCCCTGTGGAGCAGACAGCATGCGTAAAGGCCCTGAGGTCAGAAAGAACTTGATGTATTTGAGAAACTGAAAGGATCTAATTGTGGCTAGCATATAAGAATCAAGGGGTGATGGGAGGGCATAAATTCAAGATATCAGAAATTTAGACATATATGTTGCATTATAGTCCATGATAGAGAAGTTTGGATTTTATTTGAAGTGTATGAGGAAGCCATTTAAGGTTTTTATCCAGGGGAATGTTATAATCTGATTTATGCTATAAAAAGAAAAATATGATTGTAAATGGATTGGCAGAGGTAAGACTAAAAGTAGGATGACCAGTTTCCTGCAAGTGGATTTATTCCTTCTGGGGATGTTTGGAAATTCGGGGTATTGTTTTCAGCTGTGACAGTGGTTACTCTGGCATTTAGAGAGCTGAGGCCAGGGTTGTTAAACATCTCATAGAGTGTAGAACAGTCCTTAACTACGGGTAATCCCAGATGCTTTCAGTACCATCATTGAGAAACACTGAGGAAGATTTCGTAGTCATCCAACTGAGCTAAAACAGTGGCAGGAACTAGTGTGGGGACAGTGGAAATGAAGAGAAGCAGATGCAAGATAGAAACAGTAGGATTTGCTGTTAGATTGGGGAGTGGGTGGGAGAGAGAATGACGTTTATATTTCTAGTTAAAAGTAGCTAGATGGATAGTTGAACCATTTAAAGATATAAGGGAAATTAAAATGAATTCTGTCTTAGGTGTGTTAAGTTTGAAATGCAGAATATCCAAATGGAGCTATCAAGAAGATATTGGATATATAATTCGACTTCAGAGAAGCAGTTTTGCCTGGAAATATAAATTTGGGAGTCATCAGAATATAGTTATTATATCAGAATTATATCAGAATATATCAGAAGTTATTTAAAGTCATAGCAATAAATTAGATGATTTAACAAGAAGCAAGAGTGAAAATGGTCTTAGAACCCAACCCTGAGAAATTCCATCATTTAGAGGTAGGAATTTTTGCTTGAGAAAAAAAAAAGAGGATTAGTTAGGCAAGGAAGAGAAAAGCCATCTGAAGAAGCTCATATAACAGATGCTGTAAGTGGGGACTATTTCAAGAAAGAGGCAATAGTGAGAAAGGAAAATAAAAATTGCTCTCAAATATATGAGAAGATGATTGATTATCACTAAAAATAACAAATATAAAAACTAAAAAGAGAATTCTCTTTTTACAAATCAAATTGGAAAAATCTAAAAATTGCTTGGTGTTGGTAAGGCTCTGGTGAAATAATCACATTTATATGTTGCTGACGGGGAATACACATTGGTTAAAATCCCTATTGAAGGCAATTTGTCAAGAACTACCAGAATTATAAGTGCTTATGTCCTTTGACCCAATAATTCTGTTCTTAGGATTTGTCCTACATATATACTAGTGTTTGCTATTTAATGTATGATACACAGACAACATCAGCATCACCAGGGAGATTATTAGAAATGCTGAATCTCAGGCATCACATCAGACCTACTCAGTGAGATTTTGCATTTTAATGAGATCTTTCATTTATTTGTGTGCACATTAAAATTTAAGAAATACCGCTGCTAGCAAATGTGGGAAATGAGACATGTAAAATACCTTACATGGAAGGATTGTTAATATTAGCAAAAGATTGGAAACCTAAATTTCTATTAGAAAAATAGACAAATTCTGTAAAATTATTTATATACTAGAGTACTATGTAGTTTTTTTTAAGGGTGAAGCAAATCATATGTGTGATAAGTGATGTGTATCCAGAATATGAACAGTACTCTTAAAACTCAAAAAAGACTCGGTTAAAAAATGGGCAGCCTTGGCTGTGTGGCTTATTGGTTGGAACATTATCCCATGTACCAAAAGGTTGCAGGTTTGATTCCCAGTCAGGGCACATACCTAGGTTGTAAGTTTGATTTCTGGTTGGGGCGTGTATGGGAGGCAAGCAGTTGATGTTTCTCTCTCACACTGATATTTCTCTTTCTCCACCCCCCATTCTCCCAATCAGTAAATATATCCTCGGGTGAGGATTTAAAATAAATAAGTAAATAATATTAGAAATAATAATAGGCAAAGGATTTTGAGTAGACGTTTCTCCAAAAACATACATGGCCAATAAGCATATGAAAAGATTCAGCATCATCAGCCATGAGGGAAATACAAATGAAAACCCAAGAGATACCACTTCACATTCCCTAGGTTGGCTATAACCTGGAAAACAGATAACAACAGATGTTAATGAGGGCACAGAGAAATTGGAACCCCAGTGTTGGGAACCGCCCTGCCTGGTTTCAGAAGCTGTAACCCCCCCAAGGCTAAGGCTGAGGGAGTGACCTTGGACCATAAGCCACTGAGAAAAAGCTTATCTCCCTGGCAGGAGTACCGCTTCTGCTCCTTTTACTTCATCCATAACCGGCCCCCATGCTTGGTCAGTTAGCCAATGGCGGGTAAGATTCCCCAAGGGGGAAACGACCTAAGACAGGCATGATCACAGGGGAGGCCCCCAAGGAAGGACTTTGGGGGGGTATAGCAAAAGGGGGCAATGGACCCTCACCCCTCAGCTTTGACAAAGCCTGAGTCCTCATTCTGCCTGTGAAAAGTCTCCTAATCTCTTGGCTGCCTTACTTCCCTTGCTCCACCTAAGCCTGAAACAATGACTGCCTTACTTCCCTTGCCCCACCTAAGCCTGAAACAATGACGGGGTGGTGCAGCCTGTGCTGGAAAGAGCAGGTTCCCTGGGTGATCAGGCCTAAGAAAGAATATGTAAAATCCTGTGAAACCTGCTTTGTTTAGAAGGCTCTCAATTAAATGATAAGGGTCCAAGCAAGAAGTGAGTTTGTTCCTCAAAGCTTTACAGCTCTTTAGCTATCTGACCCTGACTCAAAATAGGCCCTCAGAGGTCTTTGTTATCTATTGTTTGATCCTTACTGTCTGACAATGATTAAAGAGCTTTATCTGTAATCCTGTGCAAATGAATCCAATAAAAGCCCATTGAAGAACAGGCTCCTGGCCCTTCTTCTTTGAGAGATGGAGTAGGGGCGTAAAAAATGGTAGGTTTTGGCAGTTTCTCAAAAGGTTAAATGGAGAGTTACTATATGACCCCAATTGTTCCTCTCCTAGGTATATACCCAGGAGAGTTGAAAACACATCCATACAAAAATTTATAATTGATTGTTTATCATAGATTTCTTCATAATAGCTAAAAAGTGGAAACTGCAAATGTTCATTACCTGATGAGTAAGTTAAATGTGGTGTATCCCTGCAATGGAATATTATTGGGGTATAAAAAAGGATAAAATACTGATACATGCTACAACATGGGTGAACCTAGAAAATGTTATGCTAAGTGAATGAAGCCAGATACAAAAGGCCACATACTATCATTCCATTTATATCAAATCTTCAGCATAGGCAAATCCATAGCTACAAAAAGTAGATTAGTGGTTGTCAGGGACTTGCAAGGGAGGGGACAGTGGAGAATAGGGAGAGAGAGGGAGAGACTGCTGATGGCTGTGAGGCTTTCTCTTCAGGGTGATGAAAATGTTTTGGAATTAGCTGGTGATGATAGATGCACAACTCTGAATATACTAAAAGCTGAATTATACACTATGATATCTCATGACTATGGTACATTCGGTGTGAACTTTGGTATATGAATTTTATCTTCATAAAGCTATTATTAAAAAATGGGAAGGATGCTGAATGTGGTGATATGGAAAATATGAATTGTATTTGCTTGTATATGCCAAAGAATTCCTGGAAGAGTAAAAAAGGAAACTAACAGCAGTTACCTTGTAGAGGGAAACTCAGTAGATAGTATAGGAGATTTTTCTGTATTCTTTTTTACACTTTGTTCAAGTAAATGTTTTACTTGTTCGAAAATTAAGTTGAAATTTTTTTTAAGTGAAACAGGTAATTCAGTAACCCAAATCAGATAAGGAGTTAAGTTCAAGAAGACTTCTTAGTTTAGATACATGGAAGTTATTGGTAACCCTTATAAAAGTGCTTTATAAAAAAAAAGGAAAAATGTTAAATTCCAGATTGGGGTGGGCTGAGAGCATGTGAAGTAAAGAAATAAAAGCATAACATGTAGCCCTGGCTGGGTGCCTCAGTTGGTTGGGGCGTCATCCCATATACACAGTGGTTGTGGGTTCGATCCCCTGTCAGAGCTCGTATAGGAGGCAACTGATCAATGTTTTTCTCTCACATCAATGTCACTCTCAAACTCTCCCTCTCTCTCTAAAATCAGTAAACATATCTTTGGGGGAGAATTTTAAAAATGCATAATATGTAAATAACTCTTCAACAGAGAGTTTCAGCTGTGAAGAGGATGAGATGGTGGTGTCTAAAGAAGGCTGTTAAATCAAAGAAGGGATTATTTGGGTGATTTTAGAGGATTTTTGTAATCTTTTGGCAATAAATGTAGTGAAGAGGATGAGATTGATAATGTAAGAAAAGGAGAGAATCCAAAGAATGAAATCCTCAAAAAAAAAAAGAAAGAAAGAAAGAAAAGCAAAGAAAGGTGATAGACTTTAGACCATCTGTCTAAAATAGGAAGTAAGACATTTTATCAGTCGTGAGAGGGAAGAAGATAGACAATTGCAGACACATTTGGTAGCTGAAGGGTGACAGGAATTCCTGTCTGAGGGCTTCTGTTGTGTTGGCAGGTTGTGGAGCTGTGCTGAGGGTATTTTTGGAGGCAGTGGTGGGCCGTGTGGGATGTTTGGGAAAACACGATCTTAGAAAAGGCAGAATCAAACTAGTAGAGAACCATAGAGGAATTGCTGGTTAATATCCCTGGGCCTTAACTTTTCAGAATCTCCAAGTACTCCATTGGACATTTTTAATATTAAATGGAGTATATTAGTTAACTGCTTTTAACAGTTCTTAGGGTGTAGGTTGTTCTCAGAATTCTTTGCATGTTATTCTCAGGAATCAAGTTATTTAGTAATTTGAATGAAAGAATTCACATTTTTATCATAAGAGGCTAAGTTTTGAATCTGTATGGATTTTTACTGTTCCATCTAATGTTTATTCAAGTAAGATGATTTTGTTTTGTTAGAAAATGTCATCTTAGAAAGGTATATTTAGCCCTGGCTGGCATAGCTCAGTGGATTGAGCATGGACTTGTGAGCCAAAGGGTCACAGTCTAGGGCACATGCCTGGATTGTGGGCCAGGTCTCCAGTAGGGGGCACATGAGAGGCAACCACATTTTGATGTTTCTCTCTCTTTCTCCTGCCCTTTCCCTCTCTCTAAAAATAAATGAAATCTTTTTTAAAAAGATATATTTAATTTAATATTATAAATATACATTTTTATGGTAAGACTTTTTCTTTAATGACAGGTGCATTCCTTGTAAAGGCTCTCGGTTTCCTCCCACCCTTCCGCGCCCTGCTGTAGCTATATTATCCTTCAAGCTTCCTTACTGTCAGATTGCAACAGAGAAGGGACAGATGGAGGTATGTGGAAATCTTGCATTGACACTCTAAATGCACTGCCTGTGACACAGCCATTTAAGAATTGTCCCCATCGGGACAATTGAGTATTGAGTATTCTCAGTATTGAGTATTCATTAGTTTGTAATTAAATAGAGGTAGCAGAGAGGGAGGGAGCTGCTTATGATCACCAGGGCGCCTGATTGCCGTCTCTGCCACCAAGGACTTTGCCTGGGAGGTGAACGGGTAGTGTCCCCAGTGCGACACGGGTGTAAGCACTCACTGTCAGAGTAAGGCAAGTCCTGAGACGTGCCTCCGTGAGGTTTTTGTGCCATGAGTTTTGATTCACCTTCGTCCTAGCCCTGCATCATCTAAAGTCATTTGAAATCTTGCATTTAGTTACTCTAAACAAGAAGCAAATTGGCTTCTAAAAAACTAGTTTACCCAGTTATTTGAGTATTAACTATAATAGCTAGGAAACTGTTTTAAAACACTATTATTTCTTCACTATTCCCCTATCCCCTTTTAAGGATAGATAGGAGATAAAGTCAAGCCATAGTATCCCATTAATTAAAATTTGATGCTATAGAGATGAGTATTTGAGAAAATATCTTATTTAGAATTTAGTGCGTTAAGATAAATAACACTTGCCTGGCATTAAATGATAGATGGTTGATGAAGCGATTTTTTTCTACTTTTGCAGGAACAGTTTTGGCGTTCAGTTGTGTTTCACAACCACCTTGATTATTTAGCTAAAAACGGTTATGAATATGAAGAGAGCACTAAAAATCAAGTATTCAGAGAGCAACATGAACTTTTATTGAAAATGTTTGCAGTAAGTAAAATAAACATACTGAAAAAAATAAAGTTAAATGCTCTTCTAAATTTGAACCTGTCAAAGGTATGCGAATTAGCACTGACTTCCACAGCCTGGAATTCTTAAGTTGTATCCAGTGGTGTTTTTCTCTTAACAAAAGTTCTGTTTTTCAGTTGACGTTGCATTTAAAATATTTGAAAACAGTAACTTGCACCTAAGATCATAGGCAGTAATAAACTGTTCTGGTGCCACCTCTCTTTTTGCCTTTGCCCACCGCACTGTTTAATTTAATGGGTCCTCCAAGTGATTTTGATGCTTCATAAAGTTTGAGAACCAGGAACTCCAGCTCGTACTTTTATCCTGTGCGACAGAGTTCCTAAACTTCCCAGGGTGTCCAGTCTTAAGAACTTTCATAAGGCTTTTAGATATGCCTATTTTCTCTTACCCTCTTAGGTAACTGTGATGGTAAAAGTTAGTCTATAGCCAGTGACCATGTTCGGTGCCTGGTATATTTAAGTATTTTTACCTTTGGAAGTAAATGCAGTTTTTGAAACAGCAGGTTCACCTTGTGTCCTCTCTCCAGTTGGTTTATAGAGAGTAGTAGAATATAATATCTTCTTTGCTCATCTTGCACTAGACTAGAAGTCCCTTGAGGGTAGTGGCATGCCAGGTGCTCAGTGCTATCTACTACGCAGTAGACCTCAGTATTGCTTGAGAGAGTGATGGTCCATACTTTTCCCTTTAAAGTTGAGGGAAAGAGTTCTGAGGGAAAAGTGGTTTCTAAGACCACATAGCCAATTGTAACTACAGTCTCCAGAAGACGGTATTTACTCTAATCACCTCTGGGCAGCACTGCCTTGAGTTTAGTACTAAAGGAATTCAATTACTTTATTGTAGAGTAAATTTTGTTTCTTTTATAAAGTGTCATTTGTGGTCTAGGAACTACTAACCATTTTACTTCCTACAACACATTTAAGGAAACATTGGATTTATTTACCATTCAGTTTTACAGGAGCTTTTCCTCTGGAGCAGTGTTTCTCAGGGGGGTACTAGTAACTCTGGGGATTGGTCTTTAGCATTCCTGGCCCCCTGGCAAAGGCCTGTTCAACCTGGCTACTGTGAGAATCAGCAGGTCCTTGAATAACATCATTTTATTCAATGTCAATAATAAGGAGAGGGGAAAAATCAACTCCTGGCAGGGGCTGCTGTCTGTGTGAAGTTTGCATGTTCTCTCCATGCCTGGGTGGGTATCCTTCAGGTACCCCAGTTTCCCCCCATATCCCAAAGATTGTGCACGTTAGGTGAATTGTGTGTCTACATTGTCCCAGAGTAAGTCAGTGTGGATGTGTGGGTGAGTGTGAAGGAAGGGCATTCTTTGAAGAATGGGGTCGCTTTTTTTGCCCTGAGCTACTGGGATAGGTTCTGGCCACCCATGACCCTGAACTGGAATAGTGGGTTGGAAAAGAATTATTCATTTTTATCAATCTTTCTTAAATATATGAATAGCACACATTTATTTCAATATTTAATATTAGAACTGTTTTGGGTCTTTATTTAGAAGTTTGATGATGTTTTTGTGACCAGAAATATGCTGTAGGAACTTAACTCTTAATTTATATCAATTAGCCTCTGGTAAAATTGGTTTATTATATGTCCGTTAGATTAAAGTCACAGTTTCCAGGAACCCATCAACCATGTTAAATGAGGACTTCCTGCACTTCCTTTTATTTCTTAATGCCCCCTGAGGCAGAGTACCAACCCTGATTGAGAAGTACTGCTTATAGATAAGTGATACTGGAAAACTTAAGAAGGATGTACAGGTGAATATCTAAAGTTCTATCTGATGAGTCAGACATGGGATGTCCAAGTAACATTATATATAGTCCTTTTACCCTGTGAATTATGAGACCCTTAGTCTTCAAAGTGTTAATTTTTCTCACGTTGTACTTGAGTTGTCAAAGTTCATACCAAAAGAAAAGTAGTTAGTGTTTTCTAAGAGATGTTAAATGAATGCCCTTTGTTTTGTATTATTAATATAAACAGAACAAGAAAAAGGAAGTTGTTTGCTAATTTGGAAGTTGTATATAACTGTTTGTGATAGCTGGATATCATAGACAATCACACTTTTTTTTTAATCCTCACCCAAGGATATATCCACTGACTCCGGAGACAGAGGAAGGGGGTGGAGAGAGACAGACAGACAAACATTGATGTGAGAGAAACATCAATCATTTGCTTCCCGTCTGTGTCCCAATCGGGGACCAAACCAGCAAACTGGGCATGTACCCTGACTGGGAATTGAACCTGCGACCTTTCAGTTTATGGGCTGACACTCCAACCAACTGAGTCACACCAGTCAGGGCCACAATCACACTTTAAAATTATTGGATAAATCTGCTTGTCCCCACTGAAATTAGCATAGTAGTATTTGTGTGCCAGTTCTGGGCAAAGTAGTAACAAATAAATCATCTACAATTTTATTCCTTCTTTGAATTTGTAGCCCTATTTGGTGAGTGTGGGAAAACAAATTTAACAGAACCACATTTGAATTTTAAATGAATCTCTTACTTTCTTTTAATGAATAGCTTAAAATGGTATACCATAGTTCATTGAATCCAAGCTACTGTTGATTGTAAAATGTACCATTATTTTATTCATTTATGCCACTGAGACAAAAAAAAAATGCTGCCAATTAAACTCTGATCTACCATGGATTGTAACACTCTTCCCAATTTCAGAGATGTTAAAATGTGTAGAAATGTGCATCTTAGAATCAGAGATGCAGTATCTAGAAAGCTCTTTTCTGTTTTATTAGTAGTTTCATTCCTTAATTTTTAAAATGTTTAACTTAATGCGATTCAATTTCTTTGTTTTGTTTTCCTTTTTGGGCTAGCTTTCCTGTAAACTGGATCGGGAATTTCGTTGTATGGAACTTGCAGATCTGATGACTCAACATGTTGTGAATTTAGCCATTAAATATGCTTCTCTTTCTGGGAGACTAATGTTGGCCCAGAGACTTAGTGAACTGGCTGTAGAGAAGGCAGCAGAATTGGCAGCAACCCAGAAAGAAGACGAGGAAGAAGGAAAAGATGATTTCAGACAAAAGCTGAATGCTGGGTAAGAAGTATTCAGTTGTTTGAATTTTTCTTTACCATTCCGAATATTAACTTTGTGTTCGCATGTAGGTCTTTATTGAATAATATTATCTTTTTAGTTACAGTAGAACTCCTACAGAGTGGAGCCAGTCAAGGCTCAGAAATCAAGTTGAAGAAGCCTCAGAAGACACTGGAGAAGTGGATGATACTGAAGAACCTGATGATGTAGAAGAAAAATCAGAAATACCTAAGCAGGGTAAGATACATTTTAAATTGTAAGATACAGTTTAAAGATGAGAATTGTCATGTGTGGGACTTTCCCTAATTTACTGAGCTAAGAAAAATGAATACAGTAGTCTTACTTATCCATGATTTTGCTTTTCATGGTTTCAGTTACAGTCAACTGTGGTCTCAAATATTGAATGGAAGATTCCTGAAATATATAATTCATAAGTTTTAAATTGTGTCGTTCTGAGCAGCATGATGAAATCTTGTACCATCTGATCCATCCCACCAGGAATGTGAATTATCCTTTGTCCAGTGTATTTACACTGTGTATACTACCTGCCCATTAGTCACTTGGTCACTCACATATCAGATCAGCTGTGGTATCACAGTACCTTTGTTCAGGTAACCATCATTTTACTTAATAATGGCCTGAAGGCATGAGAGCTGTGATGCTGGCAATTCACATATGCTAAGGAGAAGCTGGAAAGTTCTTTTAAGTGAAAAAGTGACAGCTCTTGACTTCATAAGAAAAGAAGAAATTGTATGCTGATGTTCCTAAGATCTGTAGTAAGAAGGAGTTTCCCTATCTGAAATTGTGACGAAGGAAAAAGAAATTTATGGTAGTTTTGCTGTCACACCTCAAAGTGCAAAAGTTATGGCCTCAGTGTGTGGAAATGCTTTGTTAAGATGTGGCGGGGGAAGCATGAACAGGAAACACCTTCTGGCTGGTGGCAGCCTGTTGCCCCAGAATGCATTGAACCCTTAGAAGACTGC
The DNA here is from genome assembly GCA_028533065.1 of Trachops cirrhosus. Lineage (NCBI taxonomy): Eukaryota > Metazoa > Chordata > Mammalia > Chiroptera > Phyllostomidae > Trachops > Trachops cirrhosus. The sequence continues at coordinate 161,835,945 of CM052538.1, read as the reverse complement.
AACATGGGCCCCCTGGAATGAGTGACCACATTCACATAAGTCTGTTACAGCATATTGTTATAATTGTTCCATTTTATCATAGTTATTGTTGCTAATCTCTTACTGTGCCTTTTTATAATTAAACTTTGTCATAGATATCTACAGGTGGGGCAAAAGTAAGTTTATAGTTGTTCGTATGAAAAATAATCCAATAATTAATAAACAATCATACAAGAGTAAACTGTTTCATATACTCACAACTGTAAATGTACTTTTGCTCTGCCATGTATGTGTAGGAAAAAATATGATACGTATAGGGTTCAGTACTATTCTTGGTCGGCTTCAGCCATCTATTGGGGTCTTGGAATGTATTCCTCATAGATGAGGGGGGAATGCTGTACTCTTCCTTCTTCAGTACACCTGTCTGTTGATTATAGAGGATGACTTTATCTTCCTATTTACATTTAGGACAGAACCCATTTTCCAAAAGTGCAAATTCCTCTGATGTGCCATCTGTTAGGTCAGGTAAGAAATACTTGTAATTTTGTAATATCAAGATTTCTTAAGTAGTCTTTAAAGTGATACATCTACTCAAATACACTTTACCCTTTAGGGCCTGTTTGTTTTCTTATTTGTTTGTTTAGGGTTTTTGTTTATCAGTGATGTTTGTGAAACCATGGTCATTTAACAAATATTTATTAAATGCCTGTCGTGTGTCAGACATTTGACTAGATGAGGGATATGGAAGTCAAGAAGACATGCATGGCTGGTCCTTGTATGAAGCTGACAGTGTGGACTGGCTTTTTAAACTGATGAGAACAGATACTGCACTTGATTTTAGCCAAAAGGCCAAGAAGCGATCAGATTGGCTTTTTAAACTATATACATATGTATTACTGTGATTAAGATATTATCTTTAAAAATGTGCAGAGTATTAGAAGAGCGTGTAATTTATTCGTGGTGGGAGGTGGACTGGGGCTCCAGGGAAGACCGCACGGAGTGTTGAAAGCAGACACCCGAACAGTGACAGTAAAGTGGGCAAGGTGGGTGGAAGCAGAAGCAGAGACAAAACATGTGCAACAACCTGTAAGAGTGGTGCGAAGAGCACAGGAAGCAAAGAAAAAGTGGTGCTGAATGAATGGTTTTGGGGCAAATGGACAGGAGCCAAATCACAGAGTCACATAGTCCATAGTAAGGATTTTGATCTTTATTCTAAGGTTGTTGGGAGGCTGTAGGTTTTAAGCAGGGGCGTAGTGTGCCACACTGCAGAGGAGGAATGCATATTAGGAGATAGCGGAGGCAGTGCAAGTGAGATTGAACAGTGGCCTGGACTAGGGTAGTGGTGATGGTAGAGAGAACGGGAAGAATTGAGGAGGTAGTTCAGAAGATGATGTAGAGAGTGTAGAAGTTGGGGTATGAAGAAGGACTCAGTTTCCCGGCTTCTGAATTGAGTGAGCGATGGTGCCAATTACTGAGTCAGGAAACACCAGGGCAATGCAGGCTTAGATAGGAAGATGATGAATTACTATTGGATATTTGGGTCAGGAGCTCAGGAAAGTAATGTCTCTGGAATCGAGATATAAAGTGAAAATCATTGGCATTAGTGTAGCAATTTAAACCATGGGCACGGGTAAGGGAGCATTGGGGGAGGAGGTAAAGTGAGGAGAAAAATGAGCTTAGGCTTAGGGAATCCCCAACATTTAAACATGAGGTAGAGGTGGACAGGAGGGGAACCATCAACAGAGTAAGACCAGAGAAGAAGGAGGTAAGTAAGTGTAATGCAGTATCTGAGAGTCAAGGAAGGAGACAGTATCAAGGAAAAAGGAACACTCAGCTGTGCAGAATGCTGTTAAGAGGGAAAATAAGATGATGACTGAAAAGTATCCACCAGATTTGGCTACATCAAGTTTTATTGAGTACTTAGCAAGAGCAGATTCTGTAGGGTAGTAGGGCTGGAAGCCATGTTATATTCATATGAGCAGTGAGGAAATGGGTATAGTGTGTAGACAGCCCGTGGGAAATTTGGCTGTATATGGGGAGGTGAGGGGAAATGGTGGCTGGAGGGTAGAGAAGATTTGTTTGGTTTTTGTTTAAGTTGGGAAACTTGAATAGCCAGTAACAAGGGAAAAGTCAAAGATGGTGTACCCATTGATAGGACAAGTGTCTTGACAAAGCGGGAGGGGTGAGACAGAGAGAACGAGGAGAGGAATTACTAACCTCGCTAAAATAAGACGCCATTCTTCCGTGCTCACGGGAGAAAAGAATAGATCTATATGTATTGGGTTGGCGTATTTTATAGTGCAAGTTGCACTAGTGCCTACCTGCTAGCTTTTATTTTGTCTTGGAAATAGGAAGGAGGTCATGTGTAGTTAATAGTTTTAAAGTTACAAAGTATATTTCTTTTTATATAATACAGATTAAAATGTTCCATGTATTATTACAGAAGTCAGAAGTCCTCTCTGTTTTACCACTATTAAGTGAGGGTTTCTTTCTCATGAAAGGTGCAGTTACCTCTGGCAGCCAAGGACGAGTAAACCCCTTCAAGGTAAAGTCTTTCCAGTGATATTTTCTATTTAAATACATTTCCATCCAGAGAAATACAGGGTCCAGCACAAATAATATCCCTTTTTTATTACAAAATCATAAGCATGCATCCCTATAACATAACAATGTCACACTCAGGCACACCATGTGACATTTTAGGTGAAATATTCAAATTGCTCTCCATCTCGTGTGAGACATTCATGTACCCTACCAGCCCCCCTCAAAGGCGTTACTTCTGCCAGACCCTGTATTTTCAAACCACGTTATGACCCTCCCCAGATTGGAGGCATTAAAGACTGCAGCAGATCCTTGTGAAAATAAACACAAAAGCAGCACAGGTTCACAGGTTATATTTTCTCCTTATTTCTAAGTACCTGTTTTTCTTGGGGATGTGGTATTTGGGAATATGTGGATCAGTCTTAATTTGGATTGTACCAAATTTAGCCAGTTTCAAAAATGAGACTATCGTACAAACTTACCTGAAATTTTAAAGAAAAATAAATTATTGGGATTCTTTTTTCTTCTTTAAACATAAAATGTTAACACAAGTTTGTTCTTTAGGTATCGGCCAGTTCCAGAGAGCCAGCCATTTCAGTGAATTCCGGACGTTCTGCTAACATTTTAGACAGTATGAACAAATCATACAAGAAATCCACTGCACTTAGTCGAGCTACAAATAGTGAAAAGTCTCCAGTAATAAAACCTCTAGTTCCAAAGCCAAAGTCTAAGCAGGTACTGCTCACCACACCTGCAGTAAACATCGCGTGATCTGTTTGCCTTACTTTAGTTCATTTCACTGTTTCAGGTGTGGGACAGGGGGCTCCAGCTGTCATCATTGATTGTCTAGTGAGGGCAGAGGTTCTCCCTTCTGGATTTGCTTCAAAATCATTTCTGCCCCTCAAAATATATGCCCAGACCCTGGGGACTGGGGCATCTGTCTTTTTTTTTTTTTTTTTTTTTTTTTTTTTGGCTTTTTGTTTTTAATTTTCCAGATGGTTCTGATACCTATTTGTATTGAATGATAACTGTGGAGTACCCGGCTGTAATCTTCCCTTGTCCTGTGTTCCGATTTTGCTTCCCAGGTTTCATCCTGTGTCTGTCATGAGTAAAAGAGATCTTCTGTTCATTCTTTCCATTTCTTATAACTGTTTGTTTAGAAAACGTGGAATTTGAAGTATGGTTTTGGGGGGGTGTGTGTGTGTGTGTGCGCGCATGCGCTTATTTTCGGAGAATTTAAGGGCTTAACATGTTGGTGTAAGACTTCTAAATAATTATAAGTACTTTTCCACATTTTTCAAAACTTGCGTGTACATATAAATTCCTTCTTGATTCTGTTGCAGTACTCTTTATGTTTGTTTTTACAGGCATCTGCAGCATCCTATTTCCAGAAAAGAACTTCCGAAGCTGATAAGACTGAGGAAGTGAAAGAAGAAAACCCTGAAAATTCATTATCTGAAACCCCAGCCACGTGTTCTCAAAACACTGAAAACCGAAGGTCAGTGCATAGGGAGATGTAGTGTTCTCAAGACATAGCCTCCCAATAAAAGACATGCAGAAGCAGCAGAAACACTTATGCAGCCCTGTTATTTATTATTATAAATCACTTATTGACACTTGTAGTGGGCATTTTGAATAATTACAATTTTAAGGAAGTCACAAACACTGATTTATGCCTGTTTATATTACTTATTAAAATATGCTTTTTAAAAAAGATTTGTTTGTTTATTTTAGAGAAGGGAAGGGAGGGAGAAAGAGAGGGTGAAAACATCAATGTTTTTCTCACACACCCCCTACCAGGGACCTGGCCCACGACCCAGGCACGTGCCCTGACTGGGAATTGAACTGGTGACCCTTTGATTCACAGGCCGGCACTCAATCCACTGAACCACACTAGCTAGGGTGAAAGTGTGCTTTGATAAATTGGATGTTTTAAATTATAGATACATTTTATTAAGACACTATATTTTATAATTAATTTTTTTAATGGGTAATATAGTTACTTAAACATAGTCAAAAGAGGTGTGATGAAGAGTATATCTCTTTCCTATTTATCCAGTTCCTCTCTCCACAAATAGTCACTGTAACCAGTTTCTTATATAGCCTTCCACAATTAATCTATGCATATACAAACACTTCTATTAGTCTTTTGTGGGGGTTTTTTTGTTTGTTTGTTTTGTTTTATAGAAATGGTAGCTTACACATTGTTCTGTGTCTTGCTTTTTTTCACTTAGCAGCTTTTGCAGGTCATTTCAGATTTCTACACAAAGAGTTTCTTTCATCTTTTTATACTAATTGAATGAATATACCATAATTTATTTAGTTCTCTACTTGCAGAGAAAGGTCTTTTGCTAGTACAGATAATACTGCAATGTGAATGTCATTTCTCGCATAGACATACAGCTATAGATTCCCACTTACATGGTTAAAGTTAATGTGACATTGTAATTCTTTTTTTTAATGTATTTTATTGATTATGCTATTAGTTTTCCCATTACCCCCCTTCATTCCCCTCCACTCTGAACACCCTGTCCCATCCACATTTCCCCCTTTAGTTCATGTCCATGTGTCATAAGTTCTTTAGCTTCTACATTTCCCCTACTATTCTTGCCTTCCCCCTCTTTTCTATCTACCTTCATTGCTACTTATTCTTCATACCTTTCCCCCCTCTCTCCTCCTCCCACTCCCCTGTTGCTAACCCTCCATGTGATCTCCATTTCTGTGGTTCTGCTCCTGTTCTAGTTGTTTGCTTAGTTTCTTCTTGTTTTTGTTTTAGGTGCAGTTGTTAATAATTGTGAGTTTGCTGTCATTTTACTATACGTGTTTTTTATCTTCTTTTTTTTCTTAGATAAATCCCTTTAACATTTCATAAAATAAGGGCTTGGT
>CM052538.1:161698794-161830039 GCA_028533065.1 Trachops cirrhosus | reverse complement strand
CCGGTCTGGATGAAAGTGTCTATTTTTAAGTCCTTGGTTGTCCGACTTCCATGCACTTCAATTTTCTGTCAGTTCTGGTTGTTACTTTGTTTCTATATCTTTGTTGTCCCTATCTTGGTTGTGCGAGGAGGCACAGTGCGTCTACCTATGCCTCCATCTTGGCCGGAAGTCCTTATTAGCATCTTCTCATTCTTCTGAGATGGCATTAAACATCCTCCACCAGTGACATGCAACTATTTGGGGCATGTCTGCTCTTGGGAGGTGTCTTTGCATAGTTTCTTCTGCTCCATGTGGAGCCCTTGAGTCTTCCCTTCCATCTCACAAAGTAAGCTCGGTGTTCATATTCTTTCATTTTCTCTCTAAAAGTTCTTCCATTCCCCTCCAGTCAGAAAAGAAGAAAGGTCAGGGCCTCCATTCAATGTTCTACATTTGGGGGTGTAGTGAGACACTAAGAATTGCACTGACTCCACAGTCCTGCTTCTGGAAGTTAGGAGTGGGATAAGGAGACTTCTCTCGTGTACCTTTCCGCCTTGATCCAGAATCTCCTCCAAAGTTTGAATTTCAAATATCAAACCTTCATCAAGTGCATTTAAAGAAATTTGCTTTTTTTCCAATTACCATTGCCAAATGCCTAATGTTAGTCTACCTGTTACCCTTGACAAGTGACTATATCTCTGGAGTCTTGCAGTATTCAATCTTTGAAGCTATGCATCTCACTCACCTGTTTCTCTATTACAACCTTAGAAATGGAAAAAAAAAAATCCTTGGCTTTTTGGTAGAGAGCAATTCCCAGTTTGTGTCCAAGGCCATAATGGGTGACATACTGGGCTAGAATCATAGATGCTGTCACAAACCCTGGCTGTGAATGCCCACCTCTTGACTTTTGAACCATTTTATGCTAATAAATTCTGTGGAACATGTCCCTGTTCTTTCAGTATATTCCTCCTTTTTCTCTTTTCGCTACTTATAACTACCAAACTACTTATATTTCATTGTTGAACTGTTTAAATAATGTTGACAATTTTAAAGCTTCCTCACATTTAGCTAGAAGACAATGCCTCCATTTTACAAGTAAATATGTTCTAGAACAAATCCAGCGACTTTGTATTGACAATTGGCAACAAATGTGCTGATGCCTCAGTGGCAGTGTTCATAAGGAAATGTTAATTTTTAGAGTGAAAGTGCCATTAGAAATTCTCTTTGGGAAATATGATACTAGTTAATGTTTACAAATGTTTTTAAAAGAAGGCAAACGATTGCCACAAAAAAATAAACCCTTACTGAAAGCATCCCCATTAAATCCCTTTATTTTTAAGGTAACTTACTTTGTATCTTTGTTCTCATTTGTTAAAAATAGGCCATCCTTTAATGTTGTCTCCAACTATGGTTGAAACAATGGACAGTGCGCAGTGCAGTTAAAGGGGAAAAAAACCCATACAATATGTTGGGAACCACCCTGCCTGGTTTCAGAAGCTGTGACCACTCATGGCTAAGGCTGAGTAAAAAGACCTTGGGACCATAAGCCACTTAGGAGACAAAGCTTATCTTCCTTGTAGGGGTACCACCTCTGCCCCCTTTCACCTCACTCTGCTTGGTCCTGGGCAGATGACTGGTTAGCTAATGACAGGTAAGATTCCTCAAGGGAGGGAAGACCTAAGACAGACATGGTCACAATGGGGCCCTCAAGGAAGGATTTGAGGGGGCTATAGAAAAAGGAGGTGATGGACCCTCACCCCTCAGCTTCATCGACATAGCCTGAGTCCTCGGGTCTGCCTTCTGTCTGTCAGAAGTCTTCTAATCTCTTGGCTGCCTTACTTCCCCTCCCTCACTTAAGCCTTAAACAATGCCTTAAGCTTGAAACAATTCAGGCAGTGGGTGCGGCCTTGTGCTGGAAAGGGCGGGTTCGCTAGGGCAATCAGGTCTAAGAAAGAATGCATAAAATCCTACTGAAACCTACTTTGCTAATACCCTCAATTTGAATGATAAGGGTCCAAGCACGAAAATGAGTTTGTTCCCCAAAGTTTTATGGCCCTTTAGCTATCTGACCCTGACTCAAAATAAGCCCTCAGAGTTCTTTGAATGTTATCTGTTGTTTAATCGTTTCTGCCTGACAATGATTGATGAGCTTTACATATACGTATTCCTATGTGAATTAAACCCAATCATGGCCAGGGTCCAGGCACTCTCCCCTTGAAAGAATGGCTGAGCAGTCCCTTTTCTTCCATAGGACTTCGGTGGTCCGTGTCATGAATTTTTCTCGTTTCATCCACAATGCCAAGGACACTGTCAGCCAGTGTCTGCATCAACAGTAAATATTAGGAGAGTGACAAAGAGACTTTCCAAAGCATGTTCATATTTCATGATTTATGTAACTTGGTATTTAACGTATATAGAAATTCAATAACTATCTTTTAAAAACCCACTTACATGAATATTTCTTCTATTTTAGATTAAAGATGCGTAAGAGACCAGTCAATTTTCATATTTCTGTCCTTAATGTTTAGAACACAGCTATGCCTGGAGCAGACATTCAATGAATACTAATTATAATGATGGAGCTACTTTATTAGTATAGAATAATTCTGGAGACTTCCCTCCTGATTCGTCTGATCATAAGCCTTATAATACTTGTTTATACATCAGAAAATCAGCATTAGAAACTCTCTGGAGCAAATCATAAGATAATTTGATATATGGTTTAAAACTCACTTTTGGCCCTGGTGTGGTGGCAAATTTGGTTAGAGCCATGTCCTGATGGCCAAGGTTCAATCCAGGTCAGGGCTTATACAAGAATCAACCAGTGAATACATAAATAAGTGGAACAAAAGATCCATGCTTCTCTTTCTCAAGAAAAAATAAATAAAAAATAAAAAATCCCTCACCATTGGCGTTATGAAATAATCCCTCAAGTAAGGGGAAAAAAAGTCCATTTTTAAGTCTTAAAACAGTAAAAGCAGATGTCACTGGTTAAGAGTTCGGTTGATCAATAACGTTTCGCAATTTTTATCAACACCAGGGGGAAGAAGCTTCGCTTCGCTTGCAAATCAATTTACCCAGGGTCAAAGTTCTGGCCACCACAAATACCACCATCCTAGGTCTAGGGAGTCACATAGGAACACTTAATGTAACACTGCCTCTGAAACCGCCCAGAGGGTGCGCTGCCCATATTTTAAACTAACGAGAGCACGAGTTTCAAGTCATACTATTTTCCGTGCCTTTCCCTGGGAGGTTCCAGTTCCGTCTGGAACCTCGGCTCGTTTCAGATTCCGTTTGTCCCGCAACAACTCAGGGAGACCGATCCCACTGCTCTCCACTGGTGTGGAAGCGCTCCCGCAAAGCCCGTCGCAACGCCGCAGACGCGCATCCTTCCGGGAGCGCGCCCCATCGAGCCCCTGGCCGCCCCGGGCGCCGGGCCGGGGGCGGGGCGAGATCCGTGACGCAAGGCAGCACCCACCAATCGGGACGCCCCGCGGCGCCAGCCCAACCTCTGGCGCATAAAAAGAGCTTCGGGCTGTTCCTGTCACATTTCACCCACCGGTCGCCTACCTTCCTCTGGTTTCTCCCGCCACCGCCCTTTGCTCGCGGCGTCCGGCGAAGTTTAATCGCAGCCCCTGAAACCTGCTAAGGTTCCTGCCCTGTGGCAGCGGCGGGTCCATGGAGAAGGGCCCGGTGCGAGCGCCGGCGCAGCCGCGGGACCCCAGATACAGCAATGGGTGCCTGGAGGGGGAGCCGCCACTGCCCGGGCCGAGCCGACCCGCGGAGAAGTCACCGCGGCAGGAGACCAAGAGAGCCCAGCCAGCGGACAACTGGAAGGGCGAGCGGCCCCGCGGCGAGGAGAAAGAGCTGAACCTCACCAATCTGGCAGCCGCCTACTCGTCTATCCTGCGGTCTCTGGGTGAAGACCCCCAGCGACAGGGGCTGCTCAAGACGCCTTGGAGAGCGGCCACGGCCATGCAGTTCTTCACCAAGGGCTACCAGGAGACCATCTCAGGTCAGTGAGCCCGCTGGTCGCGTGGGCGTGGGCTGCTTCCAACAGCTGGGAGCCGGGGAGGTGGCTGCAGAAAGAGCGCGCGGGCTCTGGGAAGTTTCGACTTGACTCACTCAATGCAGAGGGAGACAAGTGATGCACTTTCTGAACTGCCCCTACCCCCCTTCCCGGCCCTGGCCCTGCTGCCCGCTAAGGTAAAGGCTTGCGTGGGACGTATTTCGGGCGCTCTGGGCGGGAGCGGCCTCTCCACCTGGGTACCCCCTGCAGCCGCCCTCGAGGGGTCCCTACTCCCAGCACGCAGCCCTCGGGCTGGCGAGACTGCGGCCACTGAGTTGCCCAGGGCAGGATGCTTGAGGCACCTGCTGAACCCAGGGTGAGGATCACCTGGGCACTTGCGGAAGTGACTGCTTCCTAGGTCATCTCTTGAGGTCTCATCTTTGGTTTCGTGCGTTTGGAGTGCCCGGGGCGGTCCTTCACCGTGAACTTGGGCGACCTTCACTCTCACTGATTTGCCAGGCACCCGGGGCTTCGGAAAGTTGTAATTGTCTTTGCTCTACATCGAATTCACTTTAGCTTAGGACTCTTCCAGAATTTGGTACAGTTCTGGGCACAGGCTTCCCGGAGTTTGAGGTATGAGATTTCTGCGGCTAATTTGCTACTTAAAGCCCTGGCCCGGTGCTCAGTTGGTTAGAGCGACGTCTTGATAGCCTAGGTTCAATCCAGGTCAATAAAGCAATAAAGTGGGAGTCAGGGATGTTTGCTTAACTCTGGGACATTGAGTGGAGGTCCTCTGTCACCCTTCCCATATACACTCCAAATAAACCCGGTTGGCCCAGTGCTATCACCCAGGGTCAGGCTTTCACCCAGGACAAGGGGAAGCAGGGGGCTGGGAGTGGAGAGGAAGTAGGAAATGACTGAATCTGACTTGTACAGCTGGGACCAAAGGATATTCTGCGGATTCTCTAGTTCATATCGTCACATCTTTGGTGCCTTGTGGTGACATTTATATCTTTGGCCGAAGAAGCCTTCTGTTATTGGTCAAAGAATAACAGTGCTGCTTTGAGAGGTAACCTCCCTGCCACTGTTATTCCCTGATGGAGTATCCGGCGAGTCCCTGAATAAGTCTTGAAGAACAAAGGTATTTTTGCCCAGTCTTCCACACCACAAAGGAAGGGTGGTAAGGCAGAGTATGAGAAGGGTGAGGCCCAAAAAGGAAATTATACTACATCCTAAAGCCAAGAATGTGTCCAAGTTCACTTGTTTAATCCCTTAATAAAAGTTTAGAGCTTCGAAAGCAGAATTTCAAATGTAAAGACTGAAGAATAAATATTCTTTGTTTGATGAATATGCTACTTTTTGGTGATATTCCATGACTAAAGAAGGAATGACTAGAGAAAAAGCACTTTCATAGATGAAGTTTGCTCATTCTGCCTCTTGTGGACAGTGAAAGCCATGGCCTCACTGCACTGGTCAGGCTTTGGGAATCTTGCCCTAACTGATTTCACAGGAGAGAGGGATTTCTGACCCCCGGATAGGTCACAGAATTTCCCTTAAGTGGCTCACAATGTGTTCCCAAGAAATGGTTAGCAGAAGTTTGTCTGCTGAGCCACAGGACTAATGACACCAAAGAACACTTCTGTCTACCTTAGAAAACTGCTTTAGTTAAGTATTAACTTTATTCTTTAAAAAGTCTATGGACTGTCCTGGCTGGGTGGCTCAGTTGATTGGAGTGATGTCCTTCCTGTGCACCAAAAGGTTGTGGGATCGATCCCGGTCAGGGCACGTTATCTAGGTTGTGGGTTCTATCCCCAGTTGGGGTATGTATGGGAGGCAACTGATGGTGTTTCTCTTTCACATCTCTCTCCCTTTCTCTCTCCTTCACCCTCCGTTCCTCCCCCTCTAAAATCAAAAATTGTATCCTTGGATGAGGAATTTAAAAGTCTGTAGACCTAGAGACAGAAAGCAGATGAGGGGTTGCCAGGGCCTTGGAAAGAGGGTGGAATGGGTACAAGTTTCCTTTTGGGGTGTTAAATGTCCTGGGACTAGAGAGTGGTGAAGGTTGCAAGACCACTGAATCACACATTTTATATGGTTAAAATGATGAATTTTATGTATATACTACCATAGTGAAAAAGTCCACAGACCATTTAAGAATTATTAGTAGCCATTAACTGAATACTTTCTGTGCTCTAAGTGCTTCATGTGGATGATCTTGGTTAATCCTCATTTTAAGACAACACTGTTCTTTTATACCCGTGACAGGGAAACTGAGGCACAGAGTTTGATAGGTTCGTGTTAGGGCTGGTGATTGAATCCAGGCAGCTCAAAGGCAGAACTCTTAGCCACTTCCTTATGTTGCTACTTAGAGAAATGTATCAGGGTGTCTTATCCTTTCAAACTGTGAGTTGTGACCTAATAGTTGGGTTACCAGCCACAACAACAAAAAAGGTGGAGTAGAAAGGAGAAGATCAGCCTATCCCATGTAGTATAAGGGTAGATGTTCCGAGAAACTTCTGTGTAGGTTTTATAGGTGTAACTTTTTCTGGTGTGTAATGACCCAATGTAAAATGTATTTCTTACCATAGGTTGTGATCAAAAGTTTGAAAGCCTCTATCTAGAGGATTACACTTAAGGATTTAATATTGATTTCTTAGAAGTACACAGTTAAAGAGAAGACAGGATGAGGATGTGCAAACTTAAAGAAATACACCTGAAATGGTGGTGGTCGAAGACATGCACCAACCTGGTGGGAGACAGAAGGAAGGAGACCTGAGATCTGCGGGAAATGTAGCAGAGAGAAAAGGGAAAACAGTCTTGCACAGTCACTGATGTTTTACTTCTTCAGAAGAGAGCATATGCCAGTGACTGTATAGATTGTTTTGGATAGAAACAAATTTCTTTGAAACAATCACATTTCTGTGATTGTAAACAAGATAATATATCTTTTTATATTAATTCTTGGTTAATAGTGTTGCCTGAGTGTTATAAAAATTAAATAACTTGGTACTTTACATTCTCCAAGTTATTATTTTTCAGTTCCTCCTGAGTGGATTGATAGTAACTTTTGCTCTTCTGGGGAGTGTGTTGGTTCCCCCTGCACGGTAGCTTTTCTTCGAAGGTGTCTGGTGCACCTTCCCTCACTGCCCACTGTGTACTTGGTTGTGGTGTTCGCTGCCCTCCGGGTCACTCTCCATCACTGGACTGTAGCATGTGGGCTGGGCGGGAGGCTAGAAGAGGCCGTCGCCTTGCCCAGAAACTGGCTATCCTTTGAATCCAGCAACACAGGGCCATCCTTGGATCAGCTCTTTTTTTTTTCCTTTTTTGAGAATTTTTATGAGTTTATTTAAGTTAATGACAACTGCTAGGAAGCAAAATCTCAATGAATTGAGAAAATTCTCCAGAGAATGGCAGTTTTGAAGCTTATTTTATACATCAAAATCAAAGGAAGAGATATGAAGAGGGTTACATGAAATCCATTGGTGGTAGGTTAAGGGATTGGACAAAGCAAAGTGAGGAAATCTCTGGGATTGGATAAAACGTTAAATGGAGAAACATACAAGGGGAGACCCATAAAACCTAAAATTTATTTATAAAAAATGTGTATTTATTTATTCTTACATGCTTAAACTTCAGTTCCTTTCAAAGTACTCTTCCATTTGATGCAATACACCTATCGAGACACTTTTTCCACTGCTCAAAACAGTTTTTGAACTTGTCAATTTTGATGCCTTTTAGTGTTTCTGCCATTTTTTGTTTCACCTCTTCTGCATTGGAAAAATGTTTCCCTTTGAGGATTTTTTCATCTAGGGAAACAAAAGGAAACGTCACTCAGGGGGCAAGATCGGGTGAACGGGGAGGGTGGGATACAGGGGTCATTTTGTTTTTGTTCCAAAACTGCTGAACGCTCAGCACACTGTAAGCAGGTGTGCTTGTAAATCACCCACTGTGAAATGGGCAAGTATGTTGAAAGAGTCTTCAAAAAAACCTCGCTAAAGCTGAATGCAGCCTCTCACAACGATGCCAGCTGGTACACTGATACAGATGGTTTCCTAGACACTCACCTAGCGGGGAAAGCCTGTACTATAAGGGATAGTATCTTCTGCCCACCAGAAGGTAATTCCGGCATTGTTTTTTTTTTTCTGCCCTCCCCTATTGTACTTCTTTTACATTGGTGGGTACGGGATAGTTAACAATGAACATTCACATCACATGGAGATGGTATGTGGGGAGCAAGATAACAATGAAGGGCTCTGTGGTCTGTGCTCTGGTGCAGTGGGTGTGCCCTGACAGGCCCGGAAAAAATTACTCTGATATTTCAAAACCATGTTAACATGTGTAGTAAAATGACAGCAAACTCACAATTATTAACAACCACACCTGAAACAAAAACAAGAAGAAACTAAGCAAACAACTAGAACAGGAATGGAACCACAGAAATGGAGAACACATGGAGGGTTAGCAACAGGGGAGTGGGAGGAGGAGAGAGGGGGAAAGAGATGAAGAATAAGTAGCAATGAAGGTAGATAGAAAATAGAGAGGGGGAGGACAAGAATGGTAGGGGAAATGTAGAAGCTAAAGAACTTATGACACGTGGACATGAACCAAGTGGGGGGAATGTGGGTGGGAGAGGGTGTTCAGGGTGGAGGGGAATGAAGGGGGGATAATAGGACAGCTGTAATAGCATAATCAATGAAATATATTTAAAAAAACAATAGGCTAGCTTTAGGTAAAAACTCACACTGGCCTTTGTCAAGGAAGCTACAGGCATAGGATATGATTACCCGCCTTGATCCATTTTTAATTAGGAATATTTGTGTTCAGTCCATCCTATGTGGTTGTTTTGTCTCTGGGTTTCTCAGGCCCACCATGCAGGCCTCCTCTGAGCTTGTCAGGCTCAGTGTGTGGCCCCCTCTTATCTGTACTTCCCCTTTTGGTTGTAAACCAGTCTGAAGGATGCATTATGACCAGCCTCTTGGTTTCCTAGGGGTCTAGGAAGGCTATTTCCTGGAAAATCTTACCGTAATCATTTGTCTAGTTGAAATGATGGGCCATTGGAGATTGGGTACAACCGTAACCTGGGATGGAAGTCAAGGCTGAATTTTTCTCAAAAGGCAAAGGCAGGTAAAATGGGAGACATTCATGGACCAACTCATCTTACTCTTTTGTTGTTCCATTGCAGTTTATTTTTATTTTTTTAAAATTTTAAAAGAAGATTTTATTTATTTATTTTTAGAAAGAGGAAGGAAGGGAGAAAGAGATGAGAGAAACATCAGTGTGTGGTTGGCTCTCACTTGGCCCCCACTGGGGACCTGGCCTGCAACCCAGGCATGTGCCCTGGCTGGGAATAGAACTGGTGACTCTTAATTGAGTAATTGGTTACTCTTGCTCTAAATCTTAACTCTCGTATTTCGAGTATCTTTAGACTATTTTATCTTCTTTTGTTCTGACTCTTAATCATCTCCCTTAAAGTACAGTAACTTCTCAACTGGCTGCCTTGCCTCCTAGCTTCTCCTGCTTCAATCCTTGGTGCCAATCTGATTTTACTAAAATCGAATAGGTCACTTCCTTTTGAAAACACTTGACTGCGTTTCTCTTGTCTTTCCTCACTGTGGCTGTGAAGTTTTATTATGTTCCAGCCCCTTGCTGGCCTGTTTTTCCATCACCATCTCCTCACTGGGGCAGTTCAGTACTTTAGTTTAGTGCATAGTGTCTTGAAACATCACTGTCTCATCCCCACACTGGAGCTGGAGACCGAAGCAGAAGTCCTACCTGAAGCTGTTCTGCAACATTTGGTCTTCATTATCTGCTCTCTTCCTCTAATTTTTCTGTATTATCCTTTTGAGTTTGGGTTGCTAACCTTGAGAGAGTCCTCCCTCCCCCAATTCCTCAACAGCTACTGCCTATCTAGAGTTCTATGAACGGGTTTAGGTGAGGAAATTGGCTCTACATCGGTTCTGGTCCAAATGCCGTTTCAGTGAAGCACTCTTCCAAGGGCACATGGCTCTGGCTGTGAGGCTTGATGTATTTTATGTACGTGTATTAGTTTTTTATTCTAAGTAGGAATCAGAGCCCAGTTCAACAGAAGCCATTGCCAAATGCCCCAAAAAACACATTCCCCCCTGAAATAGCCTCAAATACAGTGATACCTGTTGTACAGTTTATGCACTTGTAGTAAGATGTTTATGAGCAGTGTTGAAGGCACTGAGTGCTGGACTTCAGCTGAGAGGCTGTAAACTCAGTGAGGACCTTGCGGGACTCCAGGTTACTTTAAGGTAGAGCTGCTGTAGCTTATACCTCTTTAACTGACTGCCCATTCAAAATACAAGTGCCTCTGAGGGCACAGGTAACCATGGAGGTTTGCCACTCTGAATGCCCATCAGAAACAATTTGCCTTTCAGCCACAAGTAGTTAGCAGGCAGCCTCCAGCTGTCAGTAACTTCAGGATTTGCCTCAGTGGAAGCCATGCTTATCCCTGCTATTTTTTCCTCCATTCTGATATCACCTCTTTCTATTTCCCTTTTGCCACAATGCATGGAGCTTTTTGAAGGTGGGCTCCTTTACAAGTGAAGCAGCTCAGAAAAAGGGTGACATAAGTCTTTTAGCTTCACATTTGGTGTGTTAGGAATTCTGTTCACTGATATAATTCTGAGGTCCATTTGGTGTTTCTTAAACTATGTTAGTGTGTCAACAAAGACTCATCCTGATATAATGGAAAGAACAACTAGTCTGGACTAGTCACAGCAACCCCACTAACTAGTTTATGACTCTGGAGAAGTGACTTCAAGACTTTTAGGGATCTGGCCGACACTAAGAGGCAGTTGGACTAGGAGTTGAATTGTCATGCTAAGGTCTCCAGTGAGGGCAGGCTGGGCAGTGTTGTCTCATTGCTCATGCTGTAGACTTTCAGCAGCTCAGAGGTAAGGTCCCAGCAAGGACCTCAGACTTTTTTCCTTGATTAGAAGTGCTGCTTTCCTTTGAAACATTCAAGCCACTCAAATAGTTTCTATGGTAACAGGTCTCTTGTTTTTCTGGTGATGCAGATTTTTGAAAAGGTTCTTCATTTGTATGCCCTTTAGGGTCTGTGGTCTTCTAACCCATGGCCCCTTTGATTAGACAAAGCCTTTATTTAGAGATTTTCCCCTCAGGAATATGGTAGACACATCTACTAGAAGAATACGCAGGTGCTGGTCATACTGGCATGTGAGGTTTAGTGTGTTAGTAAGGCCCCATCTCAACTAGCAGAGCTGTTGGGTTAGATGGTAGAACAGTAATGCCAAGAAAACAAATATTTTGTTAGGATCATGTCATTTTACTTCACTTTTACTTTCTATTATGTAAAATTTTCAGACACAAACATAGACAACATCATGTAATGGACAGCTATATACTTACTACTTAGATTCAAAATGAACATTTTGCCATTTTGGCATATTCTATTCTTTTACTGAGAGCAAATCAGAAGCATGTATTCAGAGGTGAAATGTCACCCTAGGAATGGTTTTTCTTAATCACTTACACTATGCTTAGTAAAATTAACCATTGATTCCTTCAAATCATTTAATACCTAATTATATTCCTTCTCCAATTGTCCTAAATGTTTCTTTTTTTATACTCATGATTTGTTCCAACCAGGACCCACTCAAGGCCCACACATTTGCACATTATTGTTAGATGTTAACCTAGAAGAGTTTCTGCTGCCTTCCCTGTAACCCCCTTCATGACACTAATTATCCAAGATCTTCGGTTGTCCTTTAAGATGATTCACCTTTGGGATTTGGTTGTTTTCTTGTTTCCATTTAACTTGTTCCTCTATCTCTCATATTCCTAGAATTGGAAATTAGGTCTAAAGACTTAATTAAATTCAGGGGAAACATTTTTAGCAGGAATGCTATTTTCTTGATGCTGTATCACAACCAGAAGGCACAAAACACTTGGATATTGAAGATTTAAAGACTCCAGTTGGTTTGAGAGGCAATTCTTAACTGGTTTCCTAGGATAAATTTCTATAGAGAAGCTCTTTCTTTAAAAAGGACCTTTTTATTAGTTTGAAGATTTAATGGGATTCTTTTTTCCTTTGGAACTGTTCTAGCTTGTTCTCCAAAAGTAAATGTCAAAGTAGCATTACACTACTTAAGTTTTCCTCATATAAACCAAATAAATAGTTGATGACACAGTATTTTTCAACTGATGTACAGCAACTCTGTGCCCTAGCAGCCTCTGACTATTCTTTCTGTCTGCTCTCCTCAGCTCTCTCCTCTCTTAACCCCGACCTCTCTAGATAATTTTACTTTTGTTTTAACAAGCAAGGGCTCCTCTCTTCATCTCCTTTGCCGTCATGGACTAGAGGCCTCCTCAGCTCCTGGCTGACTGCAACTGCAGTAACTCCAGGTGCCCTCCTTCGGGGCTCCCCTTCCGTCCGTTCCTTGGTAGGCTGATGGGATCTGGGCTCTGATCTGGAAGTCACAGGACAGGGCTCAAAATTCAGCTCTCGCAGTAACTAGCTGACTTTTCCTCAGCAGAACTTAATGTTTTCAAACAGAGCATCAGTTTTCTCACTTGCAAAATGGGGGTAACCGTTTTGACTAATGCAGGGTGTGGCAGGGCTTGAAAGAGGTCATGAACTAAAGGTAACATTTAATGTGAAAAATGCTGTAAAATAGAAGGGAATCCAGTTTCTGCCTGATGTTTCCCACTTCTGTATTTTATCTCACATGGTATCTGTCTTCCTTATCTCCCCTAGAAAACCCTTTCTTCCTCCCCTCCTATTCATCCTTAAGGGCTGGGCCAAATCTTTATCTTCAATACAGCCATATTGATTTCCCTAGCCCACAAATTTTCCTTTGTATAAACTATTGCTTTTGTAGTTTAGGTTCCAATCATTCTCCAAATATTTTTACACATAAGCCTCTTATTTCCTAAGATCTTAATTTTCTTGAGGTCACAGTTTGATACATATTTGTCCATCTCAGAAAGTAGTACAGGAACTCTCATGGAAACTTTATCATGTTATCCTTGAAGCTGATTTCTAGTGAGTTAGCTGTAGGACCCAACTGGTTTCTTAAATGGCTTTTCTAGGATATGGGTACAACTTTTTTTTTTAATTTAAAATTCCTATATTTTCTTACAAGAGGAGCATATATTTTAAAGAAAAATTTTATTGATTGCGTTGAGAGAGCGAGAGAGAGAGGGAGAGAGCAAGATACATAGATTATATTCAGTGGTTGATTCTTATAATGTGCCCTGACAGGGGATTGAACTTGCAACCTTGGTGTATCAGGACAATGCTATAACCAACTAAGCTACCCAGCCAGGGCACAAGAAGAGTGTTTTAAACAGATTTTACGGGTGTCAATCAACTCTTGTTCAGCTTGAATGCACATAAAATCTAGCATTTTGGTAGTGTTATAAGGAAGTGAACTTTTACATATTAAATAACAAATGTCAAGATACTACACAAATCACCTACATGAATTTTATTCATCTTACTTTTGAATTGTTCACAGATATTTTCTACATAATCCAACATACAACAAAGAAATGGTACATCTTTTCCTTTCAATTTGCATGTAATAGGAAAACAAGAATTTTATATATATAAGTAATATATGTATAAACAAAGTTTAACTAATAGACACTAGACAGGCTGCGAGTTTAAGTGTATAGGCGAGAAATTATCTAATAAAAATAATCAGAATAGATCATGAATCACTTACATAACCAAGTATTATTCTGATTAATGAAATTTGCTGCAGACCTTGCACATGCCCACTGGGAGCCAGGGACTCACCATACACTTGGCATTCCGTGAGGCGTACCACAAACCCAGGGAGTGGACTTGGGTGGAGCTAGACAGCCAGGCTTGGACTGGGGCTGCAGCTTCTGGCTCTGCTCCTACCCATGAAGATTTATTCAAATCAAATAACTGCTGTAACACCTTCAAGTAACACCTCCCACAGTACTTTGACTGCCCCAAGTCCAGCAAATGCCACTGCCAAGGCAAGTGGTGGTGCTCTGTAGTCAACAGCCAGTCTCTTCATGATCTTAGTCTCCCACATCTCTACTGTAAAGAGATTTGGGCCAGGGAATGTCTATACTTCATCTTCTAAATTGAGTTGAAATGGCCTCAAGATATCCAGTGTAACAGGGGAAAAGACAGGTCTTCATTGAATGTGCTAATTCCACAGCTAATTTTATTGACACAGAAAATGTTGAGGACCCTAAATTTGGTTGCTAGGAAGATCAGGGCAGGGTTGGTCTAGATGATAAATGCCATACCAAATCTGCTGGAGTTTCAGGTACAAGATGAAGAGAGTCGCATCCAAAACTAGCTCAGAGACAATTTTCTCAAATGCGGCTTAAGAAGTATGGGCACATAAAATCAATACATTTTATGTTGTCTAGAGATGAAGGATGGGATTTGGAAGAGTCAGTTTTCCTTTGGTTCATTAAAGTTATAAGGCCATAAAACAAGTAATGTAAAAAGCTTTCCAGGGCTCTGTTTATATGTACATTAGAAGGAACTTCCAGGTATTTATGTAAATCCTCAGTGTATTGTTTCACAGCACTAATTTAATGCTCATGTAACTCTAGATAAAGTTTTACATTGTTAAGCTATCACTGTTCTCTTGGGAACTGAACTCTTTGAGGCTCTAGATTTGACATTGAATTTGACTTTTTGAGTAGAGTTTGCTTATATACTTATTGCCTATTCCTATTCAACCAAAGCACCAGATTTATTTAGCTAAACTAATTCCATAGAGTAGAAGTACATTGGCCTCAACTAATTTCAAAATGCTTTTTATTTCTACATATGTTAAGTACTTTTTACAGTTTAAAAAGTGATGTGTTTTGAAGGTAAAACTGATAAATCTTAACTGAAAAGGCAAATATGAATGTGAAGGAGCCAAAACTATAAATCATATTTGGAAAGTGAAGACTGCAAGCTTACCTACATTAAATTTAGAAAAACTGTTATACTCTTTCTGTACATACTTAAAAAAATTATAAAGCAAGGGAAACAAAAAAAATAAACAAATGGAACTACATCAAACTAAAAAGTTTTTGCACAGCACAGGAAACCATCAACAAAATGAAAAAACAGTCCATTGAATGAATGGGAGACCATATCTGCCAGTGATACATCTGAATAAGGGGTTAATATCCAAAATTTATAAAGAACTTATTCAACTCCGCACCAAAAATCCAATTAAAAAATGGGCAAAGGACCTGAATAGACACTTCTCTAAAGAGGACATAAGATGGCCCCTAGACATATGAAAAGATGCTCCTGCCACAAATCGTTAGAGAAATGAAAAATGAAACTACAATAAGATAGCACCTCACACCCTGCTGGGGTGGCTCAGTGGACTGAGTGCTGGCCTGCGAACCGAAGGGTTGTGGACCAGGTCCCTGGTTGGGGACACATAAAAGGCAACCACACATTGTTGTTGCTCGTCCTCAATTTCTCCCTCCCCTCCCCTTTCTCTCTAAAAAGAAATAAATAAAATCTGTTTTAAAAAAAGGTATCACCTCACACCTGTTAGAAAGGCTATCATCAATAAATCAACAGACAACAAGCGTTGGTAAGGATGTGGAGAAAAGGGAACCCTTGTGTACTGCCCGTGGGGATGCAGATTGATGCAACCACTGTGGAAGGCAGTATAGAAGTACCTCAAAAAATTAAAAATGGAACTGCCTTATGACCCAGTGATTCCACTTCTGGAAATAGATGTATCAGAAGCCTGATGGCAGCAAGTTTATTATTATTATTATTCAGCCATTTCTTTTTATTTACATTTGTGTTCAAGGTACATCAATTCCATGATATGGGAAGCTACTATGAATCAAAGCATAAATATACAAAGACAATACACAGTCTGAAATAAATGTACAGCAGTCAGGCATGAAACAAAGGGAATGTTCATCGGCACACACAATAGCTTGAGGCCTGTTGGGGATGGTGATCCTGGTTACGTTTCTAAAGATGGAGGAAAAATGACTTGGTTATCAAGATTGCTGTGGCCGTGGTAGATACTGGAACATCTAAGCATAGTGTGCGGCCATGCGAACAAAAGACTTTAGGGAGTATCTATTTTTAAAAAGATTCTGTGCACTGAGGCAGTTGTGAAAAGATTTACTTTCCAGAATCAGGCCCACATTAGGCTTAGGATCAGGTTCTAGCTATCTAAAAATACTGACCAATAACAGAAAGTGTTCCAAATGTGGCTGTTGTGGTGCACAGGGTTTTTGGTTGTTGTTTGTTTTGTTTTTTTGAGCTTCAAATCCCTGACTTCCCTCTCTCGTTTTTCTATAATTTTTATTGAATTGATCGGGTGACATTGGTTAGTTAATAAAATGATAAAGGTTTCAGGTAGACCTGTATATTTATGCCATTGCTCACTTTGCCATACTACTCCCCACCTTGTTCACAATTACCAACGTAGAAAAGCTGTTGTAAAGTAGGGACTGCAACTTTCTTTCTTTTTAATGCTTTTTTTCCCCCTTTATTTTTGTGGTTGACACTACTACAAATGTCCCCATTTCCCTCCCCCTCTTCCTGCCAAAGGTCCTCCTTCCTTTGCTTTTCACTGGTTCCTTTCTGCTGCCTGCTCTAGGGAAAGTTGGCTCCAGCTTCTTCCCCTCGTGTCCCCTGTTGTCACCCCCACCCCCAACCTCAGTCTCTGTGCCAAGCCTCCTACTTTTCAATGGGCACACAGACCTCATAGTGTTCTGCACCAATTGTCATCCTCTGATTTGGTGACTGTAGTGAGGGTTTGTGGTGAGGAATTATATTGCCCACCATTTGGCCTTCCTAAGCAGCCAATTGGGGCCAGCTGGGGTCCATTTCCAATGCTCATTCTCTCTGTCTGGAACCTATGCTCCCATCCTGATTGGTCATCAGAATTGCTTGGGTTTTTAAAAGCCGTTGTCTTGGGTTCATCCACAGTGAATCAGACTTTCTCAGGGTGGCTTCAGAACCTGTAGTTTCCAAAGCTCCCTAAGGCTGGCCATATTTGGGAGCCACTGTTCTACAAGATCATCCTTCTCCCATAATCACTTTCCACAAATGATGACGGTTGTCACACCTCATTGGCACATATTCATCAAAGAGAATTACAGACGGTCCCGTAATATTAATCTGTGGAATCTCATGGCATAAGTGAATGTAGAAGGATAAGGGGTGAGCCCATTAAAGGCTTCTGAAGCAAACACATAATCTATCAGATTGGCGCAGTTCTTTCTTTAGGACTGCTGTGAACCAGACCTTGTTACCACCATCTGTTCTGTAAATTCCATTTTCAGTTTCACAGCTGGATTGTGAAAAATACACAGAATTTCCAATTAAAAAACTAAATTTGGCAAGTATGCGTGTTTTTTTTAAACAATTCCTTGAATATATACTTTGTTTCCTTCCTTAGATAGGCTATAATTTTCATCTACCACAAATTTTCAGAGTAGTAAACTGAGACTAGAATGAGAGTCCTTTGGCAAACTTCAGTTTTATCAATGGATACATCTGAATAGTTTAAAACAGGTGTTTTTCCCTACCTCAGTATGGAAAGCCACTAGCCATTAGAATGCACATCTCAAAGGCTGACCAGTGAGGGTGGGTGGGTAACTGCTGAAATTTGGTATCGATTTCTAACACCCCAAGCTCTGCAAGCCAGGATCCTGGGAGTTCTGTTAAACTGTTTCCAAAACCATCCAGTTATCTTGAGGACCCTCTAGCCCAGGTCACAGTCTGCACACAGCTTGAATGAGAACGAGGTCTCTGAACTCTTAATCCATCCTCCTGTACTTGACTGTTCTACTTCTTGTGCCATTGTGCATAAGGTTCCCTGAGAGCCGGTTAAGTAATAGTGCCTGGGTAGAGAGATTGTATGTGTTTCCATTTTTTCATTTCTGTATTACATTATCTTATAAATAAAGTACAATGAACATTACAGCTGTAATCAGGAAAAAGCCTTATTTAACAACTATAACTTCATATGCAAAACCTTGTCCCTCACCAATAGATGTCACATTGATGACAAGGCCAGCAGAGAGGATGGGAGTAGCTCACTAGTAATGTATTTGCTGAATTAAATGTGCCTATCACTGTTATTCAGAGAACAGCCAGTACATTTATTTCAATAGTCTGAGCTATATATTTTTTCTAGCTTTATTGAGATATAATTGTCATGCAGCATTAAGTTTAAGGCATACAATCTGTTGATTTGATACACTTACATATTGCAAAACGGTTACCATCATAGCATTAGCTAACACCTTTATTGCATTACATAAGCACCATTTCTTTTTTGTTATGAAAATATTTAAGTTCTACACTCTTAGCAACTTTTAAGAATGTAATACAATATTGCTAACTATAATTAAAAAGCTGTGCATTAAATCCCCAGAATTTATTCATCTTCTAACTGTAAGTTTGTGTTCTTTGACCATCTGCCCATCTTCCCCATCCTCCCAGCCCCTTGTAACCACCACTCTGCTCTGTTTCTATGAGTTGGCTTTTTTAGAATCTGCACATCAGTGAGATCATGCAGTCTTTCTCTGTCTGGCTTACCTGTTTAACTTAGCATAACACCCTCAAGGTTTATCCATGTTGTCTTACCTACATTGTAATTATTTAAAAGCAACATGGGAATTTATTTGCCAAGGATGGCAGGAATGGAAATTTCCACAACCAAATTTTTACATTCTTTGCAACGCATTGGATCTTTCCTGCCGACACACTTGTGGTTTATGAAGTAAGTTCATGGAGCATGTCAAAGCCGCGGCGCAGCTCTGCCTCCTTCTGCAGGCGGTGGAAACAGTTGTCTGAACCCATCTTAGTTTCTGCCGCTGTGTTAGTCTGTGGACTGTTTAGTGCAGTTAGTCTGTGGGTTCATGCTTATTTTGGCCAAGTGTTACAAACGTTAGCTTTGTCTTAAGTGCAAAAAGTGTTGGAAGTGATAACAAGAGGTAAACCCTCATGATGGAAATGAAAGCAGAGAGAGCGATTTTCTTCCCTCTTTTAATTGGTTTTAACATTGCTGTTGCTCTTACTCCTAGGAAACATTTCTCCAAACAGGAGGTTGAAAGCAAAAAGTGTTAACGCCACCCTCAGGAAAGAAGCTGGTATTTTATTTGCAGACTGTTTATTTAGGGAGGTTTCTGAAGTAGTTTGCGGGGCTGCAAGAGGCAGGCTGTGACCATCTAGTGTCATCCCCCTCCAGCCCCTGTCCTTCTGTGCAAAGGTAGCCCCAGTTTCTTGCTTTGTTCTCAGGAAAAAAAAAACATCAGCATGTGTATGTACCGCAATTAAAAAATTTAATTAATGAAAAGTCTCAAATATGCAAGAAAAAGTATAAAGAACCAGTTTAATAAACATTTATCCAGTTTTAACAAATCTTACTATTTTGCTATATTGCTTTAAAAAAATACAGCTCCTGTTACCCTCCATCCACAGAGTTAACCACTATCCCCAACTTGATCGCTAGCTCTCATGCTTACTTTTATACTTGCGTGTATGTGTATGTCCACAAACAACACACAGTATTGTTTCCACTTCATTTAAATGGGTTGTACTCTATATACCTGTTACTGCTTCTGACACGTGCTCTTTTCATTGGACATTGTTTCAGAAAATTGTAAACGCAGCTCCGATTCACTCACTTTCACTGCTGGTTTGTATTTTATTGTATGACCCGACCTAAACTGTGTAATCATTTTTCTGATGCACATTTAAAGTCCTGAAATTTGCTACTATCCATAATGCTGCAATAAGAATTCTTATGTTCTCTTGGCCACATGAGTTTGTTTGGAGTCCCTTATTTGAATCTATTTTAAGGAAGTAATCACATGGTGAAGACTGACACATTAATTGGATAAAATGGGAAGATCTGTGTTTAACTCTAGCTGTGTACATGGCATACAGGACGCTGTGTGGAAACTCCAAAGCCTTAAGCTGCAATGCTTTCTTCCAAGGTTGGAAGAAATGAGCACATAACAGTGGCACCAAGAGGTGGAATAAAATAAGCTCCATGTGCTGGTAGACATGGCTCTCCTGTTGGAGGGTTTGGGCCAGTGATTCGGACCTTCCTCCAATAAATTGGGGTGGGCTTATCTTTATTACAACTTGAGATGACTTAATTCCAGCCAAGAGCAAAGAGTCTTGGTGTCTTTTTAGGTCTTGCTTTCTGTGTCTTGTTCTCTCTCAATTCTAAAACCAGCAGGGAGACCTGTTCTCTTTTTCCTCCCCCTAAATATGGATGCCTGTTCAATGTCAATGTCCCAACTCTTCTTTCATTGTTTCGATACTGCCCTTCCAGGAAGAAGCAGCAGGCATGAAATCCTGGTTCCCTTAGAAATCTCGAATGTCTCGTGCTGATCACCAAACAGCTCAGATAGTGCCAATTCCTATGACCACTCATTCAAAAGAGACTCCGTTAGACACAATTCTCCTTTTGTGGGGAATACCCCGGAATTTCCTTTTACCTTTCCCCACCCCAGCAGAAACCTGTTTCTTAATATATATTTTCTTTGAGCAGGAGCCTTTTGAAGGTGTGAAGATTCTATGTCCAAACCATGAAACATGTCAAAACAGGGTCCCTCAAAGTGTGGTTCCTCAACCAGGAGCATTAGCATTTTCTGGGGACTTCTTAGAAATGCAAATTCTCAGACCCAGCCAGACCTACTCAACCAGATGCTCTGTGGGTGCGGTCCAGTGACTCGGGTTTTAACAAGCCCACTGGGGGAGTCTGAGAACCCATGCGTCAGACGGTGCATAAATAGGTGCTGGGCGGTCACACCTAGGCCTGCCTTACTGTGCTGTCAGGAAAGATCTGGGTACTTGAGAGATGGCTGCCGGTACTTGAGAGCAGGGCCATTTGGTGTCATTAACGAGAATGGCACACGTTTATGCTTTGTGCATGTGTGTGTGGCATTGTTAGAGACAGACCTTTAACTTTTGGAGTCTACTTTGGTTTTCTTTATGGGTTATAACCTACAGTATGAAATAGAATGCCATAAATCCTTGTCTCCAAGGTTACCTTCTTGCTGCTGATAACAGGCAGGAAATTAAAACAATCTGTGATAGTGTTTTGTTCTTATTAGTCACAGATGGTAGCTTTCAGATATGTTGAAGCAAAACATAAATATAGCAGGGAAACTTTATTATTGTTGAAGAAAAATGATGTGGCTAGGTCAAGTTTATATTCTGGGTTCATTTTAATGAAATGGGATACAGGCAACATTAGTGTTCCATTGCCACACAGAGCATTAAGACACATGAGGGTCACTAGTTTTGTTGTTTTGTGTCTAGTTTTGAGTATGTAATAACATTTACATTATTTCAAAGTCAAAACTATGACAAATTATATTTGAAGATGTCTCACTTCCATCCATATCTCTTCCCTCCTGCTCTGTTAGTTCTTTATGGGTACTGGGTGCCTTTAAATTTTTATTTGCTTTTTAATTTATTCTTTTAGAATAAATTATTTAGAATGATTTATTCTTTAGAATGTTATTGTTTGTGTTCATTTTGAAGATAACCCTATGTATGTGTATATGTTCCTATCTTCCCCCTTTCCACTCTTTACACAAAAATTTGCATAACATGCTCAAGTTTTTTAAAAAGTATTTTGGAAGTTCTATTAAGTATAACTTAGCTTCAATAAAACTCACCAACTTTGTGTGCAATTTGAGTTTTGACAGATGCATACACTTGAATAGCCACAAGCGCAGTGAAGGTATAGATTTTTTTCCATCACCCAAAAAAGTCTCATTATTATTTTGCAGCCAATCCTCTGCCCCACCTTTCTGATCCCTGGCAAACAATCTGTTTGCTTGCTAGCACTGTTTGCCTTCCTGGAATCTCACACATTGTTTTTCTCTTGATGCGTATGTGGCTGTTTCACTGAGTTGGAGGTTCAGCCATGTTAGTGCATGTATTGGTAGTTATTCTGAGTAGTGCTCCATTGTTTATACATTCCAGTTGATAAATATTGCCTATTTTTTTCGTTTTTATTTTGAAATTATTTGTGTGTTTTTGCGGAGGGTACAGAGAACAAGGAAACCTTATTCAGTGCAAAACAGCTCAGCTGTGATGCGGCACAGCTGTCGACCAGCCCTGGGGCCAGGCCCTGCTTGGGATAGAGGGCTCCACTCTGCTCCGCCATGGTCTGCCCTGTTTGGCTCCACTCTCCCGGACAAAATGATTTTAGACTAAGTGAATAATTACATAGTACAGAGAGTTTCCGAATACTCATTCTCGGTTCCCTTTAATGTTATCAACACTTTAGAAATTAATATTGGCACAAATACTATTGCATAAACTACAGAGTTTATGAGCATATTAGTTTCTTCATTGCATTTACTTGTCATGTCAGTCTCCTAACCTACGACAGCTCCTCAGTCTTCCCACGTCTTGTTTGAAGAGTACTTATTTGGGTATTTTGTAGAATGTCTCTCAGTCTGTCTGGTGACTAGCCTGCAGGCACAGATTTTTTGGGAGAATACCACAGAGGTGCTGTGCCCTCATTATATCAGGAGACACACTGTATCAAATATGTCTTGTTACTGGTGAAATTAACCTTGATTACATGGTTAAGACACTGTCTGCCAGGTTTCTCCACGGCAAAGTTACTATTTTTCCTTTACTGTAGTTTGTTTTTTAAAAGCAAGTTATTTCTTTTTAACTTCTGATGTACATGGGGTGCATGGGCACATAATTTAGCAAAAGCCCCAATCTTAATTGTACTCAAATAGTAACAACTACCACTTGCCTGCATAGTGCTAAACACGAGGATTATCTCATTTAATCCTTAGAGCACCTTTTCTTGCCCATTTTGCAGCTGAGGTACAGAGCGCCTTGCCCAAGCTAGTTAGTGATGGAGCTGGATGCTAACTTAGCCTAACGCCAGGGCCCACTGTTAACGTGGGCTATGCGATTGTTGTCAGAGCTTAGAATGGGGGCGTTCTTTTTCATTGCCAGAGAAAACAAATGAGTACTTCCTACTCTTGACATTTCTCTTTTGTTCTGTCTTTAAGAAATAGTTTTGTTTGTTTTTACTTTTAGGAAGATTCCTTGTGTAACTAAGATTTTAGTAAGCTATGTGTGGCAATAATATTTACATGGAAGTCTTGGAAAAATTGGGGAAACCCTGCTGAGCACTAAGGATCTTTCTTTAGACTTCTTTCAGAGATATGACTGGAGGTTGAGGCAGACTATTTAGAACAGAAAACTGCTTATGGAGAAGGAGTGTTTATCTAAAGAAAGGCACAGGGACTTCTTGCTGAATTTTATCAGCTGCTCTTACCAGGGGTGTTGTGTTGGTTTGTGTGTGTCTAAACCCCACTATGGCCCTGGCTGGTGTAGCTCAGTGGATTGAGCTCAGGCCTGTGAACCAAAGGGTTGCTGGTTCAATTCCTGGTCAGGGCATGCATATGCCTGGGTTGTGGGCCAGGTCCCCAGCTGGGGGCTTGTGAAAGGCAACCAATCAATGCATATCTCACACGTCGATGTTTCTCTCCCTCTCTTCCTCCCTTCCCATCTCTCTAAAAATCAATAATAAATAAAATCATAAAAAAATAAACCCCACCGTGTTCACTTTGTTGACCACACTAATGGCATTCCCACTACACAAATGTGTCTCTGAATAGCCTGCCTTGGGGGATGCTAACTGTGGCTAAATGATGGCTCGACATCTGTGTGCCTCCATTCTAGCAGCGATGGGGCCACTGAAGTCCTGGATGTGGGTGAACGTGTGCACACCTTCCCTGTGACTCAGTCTGCAGCCCGCCTTCTGAGGGGGAATTGCTGTTGGTGGCTGCAAAGCTCTACTCAGCTCCTCTCTTCTTGTCTCATCATACTATGTAGTCCTTGAAATCATACAGCTAGGTGTCTTGAATGTATCCAGTCTCTCAAGCTATCCAGATATCAGTGCAGTTTTTAAAAATAAAGCTATTTGGGAGGTTTGTTTCTAAATGCCTGTCTTAAATGCCTGTTTCTTTCTAAATGCATGTCTGGCTACATGTGCCTGAGTCCACAGGTTAAACAAAACACTGCTTATCACCCGAAGCCAACTTGGGTGGGCACACACAAAAACTCTGTAGCGTTTATTTCCTCAGGAAGGAAGGAAGGCAGCTATTCGCAGTAAGCCTTGTGCTTGCACGCTGTAGCTAGAAATTTTGTGGGAGCAGGAAATTATTTGGGGGATTAAAGCAGAGGTGAAGTTTTAGGGGTCTGGATCTGGCCTCAGCCAGCTAAGGATTTTTTTTCCTTCTTTTTTTTTTCCTTATTGTTTTCTACACACCTATTAGAGAGAAAGTATTAAGTACAAAAAAATGTAGGGGAGTGAAAGCCTCTCATTTTTAGCACCAGAAATGACCACTGTTTCCGTTGCTGTGCCTGATTTCTCCTACCCTCCCTCTCTCAGGCTATGGGTGTATTTGTAACCCTGCATTTTTATGTGATAAGGTATCATAAGGACGTTTTCCATCATTTTGAAAAAAGACTTTGCTAATTTTGTGGGAAAAAAATAAGTACTTTTAATTTTTATTCCCTTAATATGTTAATTAGGATTAACATGATTGTCAGTTTATTTACCCATAGAGATTGTTAGTTTTCTACTGTTTCTTTTCATAAAATTGGCACTGTTACTAAAGCAAACCTCTGGTTTCAGATGTCCTAAATGATGCTATATTTGATGAAGACCACGATGAGATGGTGATTGTGAAGGACATAGATATGTTTTCCCTGTGTGAGCATCATCTAGTTCCATTTGTTGGAAAGGTAAGGTTTTCTCTGTTGTTTCCCAGTTTTAGAAGGCACAAGGAAAATTTTAAAATTAGGATAGTTATATTTAAAATTGTTAACTAATTCCAAATATTCCAGATATTTAGAATTAAATATCAACCTTTACTCTTCATCAACCTGCCTCATCTAATAGTTTAAAATTAACAAAATAAAACCAAAGAACTGAAGGCCCTCAGGGCCAGCATTTCATTGCAAATGCCAAGTTAATAGGTTAAGTAATGAGATTAAAGTCTCCTTTTTTTCTGCATAGCTGCTGCAGGCTCTGAGGACCTTTGTCCTTTATTTTGACTAAATGTTTCATCCAAGAGAGACATTTGTATAACGTGACATGAGCAGTGATCAAAGAATTTCTCGTAGCAGAGGTTCTAGTATTAGTGGATTTGTATCCAACCTTTTCTATATTAGAAAAAAAATGTCTAATGCAAACTAGATAATGTCATCTAGCTTGTAGTTAAACATACCTTTGAGAACATGTGGGTTTAAGGCCTAGAGTTGTGCATTCTCCTCCCTTGCCCCATCATAATTTGATTTTATTTTGACTTTTTACTAATAATTTTCAAACAGAAGGTTTATAGGAAATAGTGCTGTGAATGCCTATATGCCCATGACCTAAATTTAATGTTTTTCTTAAAGTATTTTATATTTTGTTTATAGAAGTAAAGCATAGACAGAAATGCGCCCATCCTGTGGGTATTCCGTAGGCCTCACAGATCGGGTAGCAGGGCATCACTAGCATCCCGGGAGCTGGGAAGCTCGCCTTGTGGCCCTTCCTAATCCCCAACCCATCCCTGTCCAACACGGAGATTAGATTTGCCTGTGTTCCAACTACACTCACCTGCCACCTAAGGACTTTTTGGGTAATTAAGGATCCTATGAGATTATAATGGACCAGAAAAATTTCTATTGCTTACTGATACCTCATCTCTAGGAATTCTCATCAATTCAGAAGATAAGGACTTTAATCTGCTCAACAACTCTACTCTTACCACTGTGCTTTCCCTGGCAGCCTCCCCTAACCGACTCTCCTGCCCCCACCACCTCCTTTTGTCTTCAGCTGAAGTTGGTGTTTAAGGCCGTGGCTTTGGCCGTTTGGCCGAGTTGCTCAGTTTTCCAGGTGTCTGTCATGTACACAGGAGGTGCGCATGTTATTAAACTCAGTGTTTCTCTCCTGTTAATCTGTCTTTTACTATAGGGGTGTCTTAGCCATGAAAGCAGATAGGGAGAGGGAAAGTTACTTTTCCTCCCTACAGAGAAATAGGCTGTACCATGGAGCCGAGGTGTGGAGCAGGCTGTACCATCTAGGTTTGGGTCCATGCACTTTGGTGTTGGCACAACGACGTTGCCTCAGGATGCGTTTCTCAGAACTTAGCTCTGTGAGGCAGCACGTGACTGTGTGTAAATGGAAAGAGTTTGCAGCCTGTAGTCTTTGTCTGGTTTCTGTTGCTGCACATTTTAAGAGCCATTGATGGTATTGCCTATTGTAGTTTGTTTATTTTCATTGCTATATATTATTGTTATGCATACACACCACACTATATCTGTTCTATTCTTGGTGGATTTTTTTGTGTTGTTTTTCTTTTTCCCCTGGGTGTTTGTTTGTTTGTTTGTATAGATATAAGTGATAAAGATTTATTCAATGGTCTTAGAGTTTGCAAACCTAGAACACGGCTAGGCAAAAACCCAGAAGAGTTCCAAAGAAGGAAGTGAAGTTCAGAGTTCTCATAGTAAAAGTCGTGTCCTGGAGAATAATCAGTCCACCATCAGATTGGTCCAGGATGGCTGTCAGTCAGATGTCAGGCAGTTTACATGATGAGCCTGGTGGTCTGGAGCCCGGCGTCTGAGTCCTGAAGTGGGTAGTGAGAAGGTCATTTGCAGGTTTGATACACGTTTGGCACTGATGCATTAATCATATGGTATGGACCTAGGTATTGATGCAGGACTCTAAAGTTCCAAAGTTTAAGTTCCCGAGCTACTTAAAACAAGAAAGAGAATTGTTTTCTCATACCTTCATAATCATAACCTTCATAATGTTAACAATTGAGCTGCTTGGTTAAAATGACTCCATTTGGTATTTTCTGTAAGGAGCTACCCGCATTCTTTTGGCACACATGTGCATGCATTTCTGTTGGGAATATACCAACAGGTGTATTGCAGGATCATAGGGTGTACTCCTGCTTACTTGTTAGATGCTCATCTTTAGTTTTCCAAAGTGGCTCTACCAGTTTACACCTCACGTTCTCTAATGTGAGTCCCAGTCACCTCACATTCCTTGCCAACACTTGGCACATTAACTCTAAGTTCAGCATTCTGATGTGTGTGATGTGGTTTCTCTCTCTTTTTAATACCTTTTATTATAGAAAATTTCAAGCATGTATAAGGATAAAACATAATCAAGTTCCAGGTTCCCATCAATCAGCTTCAACTGTTGTCAGTATAGAACCAATCTCATTACATATAGGGGACATCCCTGCCCCTGGGCTATCTGGAAGCAAATCTTAGCTATACTATTCCAGTAGATCTATCTAAAAGATAAGAATGCCCCACTCCCCCATCCTTGCCCCCAGCCCCACCCTACACTACAGGCACTTCAGACGCCAGCTGAAAAGCCCAGGTTTGGACCTATGCTTCTGATAAACTGACTTTAGATTGGAGATTCCAACAAACTCCTTAGGTTTGATTAATTTGCTAGAATGGCTCACAGTACTCAAAGAAACATGTTAATTTACTAGGTCACAGGCTGTTGTACACAGGTGCAACTCGGGAACAGCCAGATGGAAGAGATGCATAGGGCAAGGTGGGTGGGAAGGGACCCAGAACGTTCAGGCCCTCTACAGGCTCGTCCTGCTCCCTGTATCTCCACGTGTTCACCAGCTGGAAAGTTCTCTGAACTCTGTTCTCTCCGGGTTTTATGGAGGCTTCACTGTGTAGTCACAATTGATTAAATCATCTGCTATTGCCCATAGATCCAACCTCCAGCCTCTTTCCTCTCCAGGGTGGTGAGTAAGGAGGCGGGGTGGGAGTGGAAGCTCCAACCCTCTAATCACATGGTAGGGCCCAACCCCCACCCCCTTAAGGTGCAGTCCAAGCCACCTCATTAACATAACAAAAGACATCCCTCATACTCAGAAAATTCCAAGGATTTGGGGAGCTGTGAGTCAGGAATTGTGGATGAATACTAAATATATATTTCTCGAAAATCACAGTATTTCACCACTCTATCCCCTTATCTTCTATGATCCCCTCTGTGTGTGTTTTGATAACTCTGGTTTAAATACATTAATCAGTGGTGATTTTCTAAAATGGACATTTAAATGACAGGATATTTAGGTAGACCATACATAGCACAAGCAATACACGAATTAATAGCGCTGAATGTAAGTATAAAAATTTCAAGGTACAGAAGGCCTTGGTTCCATGGGAAAGTTTTAACTCTAATTTTTCTTTGAAATGCCCAACATTCAGATGCTACTTTACTTTCTCCTACTGCTGACCAGGAAGGCAATACACTAGTATTCTCAAACTCCCAAAGCATTCTGCTAGTAGATAAAAAATTACTAATTACTACTAGATCAATTATTCAAGTGTATAGTAAATATTAGGTGAACAAATGCAAAAAATGCTGGCTCACCATGATGCAAATAAGTCTATAGTTTTATATTAGGTTAATTGATTGCCTAAAAATGACCATTACTTTCAGCCTTTTTGGAGAACTAATTTTTTTCATACTTAATGCATGGTTCAAAGAAGTGACATTTACATATTAGATATTGATCAATATCAAGAATGTAGAAATGGCTTTGCCTTCTAGTAAGTTTTATGAGAACTTCGGTGTTCGGATGCAGGTTCTTGCGCTGGCACATTTGTATCTGTGTCCTCCTGTTGACCGGAAGATGGTGCTCCAGCAGCTGAGACATGGGGCCACCGTGCATGGCAGAGGGCGTGGAGCCCTTCTTTCTGTACAATGGGGTGGGATTTCCAAGGCTACAGTGATGTGTGGGATGTGACTAGGACTCCCATGACAGAATGTGAAGTGTAAGTTGGTTCAACCACTTTGGAAAACTGAAAGTCAGCCCCTAAGGAGGCTTTCCCGGCTACATGTTAGTGTTGCCACAGTATAATATACATTTTCTTGAGATATTTCCCCTCAGTAGAGGAAAGAATTATATCGAATTTAACTTCACCAGGAAATACCATGACTGTATTTCAAATTTGTTTGTTTTATTAACAGCGTCCTTCTTATATATTTTTGTTTTACTGCATTTATGTAATTTTTTTGAATGCTTATAACAGCTTCATTTTCTCAGCCTTAAACCTATATGACTTAAAGATACATTTTCACTGTGTTGAATTACATAAAAGTATTCTGCATTATGCTTCCTTATTTCCTTGTTTTATCCCAGGGAAGCACTGTATTTTCACTTAGCTGATGATTTCTGTCTCTCCTCTGAAGGTCCATATCGGCTACCTTCCCAACAAGCAAGTCCTTGGCCTCAGCAAACTTGCGAGGTAAGTGTGACTGTGCGTGAGTAGGAAAACATGTTAATAGGATCTGGCCCTACACAGTGAGGATCTCATCAGGCTTTCTTTCTTGACCAGTGCAGATCTAATGTGGAAGTCACATCGCAACTTAAAATTTATAGCTGTAGAGGCAGACGTAGAGGACCTGAAATACAAATGTCCTTTTCCTCACCTCCCCATTGCCTACTGTTCTTCCCTATCTCCTAGCCTTTCATCCACTGGCACATCCTTGAAGTCTTAGCTCTCATCTTTCTCTGTAGAGCCTTCCCAGACCAGCGGGGACCTGCGTCCCTGTCCCTTACAGGTGGTTTAGCTAACAGTGAGGGTAGGGAGAGGAAATTTGGGCAGGGGTCTAATAGCACTGCACTGTTCTCAGACTTTTAATCAAATCACTGTTTAGGGTCTTAACCCTGCCTTCTGCTGTACCTGGGCACCTCCAGGCATCTCTCCGGAGTCCTGCAGGGCCAGTCAGTTCCCTTCTGCCTCTGAAGACACGAGACTTGCCTTCCTTGGCTTTCTCAGCGCTATTCCAAGATGAGGTTTATTCTCTTTTCTCCTATTGCTCTCCTTTCTGCTACAGTCTTCTTTTCCATTCTTTATCCTGTGTGTTCATTCCTTTTCTTAAAAGAAAATTCCTTTGCTACCATTTTTATTTGGGTTTTAGGAAGGAAGTATGTAATCTGTATTTAAGTGACAGTCAACTTGAGAGTTAGTGTTCATGATTCTCTGATAGGCCCGACCACCAATATTTTAATGCTTCTAAATATCCCTTTTTGTAATTTCTCTGTATAGACTTAGTGAGCCCTGGGGGAAGCCTGGGAGGGGTGTGCATGTGGTGAGAGAGGGTTAAGAACAAAATGAAGAAATAGGTAATGAATATACAGTCAAGTGCCCCTCCAACTTTTTAAAATTAAACCAAAGTAAGTTTTAATAACTTAACTGAGGTTGCCATGACCACATCGGAACTGGGGTAAATGAGTCTCTGTGATCAAGTGTCTGTTCTGTGACTCTGATGTGCTTCCGCTTCTCCTCCCCGTGGACTCAGACTTGCCACAGTCCTGGAATGGTAGTCCAGATTTTCTCCAATTCTGTGTCAGAATCTGTAAAAACCACCCAGCAGTCTGACAGCTGCTGTGCATGGCTGTTCTTTTTACTTTCTTTTCACTCATTTCCTCTAGGAATTAAGGAGAAAGTAAGCAGAAGAGAAAAAAATATAACTTCCCTAGCATCTGACTTTATACCTTGTCAGCAATCTTGCAACCTGACAGAGCTACTTGGCACCTCGAAATGATGTTATTATATCAGCTGCAATTGCTTCACTGCAATACGGCTCTTAACACCAATCCAGAAATATCTTGCTACCTGTCAGTGGCCTGTCCCCAGTGGCAGCACCAAGGGTGGCTGGAAAAGGGTATTGGTGGTGATAGGGTAATTAACCCTAATATAATTGCTAAACCCACATCTTTCCCATATAGGGATTCTGGCACTGTTGATGCCTGTCACAGACTGTCCCTATGTGAAAGATATGTAGTGGATGGTTTTCATATTATAAAAAAGTTTGGCAGACTACATAGGCCTTGGTCTTAAGGTAAGCAACCTTCTCTAGAAGACCATGCTATGTAGACCACAGGTAACACTTTATGTAAACGGATTCTAGAGTGATCCAATGAGATCTTGGAATAAATGGTAACTTGGGGGTAGATGGACTAATCTTTGGTTATTTCCTTTCCTAGTGAAAGGAAAAAGATCTCAAATAATTAAGCTTTTATGAAACAATGTGAAAGAATTGATTATTAGTCTGGAGATTTGTCCCTACACTAATAGGATTAAAACTTAAGGGGGAAAAAATGGAACACTAAATCAAAGAAGTGAGTGTATGTTGCTTTCAGATATGCTGTAAAAAATTTTGAATCAAGGGTCTGTTAAACAGTAAAGAAGGCTAAGGTTTTATTCAACGGCTTACTCCTTGTAAAAAGTAGGAATATTTAGGGAAGGATGAGTAATAAAGCAAGCTGCATGTCTTTGTGAAACTTCACTGTTCATTTTAATCTTGTATGTGAAGTTTTTATATGCTTGCCTTGAAACGCATGACCTTTCAGTGCCACCGAAGGCAAATATCAAACAGGAAAGCCTCAAGTAACAAGAAAATGCCAGAAGTGAGTTGGTCTGGTATAACTCTGGTAAGAATTCTAGAGTAAACTTAATTTGAATAGAAATTCCTGTTGTTGCTGAAAATCCATTGAACATATATTCATTTTCTTGCCTTAGAATCACTGAGTGATCATAATTAAATTTTGAATTTTGAATTGCAATGCCCCCTGGTAGCCACGGTTAGTCCCGTTTATCGAACACCTACTGTGAAAGGACCCTGTGCCGGAGAGAAGTAGGACACAGCCTGCACCCTCAGGGAGGGTGGGAGTATGAGTCAGCAGGTGCCACAGAAATGTCTGGTTTGGAGCTCCCAGTTCAGAGGAGCCATGGTGGCTGACAGGGCTGAGGAGAGTCCTAAATGGAAGAGAAGTTCCTCTAGGCATAGCAAATGCATAGGCAAAGGCAAATAAGTGGGTAGGAGCAAGCATATTCCGGTGGAGAGGGAGCAGATTTGATTGACAGAAATAAGAGATTTAGGCAGGGATGGAGGGGAAGGCAGGGCAGGCATTAGACTACCATGTGAAGATTTTTTCCTTTCTTTCTCAATTATAAAAGTATCATACATACCAGCTAAATTTAAATATGAATGAGTGAGTAAAAGGGAAGGTTTTCTTTCCTATTTTTATTTCCCAGAGTGAAAACTGAGTATTTCTTTCACTATCCTTCTGGAAAATTTCTATGAAAACTCAACCACAAAGTTTTTAAAATTTGCAAAACAAAACAAAGCAAAAATGGGGGAGATCATACCCTACATGCTGTACTACATTTTTTTAAATTTAAAATATTACATCAAAATCTCTTGTACATCTTTCAGTCTAAAGTGTTTATGTTCCTTTTAATGGTTACATAGTATTTCATTCATTAATAGAATTCATTTAACCAGTCTTTGATATAGATAAATATAGGCTGCAGTTTGAGGCTACTTTCAAAAAGAGAAAAAATACTTTGATGAGCATATTCTTAATGTATTTGGATACTTTGAGTCTACCTGTAAGATAAATTACTAGAATGAAATCTGCTGGGTTAAGGGAAGCTGAATTTTCTACGTACTAAATTGCTCTCCAAAAAAAGGTAATACCAGTCTATACTCTAATAATAAAGGGTGTATCTTTCTCCACGCTTTTGCCAACACTGGGTTTCATCACACTTTTCAATCTTTGCCAAGCTGGTAAGTGACAAATGGTACCTATTGTTTTAACTCGCATTTCTTTACTAGAATGAGTTTGAATCTTTTCACACTTAGCACTTAGCCTCTTTCTGCACTTAGCCTTTGCTAATTTTTCCATTGGGTTGCTTGCCTTTTTATTACTGATTTGTGTGAGTTCTCTGAATGTTAAAGCAGTTAGGTCAGGTGGCTGCAAATAATTTTCCCAGGCTTGTCATTTGTCTTTTGATTTTGTTGTACAGTATTTTTTTTCCATAAAGAAGTTAAAACTTTTATTGTAGCCATAAGCTCATGTTTCCTGGGTTATTTTTATGTTGAAATGTTTGCTCCATCTGGAATGTATTTGGGGGCAAGGAGTGAGGGGGAATCCACCCACTCCTGCATGTTCGCTGACCTGCTCCCACAGCCCAGCGCCCCTCCGTGGCCTTCTGCCTTCCCCCTGCTCCCCCCTTCCTTCTGGCTCTATTTGTTGGCACTCTGTTGGGCGTTACTTACATTTCTCCTGGATTATATGTTAAACTCCTAACTCCCCTTGTCTCTAATCTCTTAGGCTCCTTAAATCTGCTCTCACTTGCTGGTCACTGGTTCGATTCCCAGTCAGGGGGCATGCCTGGGTTGTGAGTTCAGTCCCCAGTCAGGGCATATGCAGGAGGCAATCTGTCGATGTTTCTCTCTCACATCGATGTCTCTTTTCCTCTCTTTCTCCCTCCCTTCCTCTCTCTAGAATCAATTCTAAAAAATCATAAAAGTTCAAAATAAAAAGGAAAAATTTATCAAAGAGGACAAAGCAAGTTTTCTTATTTTCATACAGTTTGCATAATAAAAGTGCTCATGAATCTTTACATGTCAAATGGGTTCAAAACAAGACAGGAAGTGGCTGAAATGAACAGAGAAACTGACATACCTGAAAACAATGAGTAGGAACACTAATTTCCTCTCATTCTTTGCTTGAGATGGACAAAAAGCATATACAAAGCAGAATTGAGAGGATACATACTTGAATCTTAGGATGAGAGGCTATGTGAGTAAGAATATACTTTTGAAACTTTAAATTCTTCAAAATAAGTTTTAAAAAAAGGTAGAGGAGAAAATAGAGAGTTAGAAAGCATGGATAAACTGGTAACCGTTAGAAAAAGTCAAATTAGCCCTGGCTGTGTAGCTCAGTTGGTTAGAGCATCATCTTGATATACTAGTGGGTTCAACCCCTGGTCAGGGCAACCAGTGAAGGCATAAATAAGTGGAACAACAAATTGATGTTCCTTTCTCTCTGTCTCTTTCTTTTTCTCTCTCCCTCCCTCATTATAAAAAAAATCAATTAAAAATAAGAAAAAATTAAATTAATGTTAGGAGTGAGGTGGGCCGGGGTAGGGCAGGACCCAGTCAGTGTAACTGACTGGGCATTCTCTCAGACTTCCAAGCAACCACTAATTCCCATGTTGTACATATAATTCAAGAACTTTGAAAAACCTGAAAAGCTCTCTAGCCAAATTGATGAAGTTACCTATTCCTGATAACAAAGCTTGATAAAACTAGCATTTAAAAAATTATAGACTAGTCTCATTTATTAATATAGTTTTAAAAATCCAAAATATATTTTAAAAAAGCCTACTTTAACAGGCTACAAGTATTGTTTTGATCATGTTCCAGGACTGTTAACTCCAAGATCACAAAAAGGGTGTAGATTCAAATTGAGAACTGGGAGTATGGTAAACTAGATTGTGACATGAATGAGAACGTAAGAGACATGGAGGACTGAGAAGGTCTAGTGTGCCCTTAACTGAAATTCTAGGAGATGACAGAGGCTGTGGGGTGGGTGCAGTACTGGAGAAGGTAATATCTATGAACACTTCTGAGCACAAGCAAAATATGTCTTCAGATTCAGGAAGCCTAATAAATCCCAAACAGGACAAATGAAATTAATCCTCACCTAGATACAATATAGAAAACTGCGGAGTATATGTACTCAAATGTCGTAAAATTAGCCACAGAGAAAAGATATTACCCACAAGGTAACATCCGTTAGACTGACAATTGGTTTGCCAATGGCAATATTTGAAAGGCAGATAAATATCAGCGTCAAACTAGAATTCTATTCCCAACAAATACCTCTCAACAAATTATCTTCAAGCACGAGGGCAAAATATAGATATTTTTTAATACAGGGAAGCTATATGACTTTCCTTAATGCTGAGGAGACAAATTCATCACCTTCTTTTTTCTTGGAAAGAAAAATGAATAAACCAGGAATTAGAAATAATAAACTCTCTGAGCATAGTGATCCCATTCACCACATAATCACATATACAGTAGGCTCTCAGCGATCTGTGGGAATGACCCTGCTTTGCAGTGACATTGGCTATCTGCCAGAAACAAGCAACAGGGGTGACAGTTAAATGTTAGGGGCATTCCTACTAAAGCA
Organism: Trachops cirrhosus; assembly: GCA_028533065.1. Classification (NCBI taxonomy): domain Eukaryota; kingdom Metazoa; phylum Chordata; class Mammalia; order Chiroptera; family Phyllostomidae; genus Trachops; species Trachops cirrhosus. Next base: position 161,795,001 of record CM052538.1, on the reverse strand, counting down.
TGGAGAGAAATAAGGATGGCCAGCATCACCACTGCTATCTAATGTTGCACCTGAAATTTTACTTGAGAAAAAGAAATGATAACTATGAGAAGGAAGACATTACTAATTTTTAAATCGATGGCATCTCTTATATAACACCTGGAAATGAACCACCTAGAAAGCTATCAGGAGTAATATATATAGAGGTTTGACCCAGGAAGAATAAACCATTTTCTATCTAGGAGCTTGAACCATCCTTTCTCATGTTTTTATTAAAAAAAAATATATATATAGGAATTCTTTCAATGTTGTTTACCTACTGGGAACAATCAGAATGGCCCCCACCTTCAGGCTGAGTGGGGAATACGGCGGTGTGCCATTGGTTGAGTTATTGGCTGGACTAGAGGCATAAAGGAGCAGGTTGCCTGTTCTGTCTGAGGGTGGTACTGGGGGAAAGAGCCCTAAAATGCCTCACAGACACGGTGATCCTTAAGTCCAAATTCACGACTAAAAGGCTAAATTTTAAAGAAAAGTGTCCTTAATGTGAACTGTTATCCTAAAATGGGTGGTTCACGTGGTCATTTTTACATTTAACAACTAGAGTGAAAGATGTTGAGAGGAGAAAAATCGTCACATAACAGATTGTGTTATAAGCTAAGATCAGTAAGCTTTTATTTTGGAAGGAGGTTAGTCACAGTGATTGCCTACATAGACTTACTTTATAAAGAGATGTCTGAAGGAGTCAGTGCAGTTCTAACCTGATTATCCTAATAGGTTTAGTTGGTACAGTAGCTAACAATGGTCTGCCTATTAATTAACAAAGTCTTTTTATTTTTAACCTGAACTCTAAGCTCTGATTAAACAACATGATTAATTAGAACACTTGAGACTAGGCTCAGAATGGATGACTTGGGAGCTTCAAAATTACTCATCTCTAATTGTGTTTTTTATAAGTGACCTATATACTCTTAATTCCCTCTCTTTGGGAACATAGGGAACACCTCTCTTACAGTTGGTATCCTGTAGTTTTTATATCTTTCTGTCCTCCTGCAAAACATTAGCCCTCTGCCTACACCCTACAACTGCTCCAGCAAAGTCCTTTTAGTCTTATGAGGATGCCTTAGCAATTTCAATTTAAAAAATTTGTGATTAACTAAAATAATTCTTTCTTTTTTAGGATTGTGGAAATCTATAGTAGAAGATTACAAGGTAAATTTTAAAAACTGTTTTTTATAGAAAAATTTTCTCTTAAGAAAAAGCATTTTTTGTTCTTATGTGTATAATACATATGACATGAAAATTAAAACCTCATAGGAATATAAAACAGAAAAGGTCTGCTATACACATTCCTTCACATTTTTATGCAAATACAAACAAAATCCATTTATTTTTTTTACATTTCAAAATGGGCTCATATTATAAACAGTGGGCTTCATTTGTCTTTTATCCCTACTTTTTCCCCCACTTAGTCTTAAACATTCTGCCGCACACATGCACATGTCCCATTTGTTTTGCCGACTGTTTAGCACTCCATTGCACGCCTGTGCTGTGGCTTGATTTAATCAATCTCTGCTCTGATAGACATTTGTGGATTTTGTCAGCTTTCAAATGGTTGCAATCCTTCAGTGAATGTATGTATTCAAAGATGAATTGTGTATTCAGCACAGGAACTGCATTATTTAGGTTAAATCATTCGTTTTTAACATTGCTCTAAGTCCAGCTCAATAATCAGACTGTAACCCCAGTGTTAATCCTGTTGCCCAACTGTTCATTTGCTCTGCTCTCCCTCTGCGGAGGTGCTGTTATCCATATTCTGTTGGACTCGCCGCACACCTGAGAGGCTCTGGCGGTCCCAATCCGTTCCCTGTAGCATCCGTTCCCTGTAGCGGCTTCCCTGTAGCGGCGCTGGAGGGCGCCAGGGCTTCCTGAGCTGTCCTCAGCACCAGTGTGGAGGGCCGGGAATTGAACAGGGCCCCCTTGGCCCAGGCAGCAAACAATGCCAAGTGGTAGAGACTGGCTATCTTGGCTTTGAAATCTCACAGAAGTCTGCTTTTTAAGGTTTTATATATTTTAGAGACAGCAAAAGCTTTTAGCTCTCTTTGTGTCAGATACTTAAACTCAGCTCCTTGTCACATCCACAGTTCAGGAGCGCCTGACGAAACAAATTGCCATAGCCATCACAGAAGCCTTGCGACCCGCTGGAGTTGGGGTGGTGGTTGAAGCAACGTAAGTCCGTATTTGCCTTTAATAACGTTGTAGTGGTGCATGAAAATGATACTCAGTGCTGCTCGGTTTTCCTTTCCTGGCGTAGGCGGTGTCGCATGCTGACAATGTCCTGTCCTCCGTCTCTGAGCCCGAAGCCCTTGTACCTCCTTCACTTACTGTGTTGCCAGTATGGGCGCCAGAACAGGCAATACTGTTTTCCCCCGCCCCCACACCCCCGTTTTTGTTTTTATGGGGGTTGTGGAAGAGTAGGGAGTCATAAGCTTGGGTGTAGCGATTTGCACAACCAGGAACGTTATATGTCTTCTCTTGATTTCTTTTTTAGCTCTTTGTTGCCCCAAGGAAAGTTTTCCCGACATTTTGACACATATTTTAAAAATAGAGAGGACTAAGAATGGATACAAAGTGCAACTGAAGACTCTTCTTTAAGTTAGAGTGCATTGTGAGAATTCCCCACAGCTCGTGGGCAGAGTTCTCATCCATGCTCCTGGCGAGGCGCGGACTCTATTACGTGCGCTTGTCCGGCTTCCCCAGGTTGGTCACCATCCTCTGGGTTCTGGCTGGTGAGCCCAGCGTACTTTGGAGTTTCTCTCAACTCCTCAGCTGGCATAGTGCTGTGCTGGTCCTGAAGATGGGTCAGGTGGGAACTCCGGGTTTCTCTTCATCTCTGTAGACCACTTGTATTATCTTCACCCAGGAAGAATATTCCATTCCCCCCTTCCTGTTGGATGCCGTGAGGACTCAGCCACTAAGAAGCATAAAGGCTACAAGACTAAGAAACTTAAACAAAATTTTTTTTAGGATAAAATTTGTCTCAGTGACAAACTTGGTCATTGTGAACTCAGCTTAATTGAGTTTGTTTTATTTTTTGAGGGGGCTTTTTATTTTAAAAACCAAACCAGTAACTGTCTATTCTCCCTTTGTCGGCTTGTTTTGTAGGCACATGTGCATGGTCATGCGAGGGGTACAGAAAATGAACAGCAAGACTGTGACCAGCACGATGTTGGGTGTGTTCCGGGAAGACCCCAAGACGCGTGAAGAGTTTCTCACTCTCATTAGGAGCTGAATTTTCAGCGCGTGCTGTGTGCTTTGCAGCTCATGCCTGTAACAGTAGCATTGGTTGTCTGTTCTTAATTGTTTGCACAGTTCCCTTCTCAGTTGTAATAGATGTGAAACTTATTCCTTGTCACTAATTGTGTTTCATAATTATTTATCACGGGTGAAATAACAATAATTTTAGTAAAGGGGTAGGCACTCTACTTTCCTGTAGCCACCATTTAGTGGCAACGTTCGAGCACACTGCCAATAGTGTTAAGTTGTATGTATACTCTCACTGCTGTTCTGATAATGCTGGGAAGGGAGAACTCATGTACTTTGTTCAAATAGTATGGTAATTTGGTTTATAAGCATAGGGGTGTTGGGAATGGGAGAAAATATGACCAATATTCTGCTTTTTCCACTCCCTGCACAAAAATGGTGTAGAACTTAAAGTAATTTATTGTACAGTGTGCAGCATCGCTCTGCAAAATCAAAGTCCAATGGGCTCCATTTTAATCATGTTTATTAAACCGCCAGTGACACTTTATTTTTTAACTATTTATTTTTTAACTGTCTAGTTGTAACGTTAGTCACCCAGGGAAGGTGATGAAATACCTAGGTTTTTGATTTTATAGTGAGTTAAACAGGTACATTTCTACCTTCTATTCTTTTTTAAATTCATGTCTAGGGAATTAGTTCCTGGAGTTGTTTACGAGTGTATTCTCATGTCAACATACAGGGATTTAGACATTTAACTCTCTGTGCCTTGATGAGAATAGCACACCATTTAGAGTATAGATACCTTTGCCTTCATTTAAAAGCCATTATTTTATACGACTTAGTACTGACACGGAACATAAATAGTGCTCAGAATTCCTTTTGAAGTTTCTTGGGAGCTTACTTTGTGTGTTTCTTGCAGATGCCTCAAAACTTTTAAAAAATCTTATCAATAGTGTTTCCACATATTCCAGAGACTGTTGAGTGCTCATTACTTTCAGGTCTGCAGAGCTATTGCTTCCATGGACATGAAAGAATGCAGAAGGAACTCACTGTGGACTGCGTTATGAGCTACGTGTGTCCAGTGTCTACTGACACTGTATTGTTGGTGTCTGTGCGAGTGCCCCATAATCTTCAGGAATTACTGGAAATACTGGAAGCTCCCATCCTGATTTCCCTTGTGGTCCATGGGACCTTGTCTTCAGTGTTAACTGTTTAAGCAGGCTGGGTCTTTCAATCCAGGAAGCTGTTGCCTTATTAATGACTATCTTAAAATTTCCTCCACTGGGGCGGTGTGGGCCAAATTAAAACAAAATAACCAAACACCCCTGCAAAAACACAAACACGATTTTTCATGGAGAAGCCTCTTATTTGGCTGACAATAGTCCATTACCTTAAGCAGAGTTAACTACAGTGCTTGCTTTAACTCTGGTAGTCCTATCTCTGCCACTTAGATGTATTTTGTTTGGCTTATGATGAGGCTAAATGGCAGAGATTTTTTAAAGCATTCCCTTCCATTTCCTATATTTTTCTATATTTGGATTTTCTAAAGTACAGTGGTGGTTGACTTTGAGTTCCTTTTAAAATCAAAGCCGGTATAAACATTATCCTGCTTAATATTTAGACATTTAGACATTTAGAGGTAGACTTAGGCGATCAACTCATGTTTGGTATTTTAAAGTAAAAGCAGGTGTGACTTGGAGGACCAAAGAAATTGTTAGTATAAATTTATCTTTCTGAGACAAATTGTATTCCTTTTTAAAATGATTCTGTAACATTTCCTCGGAGTGTTCTCATAAAAGTCTGATGTATTCACAGGCTGTTGTTTTACTGGTAAATGCAAAGTAATTACCTTGTCTGTTTTACTCTGGTCTGTAGTTCTTCAAAATGACCTTTTCACATCCATGAACTTGAGTCCGTTTTGGGGACTTTTAACATTGTGCAATTAAATTGTCTAAATTTTATGTATGTGTGTATGTTCCTAAAGTTAATTCCACTTAAATAATTAAAGTGTTATAACTTTCTTCTTGTGAAAGTAGTTTTTTTTGAAACACTAGTATAGATATAACAATTAATTTTATTGCTTTCATTGTATTGTTTTAGCAAAGCTGCCCTCCATGAGGGCTTCTTGCAGCCTAGATGCTATTAGAATATAAATCCCAGTGGTGGTGCCAATTCACCCCAGACTTTCTGTTTCCCTTCGGTATTGGTTGGAGCATTGCTGTCCTCACCCCCCTGCAGTCTGGGATGAGAATGAGGACTCTGAGTGGCCCCCTTGTGTCTCTTGTCCTAAGCTTAAATTTGAGTAACTGCAGCCTCCTGAGGACTGGCACTGCTTTCTGTGTGGGCCGCTGGGGAAGGAAAGGCCAGGGAGGGAAGGGCTAGGGCATGAAGCCAGGCAGTGCAGGAAGTGGAAGGAAATTTTCCTTTTCTAGAAAAGATCCCATCCTGGGCAAAACTTCCAAGTAGGTGCAAAGGGTTTGCTGCCTCCTTTCTGTTTCTCCCTGGTGACTTCATCCCACCCTCTTTCCTGGTGGTCTCCTCCCCTTCCCTGCTCCACCCAGGCAGAGACCCCGCCCTCACTGGCTGTCAGCATGCCTGGGTACTGGTGACTGGGGTGGTCTGCTGCTCCTTGCAGGACCCTGTAGACTGTTGGTTGGCTGTTCTCATCACGCAAAGTGGGAATGCTTAACTGAAATAAAACATCCCTAAAGCCACAATTCACAGATGTCAGTAAAACAATGAGCTTCTCATCAAAGCCCAAGTTGCTGCTCCTAAATTTTTTCACTAAAGATTGATGGGCTGAGTTCCTTGTTTTGTCACTTAGTGGAAGACCAGATGCAGACACCAAAAGTTTCAGAGAAGACAGGCTGTGTGTCAACACAGAACAGCTGGATTCCTGATGGGCCAGAATCCTGTTGAAGGTGAGGAGGAGAGAGTTTTAATAGATGAGGTCAAGGCGAAGTGAATTCCTGACAGCTGCAACCCTCCCAGAGGCTCTTGCTTTATGTTTTAGTCTTCTTTTTAATGTTTTTTTTAAAGGTTTTATTTATTTTCAAAGAGGGGACTGCAGGGAGAAAAAGGAGAGAAATATCAGTGTATGGTTGCTTCTCATGCACCCCCTACTGGGGGCCTAGCCCAAAACCCAGGCATGTGCCCAGGAAATCAAACCAGCGACCCTTTGGTTCGCAGGCCGGCACACAGTCCATTGAGCCACACCAGCCAAGGCTATGTCTTAGTCTTTATTATGGAAAAAATGAAATGTGTAATAGTAGACCACACATGAGTGTGGACCCCCATGTACCTGTCACCCATGCGCAGTGAGTCTATCCCTCTTGGCCATCTCGATTCCTCGTACCTCCCAACTCCACTGGGTTATTTCAAAGCAAATCTCTTTTTAAAATTTATTTCTTTAACTTATTTTCCAGTTACAGTTGGCATAAAACATTATATTAGCTTCAGGTGTACAACATAATGATCAGATGTTTATATTCCTTACAGAGTGGTTACCCAGTAAGCCAGACACCATCTGATCTATAAGCATCTCAGTTTCTAAACAAAGAAATGAAAAAAAATGCCACTCATTATACCCCACCCCCAACAATGCTTTTATATGAAACATCCAGTCATTCACTTTTCCCCTATTTTCTCATAGGTTTTCTTTTTTATAGTTTATTTGAATCAAAGTACAAATGGGGTCCTTCCATTACAATTGGTATATCTGTTTTTATTGTGGTAAAAAGCACATATCATAAAAATGACCATCTTAGCCACTTTTAGGTGTACAGTATGGTAGTAACCACACGCATATCGTTGTCCATCACCTTACAAAGCTGAAACCCTGTACCCATCGAACAGCTCCCCACCGCCCCTTCTCCTAGCCCCTGAGCACCGCTGTTCCACTTTGTTTCCAAGTGTGACTACTTATGATACCTCATATGTAGAATCATGCAGCATTTACCTTTTTGTGACTGGCTTTTTTCACTTAGCATAAATAGCCTCAAGATTCATTCATGTTGTACCATGTAAGAGGGTTTCGTTCTTTTTAAAGGCTGAATAATATTTTAGGGTCTGTGTAGACCACACTTTCTTTATCCATTCATCTGCTGATGAACATTTAGATTGCTGCTACCTCTTGGCTTTTGTGAATAACAATGTAATGAACACGAGTGTGCAAGTATCTCTCAAGACCGTGTTTTCAATTCTCTTGGATATATGTGCAAAAGTGAAATTGCTGAATTTTATGGTAATTGTTTTCAAAAATTTTTTGAGGAATTCTATCCTGTTTTCCATTGCAGCTGTACCGTTTTACATTCCTACCAGCAGTGCACAAGGGTTCCAAGTTCTCAATATTTTTGCCAGCTGACAGTTTTTTTGATAGTGGCCATTCTGATGGTTATGAAGTAACATCTCCTTGTGGTTCTGACTTGCATTTCTCTGATGATTAGTGATGTTGAGCATCTTTTCATATGCATTTTGAACATCTATATATTTTCTATGGAGAAATGTCTAGTCAAGTCCTGCCCATTTTAAAAAAAGATTTTATTTATTTATTTTTAGAGAGAGGGGAAGGGAGGAAGAAAGAGAGACAGAAACATTGATGTGCAAAAGAAACATGGATCGGGCTGCCTCCCACACACCCCCAAACGCGAACCTGGCCCGCATCCCAGGCATGTGCCCTCACTGGAATCTAACCCGCAACCCCGTGGTTTGCAGGATGACACTCAACCTACTGAGCCACACCGGTCAGGGCTCACTTTTCAGTCAGGTTGTTTTTGTTGTTGAGTTGTCGGAGTTTTTTAATATATTAACCCCTTGTCAGATAAATGGTTTGTAAATATTTTCTCCTGTTTTGTAGGTTGCCTTTCACTCTACACTTTGCTGCATAGAAGTTTTTAAGTTTGGTGTTATCCCATTTGTCAATTTTTGCTTTTGTTACCTGTGTTTTTCCTGTCATATCAAGGAAATCATTGCCCATTCCAGTATTATAAAGCTTTCCTCTATGTTGTTTCCTAAGAGTGATATAGTTTTAGTTTCTACATACAGGCCTTTAGTCTACGTTGAGTTAATTTTTGTATATGGTGTAAAGTAAGGGTCCAGCTTCTTCTTCTTCTTCTTCTTTTTTTTTTGCATTCTTATCCAGGTTTTCCAGCATCATTTGTTGCAGGAAGTTTTCTTTCCCCATTGTGTCACCTTGGCACCTTTGTCAACAATCCCTTAATCAGACACGTGAGGATTTGTTTCTGGGCCCCGTATTGTGCTCCATTGGTAAATGTATCTATTTTTAGCCAGTACTGCACTATTTTGACTATTGTGGCTTTCTAATACATTTTGAAATCAGAAAGTGTGAGGCCTCCAGCTTCATTTTTCTTTCTCACGATTATTTTGACTATTCAAGTTCCTGTGAAATTGTATATGAATTTTAGAATTTTTTTTATTTCTGCAAACAATGCCATTGGGATTTTGATAGGGATTGCGTCGAATGTGTAGATTGCTTTGGGTGGTATGGACATTTTAACAATATTAAATCTTCCAATTTGTGATTGTGGGCTGTCTTTCCACTTACTGTGTCTTTAAATTTCTTTTATCAATGTTTTGTGGTTTTCAGGGTAAAAGTCTCTTTAACCCCACCCCCGTGTTAAGCTTATTCCTAGTTATTATATTGTTTTAAAAAAACAGACTATTTTTTTTAGAGAAGTTTTGAGTTCACAGTAAAATTGAGTGGAAGTTACAGAGATTTCTCACATACCCCCGCCCCCATGAGTGCATGCTCCCCTTGTTATCAGTGTCCCTCACCAAAGTGGAGCATTTGTTACAATTGATTGTCTTCCGTTGACACGTTGTTATCACCCAAAGTCCATACTTTACCTTAGGGTTCACTCTTCATGTTGTACATTTTATGGATTTGGATAATTGTATAATGACATGTATCTGGCATTCCAGTGTCATGTAGAGAAGTCCCCTTCCCCCAAAGTCCTCTGTCCTCTACCTCTTCATCACCTATTTTATTTTTATACACTATTGCAAATGGAGTTGTTTTTTAACTTCTTCTGTGAATTGCTCATTGGTTGATATGAGTTTTAAGTCCTTTAAAGCTATGGAGTCACCCTTGCTCTCTCTTTCTCACCTTTTCCTTGTAATTATTTAGTCATTGGTTTCTGAAGAAGCCCTATGTGTACTCCAAGAAATGTCAACCGCCCGAATGTCTGAATGAAGTGAGGAAACTTCAGCTTGCAGAGGGGAAAAAGGTTACTCTCTGTTACAACACTCCTCCATGTCCTTAAATCCCTTCTCCTGAGGCGGCCTAGGTTGGCCGGGCACTGGTTGGCCTTCAGCTCTTCTTTGCCTGCAGCTCAGTCACACTCACCCTCCCAGGTATGGAACAGTCCGTTCCTTTTTTTTTTTTTTTTTTCTTTGCCATGTGGGGTTGTTGCTCTGTCCTTTCTGAACACTCTGCCACATGACTCCCTTGGCTACAGCGTGCTGTGTTCCTTGACTGCCAAGATTTTAGTTAAGGTGGAAGGGTTATTAGAGGGCTGGAAATAGTGAATCACCGGAGACATGGCATCACCTTGGGGGCCTCTTCCTGGGGAATTCCAAGGTTTCAGCTAAATGGTAAAAGTGCCTGGGAACCTGACCTCTTCAGTTGCATTTCCATGGCCTTCTGAGTGAGCACACCAGGCCTCTGGCTGCCCTGGGCTGGAGAGGGAAGTGATGTGACACACTCTGTCTTATACTGAAGCAGCTTCTTTCTCCTCTCCCTAAGGGTGCGGTTGTGATGTGCTTACAAGTCCCGTTGGGGAGAACTCCTAGGGAGAACATGCATTACACAGCTGTACCACGCCCATCCACGCTTCCTTTCATTTCTACATTCTCCTGTTTGGTTTGAGTAATGTGTCCACAGCTCCGACCTTTCACTTCTGGAACTGACTGTGCCACCCAGAGAGACGTGGGTTGACTGCTGGTCAGGGAGGAGAAGGCTGTGTTGACGGAGGCCTGTGATGAAACGCCTGGGCCCGCATGAAAACATCCTCTGAGGCTGTCGCAGCTATGCTTTGTTGATTTTCTCCTGATTTTTGGATCAGTTTCTTCTCCCTCCTTTTCCTGGATCTTTTCATGTTTGAAAATGTGTTGAATGAGTACCTTTAACCAAGGACAACTGATCCCAGAGCAAAATTTCTCACTTCTCATTTCTGTTTTTCTGAAAGGTGATTTACCTATGAGGAAGGAACATGTGAAGTTGAATCCTGGCCTTCTCTTGCTTAGCAGTTGTCAAAGTCACCTCATAATGAAGGGGTGGGAGGAGAATGACTTCTTATGTCAATGCTTAAATATTTTGTTAACAGAATTTCCATATAAATTTAATATTTAAAAAATAGCTACAAAAAGCGTCATATGCACTTGAAGTATAGATAGGTCAACAATGATTTCTCATGGCCTTTTTAACTAGAACACTATAAAAAAGATTCAAATCAAGGTGAAACCTTGAGTCCTGAAAACTGATAATTCATGTTTCTTGCATTTTAGTTTTTGGTGGGATGAAAGAGAAATCTTCCAGATTTAAAATTGTGTGTGTGTGTTTGTACTCAAAGTTTGTAGGAGACTGTTGTGCATGGCATGGACCCAGCTCCCACAGATAGGTTCTCCCGTGGGGAATCAGGCCTGCAATGTGCCTAGGCTGCTTTGAGTCTTGCTCTTGTAAAAAACTCCCTCACCCTGAATTGAGGGCAAAGTAACTTCCTAAAATCCATGCTAAATGTTCCAAGGATGAATGTAACTGGTTCAACCACTTTTGCCTTTTCATTTGCAAGTATCCTTCTTCTGTGATGTGATTGACAGCATTGGCTCCTTTGTTTTCTGTAAAAGGTAACCACCTAAAGCAAACCTGTGCAAGTAAATGAGGACCATCATGTAATGTGCAGAGAAACCCAATAAAGGCCGGTCACGGCAAGGGCCAAGGCTTTTGCTCCCCTTGAGAGAAAAGCCAAGCTGTCCCTTTTCCTGCACTGGACTTGGTAGTCCATGTGAATGTCTCATTTCATCCATAATAATGCGGATACTACGGGCCGGGCCGGTGTCTGCATCAAAAGTTAAATCTGGAAAACTTGTTGTAAGGTACTACATTTTTTAATGGGGTATATTAAACTCTTAATAGTACTTTCCACAAGTATTATTTTCTCAACAACTTTCTTAAGGAAAGAACATTTTCATTTTATCAGTGAGCGAGTTGGGGCTCAGGGAAGATTAAATGACTTGCATCACTGCCCCTGGATTAAAGAGCAGAGTGTTCCTGTTCTGACTCTCCATCTGTCGGTCTTTCTGTTAACCAATGGGCTCAGGCCATTAGATTGTCTCTAGTTCACTATTGCAGCTGGTTAATCTTTTCCAGTACCTCCCCACTGCCTTCTACCCACAAGCTCTTTTGAATTGGAATCAGATTTTTGAAGAAGTATGCGATCAGCTTTGCCCTTTGAACTTGAAAGTGCTGCTGGGAGTAACTTTAAGACAGCAGTGTGAATTGGCCAACTGTAGTTCCATCTGGTCACACAGGCTTAAAGGCTTACTTTTTAAAAAATTTATTTTTAGACTGGTAATACATGTACTTAGCACAAAATTCAAACAGAACCAAAGAATATGAAGGAAAAGCTAACTTCCACCTCTACCCTTGGGTGGGTCAGGCAACTGCTATTATCAGGGTTATTTTCCTGATTTCTGTTTCCGATATTTCATTGTTGGTTATTATCAGGGATATTTTATAAAATGCTTTACTGCAATTGCAAAATGAAAATCCTTCTCTCTCCCATCCTGGCTGACTGTATTTACTTCTTAATGGTAGAAGGTATAGCTCCGAAGGGGTGAGTGGTTTCTCTAACTATCTGAATGTCAGATCCATCCTGATTATGTCTGCTGTTATTTTTAAGTCAATGTTAGATAGTTTCTCAGAAATTTTTAGCTAACTGCCAAAAATGGGTCCACTTTACAGAACTTCGACCACCTTAGCAAAGGAAAAGTGCTTTGGACAAACTGAGTGTCTAAAGCAGCTCTTTTAAAGTCTGGTTTTCTTTCACTCTTCATCTTTTTTGAACAAGTAATACATTCATTCACATAAAATATGAAAAGCATGAAAGGCTATATAGTGAAAAGTTTCCCTCTATCCCCAGCCACCCAGTTCCCCTCCCCAAGTCACTATTTTTTTTACCATCTTCTTACATATACTTTCAAAAATACTGATGGCGCATACAAGAAAATTGATATACACACAAAATTATTTATATTTCATGAGTAATTACATCTGTTTGCTTGTTTAAATCAGGGATTGTTGTCCACATACGCCCTTCAGAATCACCTGGGAAACTTTTAGTGCATGTGCCTGCACCCTAGGAAGAACTATTCAGTATTTGTAATCGCCCTGGTTATTCTGGTGGGCTCCCCCAGTTGAAAATCACTAGCTTAGATACAATCATCAGACCTGTGAAGCCCGTGCAGAAGCCACTGGGCTCAAGCCCAGGTGATTCACCAGGCGAACAGCTGCATGGATCACCCTGTGAGCAGTCGGTCCCTCCACCCACTGTTTGGGTGTCTGCTACCGCTCAGCTGATAAGTCTAAAGGTAAATTGCCTCTTAGAGGGGACTGTCTCCAGATTAATGTAATCAGTGCTGCAATTACCTGTGTATAAATAATTTAGCTCTCTGGTCTGATTTTCTAAGCATATTCTTCTTTTCCTCCCTGATTTTTAAAAAAAAACATTTTATTTATTTATTTTTACAGAGAAGGGAAGGGAGGGAGAAAGAGAGGAAGAGAAACATCAATGTGTGGTTGCCTCTCATGTGTCCCTACTGGGGACCTCGCCTGCAACCCAGGCATGTGCCCTGACTGGGAATTGAGTCGGTGACTCTTTGCTTCCCAGGCCTGCACTCAATCCACTGAGCTACACCATCCAGGACCGCCCCCCCCCCCCGATTTTTATAGGCATTTTTTAAAGAAAACAGAAAATACAATAAGCCAGAAGAAGAAAAAAAGACTAGGTATCCAGAATTACCTAGCCCAGAGATAACTACTGTTAACCTTCGTTTTCCTCCAGTTTTTGAATTGTGCATGTTATTTGCACAATTTAAAAAGTAAGTAAAATAAAACAAATACTGCAGAAGTGTATTTAAAGCAAATCTGTGGTTGTATTTAGAGCAAGTCCATCTAGACATTATATCATTTTACCTGTATTTACTTGAGCGTGTAGCACTAATGGATAAAGGGTAAGGATGGACTTACACACTCACACACACATTCACACCCATGGTTACACCGGACAAAAAGCTACAGCAGTTACTTATCATCATGCCCATTCTCGCTGACCTCCTCTCAGACTGTCTCAGATTTCTGTCTGGAGTTCAGTACTAACACTTGGATACGTGCTCCGCAGTCTTTGCTCCCCTCTTCTTCCCCTCGACTGCCTGGAACCCTTTGGAAACTGCAGTGCCCCCAGCCATTCCCTTGCTTATCTGGGTATCTTTACGGATAGATCGTGTAGGTCTGTTTAAGTGGTCGCGTGACAGTTCATGTAGAAATGTCACACTGTGTTGATCATTTTCACAAAGATAGATTTTTTGGTTGTTTCCAGTTTTTATTATTGTAACTAATGCTACAGTAGACATCTCGGTTTCCCAAGGATGGGGTTCTAGATATGGATTGACTGGGACAAAAGAGCCACCCCTCTCTTCCCCCTTCCCCTCCCCTAGGGAACAACAGTGGGCAGGCTCCGGTGAGCTCTCCACCCCGCCCCCGCCCCTGCCGTGTACTCACACCCTTTTACATGGACCTGTCTTACAGCTGAAAGTTTCATAGCCCACAGATTAATTTCTTCTTAGGAGTGCCTTTCCAACTCATTTATCTTGGCATGCTCACATTTAAAAAATTTTTAAAAACAAAATTTTATTGGGACAATTGTAGGTTTACATGCAGTTGTAAGAAGCACTACACAGGGATCTCTTGTATACTTTGCTGGGTTTCCCCCTGTGCTACATTTAGCAAAACTATGATGTAATATCGCAACCAGGGTGTTGACATTGATACAATTCACCAATCTCATTCAGATTCCCCCAGTTTTACTTGTACTTGTGTGTTGTTTTATATAATTTTGTTACCCGTGCGGGTTGTTGTATCCACCACCACAGTCAAAATATTGGACAATTTCAGCACCACGAGGACCCACTGTATTGCCTTACTATAATCACACACCTACTTTTCACATTTTAAAAAGGCTCTTGATATTTCAGTTTCCTTCCAGGTAAGGTATTACCTGAATTGAGTATCATTCTAAAAATGTAGTATATTTCTAGGTAGACATTTTCACTGTTCTATTCCTATGTTAAAGTCTTTTCATACATTTATTGTCAAATTGGGTCTCAAAGAGTACTGAAAATACTCTTTTAGAGAATATGGGGCAGATGTTTCTTTCATTTCTCTGGTTGTCCGATACTTCAAAATACTATTTCCAACAAAAATCAAATCACTGAAGCTACCAAATGCAATAAGCGTAGAGACTTTTGTCTTTAACAGAGCTGGTACTAACTTCATAGAAACACCACTCATGGGGCTGAGGCAATAGCATTTTGTTTAATGGGATTTTCTGGCTAAGAGCAGACTAGAAGATTTTCGCTAAAATGATTTCTAACAGGAATTTGATCTAAAGGGATATGTACCTTTTCTAAACCTAGTTTAATGAGAAATTATTTTATTCATTGGAGGAAGTCACTGGGAGGAGGGGCCCTCTCTGCCTCTCTCTGCCTCTCTGAGGAATGGGCATACTCTTTCCACTTGTCACCAGTCAGGGGAACCCCAGTCACGGTGGTGTGTTGGCTCCTGTCGGAGGGTGCGGATTCTTACTGGTCTACAGCGAATCCCTGGGGATCTTCCTTTCCTTATAAGCTATCATTTCTGCTAAAGACAGAGCATTGCTGAACTTGAAATTCAGGAGATTATAAATAACAATGAAGGGATGAACTTGGAATAGAGGGGATGTAAACAAGGGTGTGGGGGGAGTGATAGATGGCGCGTAGAATTAGAAGGGACTATCCTCAAACAAGCGGAGTGTGGTGGGGGGTTACTGGGCCAGAAATGTAATTTATGATAAATCCTTCCCTAATTAGCCTGGAAAAATTAATGTGTACAATGCACAGAAGGTGCAATTTAATTTAGCCATGTAGCCACGCACATTTTAAATCTAGAAGTCATTTGTGGAATATAAGCAAAGAAGATCAGATTCTGAAAGACCCTATATATACACATTCATATGCATATTCGCCATTTAAAACATTGATAAATGCATATCTTCTTTGCCCCAACAATTCTACTTTCGGTCATTTATCCTCTACATGTGTTTGTGAATGCATGAAAGTGACATTGGTGTACAAGTTTATTCATTGCAGCGTTGTCTGTTATAAGAAAACTCTTGTTTGTAAGTCGGCTCTAAGTCCAAAGTATGTGAATCCACCACAGGTGATTTAGGTTGTGTTTTTAGAGTTCTTCCATCCAGAGATATCAGATTCTGATCCATTGTCCATGTTTATCTCTTGGGCTCACACCGAACAAAGTTCTGAAGTTGGGCAGGACACTTGGTTGGTTCTCGTGGAGAACGCTTTGAAGTCTTAGCATCTCATTCTAGGAGGGGCAGGTGGACTGTGGGTCATGGGATCCCTGATTCTTTTAAACATTAGAGACTGGAGTGGGGAGGAGGGAAGTTTGGGGGAAGTTGTTATTTGGTGTAGTCTTCTGCGAGCCGACGAAATGAGGGATGCAGAACTGTCTTCCTCACTCCTTTCCTCTTACTCTTTTCCCTTAGAATTGAAAACCAAAGGCCCAAACTCTCCTTTATGTAAAAGCCACATGAGATATAATTTGGAAGGGAAGTTCAGACCCGAATTCCTGTAATTCTGAACAGACTGTTTATTTTTAAAGCCGCATCCATGTTTCATAACTTGTTTTATAGATGTGTGCTTGCTCTGATAAGAGGCAGCGTGCTGAGTTTAGGGAGGATCATTATTGAAGGTCCAGAACTTCTGATAGCGTTGGGACACAGAGTTCCCCTTCTTAGCTGTTAATACATGGGCCACAGCAAAATGAAGTGTGAGGCAGAAATGGAACCATGGAACACGACTTGTCTCTGACAAATATTTACATAGTCATCACGTCAGCACTGATTCCTGACTTAACTAAAAACTGTGAGATAACCTCTGTTTTGGGACACAGTTTGGGTAACAGCTCAACTGGAGCATCGAGACAGAGCAGTGAAGCACAGTGTTTAGTTAAGTTCCTACGGGAGGAACAGCTAAATGACTTACGGGGTTGTTTCCTTAGGTGGGGAGATGGAGGAGGACTTTGGTTTAAATTATAAGCTTTCTGTCACTAATTGACTTTTAAAAAAATTGTGCTTGTACTTACTTTGTTAAAAGTTAAAATATATCTACAGTTTTATCTGCAAATACGGGGCCAGGAAAATAGGGTAAGTGTAGGGTAACAATACTCTATCGAAAATAGGGTAACGATTATTTGAAATGTCCATGAATGTCACAAGTAAAGCAATATATGGGGGAAACAAAAGGATAAAAGTGAAGTATGTGAATTCTTGGATGAAATAAAAGAATCATTGCTCTTATCTAAACTTATTTAGCCTGAATTTTTTGCATTTTATTCTCTGTAATTCATAGGCCTTCCAGATCATGGACTTGGCAAGCTTTTCCTGCAAAAGGCCAACTGTGAACATTTCAGGTTTGGTTGCTCACACAGGTGCTGTTGAAACTGCAGTTGACCCTTGAACAACCTAAGGGTTCGGCGTGCCAACCCCGAAAAGTTGAAGATTTGTGTATAACTTTTCACTCCTTCAAGAATTAACTACATCCTCAGCATCGATGGGGAATTGGATACCAAATCCGCGGGTGCTCCAGTCCCCTCCGTAGAGTGGCCTCGGCCGCACACACAGGCAGCCCTCCCCATCGCTGGTCTCCCGAGTGCGCAGTGAAAATACTGGTTTTCAGTCCGCAGTGGGTTGAATCTACGAATGTTAAACCCAGGGGTACGAAGGTTAAGTTGTATATTTATTTTTTTAAAATTCACATATAAATGGACCCACACAGTCTAAACCCATGCGTTCAAGGGTCAGCTGCCCTCAACTCTGCCACGTAGTGTGAGTGTCACCACAGACGAAACGTGAACGTATGTATGAGTGTGGCTGCGCCCCAGGGCTGTGTCGTGATTCAAGGACAGTGAAGTTTGAATCTCATATAACTTTTATGTGTCATGAAATACATTTTTTATTTTTTCAATCGTTAAAAAATGTGGAGTCCATTCTTAGCTTGTGAGCTCTGGATCTAAACACCTGAGGGTTCTCTGCCCTGTGCAGTAAGGAGCCGTGGCCATGGCGCTGCAGAGAGGCGTTTATGTGGAGCGAAGAAGCATCGGCTCCTGGGATCCACCACTATGGGAATGACCTGGAGGGTTTTAACGTGCGGAGAGTTTTAAAGTCATCATGGGCTCTAAAGAGTTAACCTCTTTAGAAACTACCCCCATTCTCATTTATTTTTACTGTTTAATTATAGAAACATTCTTATGAATGAAGCTGTATTTCATTAGCAGGTAATGAGGTCACAGATATAGAGACTTGTGTTCTATTTGCTCCAGCAGAGCTGGACTGGGACACCTTGGTTCCAGCAGCTTCTGAGGGGCTGGGTGTAAAGGGGGCTTCAAGGATGTCAGGCCCTATCTCCACTCACAAGTGATCAGGTGAGTCTTGAGAGTGAGGTCCTGCCTACCATGAGAAAACTGCCATCGTCATCAGTAGGCGACACAGATCTTTCAGCGGCTGAGTTGGACTTTTCTGCCTGCTCCCCACAGCCTGCCCCCCCCTTCTCACCCCCGTACCCCCCTGGTTCCTACTAAGGCCACGTCACTGTCGTCTCCTTCCAGCCGCCATCATGATCATCTACTGGGACCTCATCAGCCATGATGAGATGCTCTCTGGCATCTACGAGATCCAGGAGGTCGCCCTGGCTGGTGTGGCTCCGTGGACTGAGTGCCAGCTGCGAGCCAAAGGGTCACTGGTTTGATTCCCAATCAGAGCACATGCCTGGGTTGAAGGTCAGATCCCCAGTAGGGGGCACGTGAGAGGCTACCACATACTAATGTTTCTCTCCCTCTCTTTTCCCCTCCCTTCCCCTCTCTCTAAAAATAAAATACTCTTAAAAAAAAAAACCTATCTGGGAGGTCACAGATGGGCTGTGCTTGGGGGTGGAGGGGAAGACAGTCAGTAGAACTGAGGCCCTGAGGGCGAAGGTCCCAGAAAGCACTGCAATCACTGGTGCTGATATTGTCATGGGCCATCATTTGCAGCAAACCAGCTTCACAAAAGCAGCCTGCAAGAAGTACAGCAAAGATTACCTGAAATTAATCAAAGGGAAACTTGAAGAATAGAGACCAGAGAGAGTAAAGCCTTTTATGACAGGGGATGCAGAACAAATCTGACATATCCTCACTAATTTCAAAAACCACAAAACCTTTGTGGGTGAAAACATGAATCCAGATGGCATGATTGCTCTGCTGGACAACCGTGAGGATGGTGTGACCCCCATATATGATTCTCTCTAAGGATGGTTTGGAAATGGGAAAAGGTTAACAAATTTGGCAGTTTGATCTATCACCTGTCTTCATAACTGGCTGCTGCTTTTCATCCACACACCAGACTAGGACAATGGGGCTGATGTTATCTAGAGCTCTTCATTTTATTTTGACCTTGATTTCTTTGAAACAGAATGCAGGGGGAATGGAATAGGTCAGGCTCCCTCACCAGCTAATAAGCAGTATTCCCATAGCCTTGAAAATGGACCCACGTGAGTGGAATCACACTTTCTTACATAATATCTTGGCACCTTGCCGGCTTTGTACGCATTTAGTATTTAAAGGGGTTGGGACTTCCCGCTGGTGCACCACACAGCCTGTGGTGTGCGTGGATCTCCCCACCCCAGAATAAAGTCATGTCAGACATCCCCAAGGCTCTGCCAATGTTCTTCCGTCTGCTTGAATCCTGAGTGAACCTGTCAAGCCTTGAAAGGCTGCAAGACAATTGGCGTAGTTGGCAGGATTTGTTACAGTATGGTAAGAATGTGGAGGAGTCAGTAGTGGGACCCCCAGATGGAGGCTTGGTAGGGTGGCCAGGTTCTGGCCAGGCTTTGCAAGCTTGGACAGAAACTGCACTTCGACACTGGTGCAGCTACGAGTTCCATGAGGGAGCGGGTGCCTGGGTCCATGCCCTGGAGAAAGACCTCCGAACAGCAAAGCTACGACTATCCACTTCCCCATTGTAGTGAACGATTTTTGGAGGAAGAGGAGGGAAATCACTGCTTCTGTTCCCCCATTCCCTGCCCCGCCCTGCACAGACTTGAAACAAAGTTGCCAAGAACCACTGGGCTGGAGAACTGCAGCTCGGGTTGGGTGCTCCGGCACTGCTGGCACTGGCGCCCAGAAAGCTCTGCTCCGAGCACGCTGATCAGAGCAGACTGTGGTGGCCGAGCAGGTAGGTGGTGGCAGCTGGGGCCACAAAGGTAGCGGCATTGGGGCACTAGAGGAGATGCAGCAGCAGTCGGGAGGGGTGGTGTCTTAAGCTCCTTGGGTCTCGCAGTTAAAGAGCGACCCCCTGTGGTTGCGAACTGAACAATGTTTCCAAGGTGGTGAAGAACAAACCCCGGGGTGTGCCCTGAGAGGCCTGTGCGTCTGGAGGACCCTCTGGCTGTGCTAACCTCCCAAGAGGGAGGAGGAAATAGTCTTTGAAAATTTGAATAGGGGGAGGGCCAAAGAACCCGTCTACAGGGGATGGACGGGGACCAGAAAAAGTAAAGGCCCTGTGGCTTGTCCTAAGTTTTGGGTGTTTGCCCTTCTTCCCACGCCCCCTCCGTGAATATACTGTTTAGGTGTTTCCCATTCCTGAGTATATCCTAAACCCCTTGTGGGGACCTGTTGAGGCTCTTTGCGGAGGTATGCTGAGCATCTCCCCGTTTAGTTGTCTTCCCCAGGAAGGGTGACGGCAGTTAAACAGACACAATCTGGCTTAATACTAAAGTCTGTCAGAGTAGCCAGTGGGCAGAACTCGGAGCTCTGTGGCTCGCGGCTGCAAATGAAGCCCCGCCCCTGACTATTTGCACAGGTAGCGCGGTGTACAGGGGGCTAACATTGTGGATCTATACATGGCATGCAAATAAATGGATGGTTATGCATAGGCCACTATGCGGCAGACCTTGTGGCAAGAAATTAGGGAATTTCTTGGGAAATGGGAATTAGGCCACCAAAAACAAATCACTATATATCATGTGGCTGGGCATGCACCTCTTGCTTCCCCTGGGAATGATGAGGCTGACACTCTAGCCAAGGTACGATGGCTGGAAATGGTGCCTGCTGGCCCTTCAGGAACAGAAGTTGCCCAATGGCTACACGGTCGCCTCTTACACGCTGAACAGAAGACCATGTGGTCTACTATAAAAATTTAGGGGTTACCTACCACCTTAGCACAAGTACAGGAAGCTTGTGAGACCTGTGTTATCTGCTTGTGAGAGCATCCCCAGAGGCCTATGGGAATTCAGGCTCTTCCCAAAAACTGCCTCTTTCCCTCCTCTCACCCATTCCTCCAGAAGAAAGGACACTCCTTATTTGGGAGGGGAGGCAGCAGGGAAGTCGCCTGGCAATTGCAGGCTTGGTTTTGGCAGACTGGTGGAGGAGGCGGGGCTGGGACACTCCCGTGATAATACCCTGTCACATCCTCGGAAATGTAGCTGGGGTGAGGGGGTAGCAATGATGGGTGGGAAATACGCCTAAAGTGGGACCTACAAACATTCGAGGAAATGTATTGGTGTGAGAGTTCTGAGAAATGATGAAAAGACATTGAGCAAGTGAGAGTCTGGAAGACGGAGGACGTAATCAGATGGAGACGCCACGTGCTGGGCTCCTCAGCAAACGACAAATGGTCTGTGCATCTCCCACCCATGACTTAGACCTGGGTAAACCCTCCTAGTTCCTTTTCCGTCAGCTTCAGAGTCGAAGCTGCTAGAGGAAGCTTCTTTCTTCCATGTAGGTGTATGTCTGGTTGGCTTCTTGCTATGCTTCCTTAATTTTAGCTTTGGGGAGGGTCATCCTGGCCTCCTGGCTTACCTTTTCGTTGAGCTGGGGTGTTTAGTGGCCAAGGAAGGACAAATGTTGAAGACATCCCCTGTGGCTAATTTGGGCGGGCCCTGCCCTCGAGGGAGGTGCATCTGGGGCCTGTGCAGCGCTGACTGACCGTGTGCTGGGATCACAAAGTCCACTGCAGCTCTGTCCAGACTTTCCGGAGGATCTGAATGGAGCTGGAATCATTCAGCCTGTATTTCTCTCATCCTGTCTGTGTGAAAGAGATATTAAGGATTAAATCATATCTGCCTTCCTAGATATATGTGCTTTCAAATAAATACAGAAATAAAAATAAGGCCAACAAATTGTGTACGTAAATGAGTACAGCACTTTTATCCAGTCTTGTAATTAAGGATTAAAATGTTCTCTTCTCACACAAAACCTGCCATGTCTCATCAAGACTAATTATAAAATTCATCTCCGTTATGACTAAGCTGTTGCTCCTTTCATCCAGGACGAGATGCTCACAAATCACAAGTTCCTATTCCACACGACAGGCGGGTGAGAGCAATGACTATCTCCTTGTTGTTTTCAGCAGGTAATCAACGGAGCGGTGGTGGAGGTGAGAACAGCCAGCGGGGAGGCGTCCCATCCCCATGCACACACAGTATGAAGATGAGGCCGAGGCAAGTGCAGCGATCTGAGATTGCAGCTATCATCAGGCTCCATTGTGTGGACCATTCATTTCTTCATTCATTCAACAAATATTTAATGAGTTTCTGCTCTGTACTAGGAATGGTTCTAGACACCTGGGATAGAGCCAGGAAGAAGACAAATTTCCTACCTCCATGGCGGGAACGTTCTAATGGGAAGAGAGGGAACACAAACAAACAAATGGCATGTTGTAGGGATAAGTGATAAGGGCAAGGGCAGGGAGGGTGATGGAGGGACTTCTAATTTGAATAAGCGGTCCAGGAAGATCCTTCTAACTAGGTGGCAATTGAACAGGGCAAAGAGAGGGTGAGAGCCAAGAGGTTACCTGTGGGGAGAGACTCCATGGGAGCATGAATGCTGCCTGAGGTGGGAGTGCCTGTGGTGTGTCTGAGCAACAGCACGGAGGACGCGTGTCTGCAGTGCAGTGGTGCCAGGGAGAGAGGTGGTGGGAGGTGGGGCCCTTCCAGGCTTGACTTTCACTGAGTAAGACGGGAGCCACTGGAGGGTGTTGAGCAGAGAAGTGGCAGGATCAGGATCCGACGTAAACCGGGATGGCCTGGTTGAGAATGGAGCAAGGGGGGAGCTGAGGGTAGCAGGTGGCCCGTTACGTTCAGGTGAGAGCGGGGGATGGTGGCTTGGACCAGGGTGGTTATGGTGGAGGAATTACAGACAAGCTGCAGGTAGAGCTGATGGGATCCGTTCACAGATGGCACGTGGGTGTGAGAGAAGGAAGGGTGACTCTAACACTTTCAGCCCAAGCACCTGGAGGAACGGAGCTCCCTGAGGCTCTAGGAAGGGTAAGGCGGAGGGACTACCAAAGGGCCGTGGCACCGACGGCCCCTGGAAGCAAGGATGAACAACGGGAGTGTACGTGTTGGTGAATGTGCCTGCGTGTGGTGGGCCCCAGGCTGAATCTGGTTGGCAGATATGTTTAGTTTGGTTCTCACAGTGTTTGCTAAACTGAATTAGTTGCATGGCATTTTATATAAAAATCTGTATTTCCTGCTTCTTTTAGAACAGCAGATCTGGCAACCCAGGTAACAGCGGGCGGCCCTGGATGACAGACAGCATTTGAGCAGGGTGTGCCCTATTCAGCAGCTGTCACACCCCTGCTCCCTATTGTCTTAGGGCAGCTGCTACCCTCCCTGTCCAGTCTCCAAATGTGAAAACAGGAATAACAGTAGTGCCTCCTTCCTGAGGTTGTTAGGAAAATTAACAGAGAGAACTCATGGAAAGCAACTAGAATAGAGTTTACTAACCAACAATGCAAAAATGTCCGCTATTATTACTGTTGTTATTATCATCTCTCTGTCTGTCTGGTGTTGCAGGGCTTTGAGTTTGCAACTCTTGAAATGTGGATTTCAGAAAGCTGGAAGGGGATTCTAACGAGGGTTGAGAGGTGAGTGAAGCTTCCCTTAATAAAGGATGGCACCAAACCAGAAAGGATGAGGAAGGCGGCACAGCCCCCACACACTTAGAAAATTGTGTCCGCCTGGGTGGTATCAGCCCTAGTAGATCAGGGTTCATTTCTCTTCTTCCGCAGAGCTGGGCACAGTGGCCTGGGTCACCCGGTGACTCATCTAATAGCCCCGCGTGTTTGCCCAGCTTGCGGCACCACAAATTACATTTGCAGCCTCCTTATCAGGCAAGCTAGGAAATTAAACCTAAACGGCTATGGTGTTGCTAAGTAATATGGCTGCGTACACAGACACCCAAGGCCGAGACTGTCACAGCCCCATTAAAGCATCATTTCCCACTGTGGCTAATAAGGTTTGAAACCTTCAAAGGAAACCCACTGTTCTTTTTTAAGGTCAGAAAATGGGGTAACTTGGTTATAACCAGAGATAGAATTTCCCTTCCTAAATGCTAGGGGGAGGGGGGTGTGTTTGTAGGCAGATCTATGTCAGAAAATTAGAGCCTCATGGCCAGCGGCAGCAGCGGGGAGGGACGATCGTGCCCTCCTGGACCCCTCTGCCTAAGGCTGTGAGGACCTGGTCAGGTCCACTCTGTGTTCAGCACCTGGCCCTCATTCAGTGTTTGTGAAGTGACTGTTGGCTTCACTCTGCCTGGGGATGCTTCTTAGCGATCTGTGGCACTAGGTAATAGGGGCATTTCTGGCAGGGCCCCAGAGCCAGGAGTGGGGCTCCTAGCCCTGGAATGCATGGGTAGCTGAGTTAGACTACGAAGTGGATTTCCTTTTCCTGTTTCTCTCCAGTCAGACCATCTGGGTCCATTTCAGGGTTTGGCTCCTCAGGGACCCACAAAGCATAGAGCTTGGGGCTCCAGAGAGGGAGTGCACAGTTTATGCAGGTGGGACGCGGCATCTGCACCATCACCCGGCGCAGCTCTTCTGTAACCCGCAGCTCTGCTGAGCGGTGAGGGTGGTCAGTGTGTGGGGCTTTCGTGGTCAGGGGGTGGGGCATCTGGAGCCCATGTGTCCTCCCCTAGCTCCCCTCTCAGAAAGGACTCCCCATCTTCCATCTTTCCTGATCTGGGCTCCTGGGAGGAGGTGTGTGTGTGGGAGGAGTCGGTGAAACCCCTCATCTTTAATGAATATCTTTAATCACATCTTGTCCACGCTGCTGAGGATTATTTTCCAGGGCTCAGTCAGGTGGGTGGGTCTCATATCTCTGTGGTTGGGGAGAAGAGCGCGGGCCGTGCAGGCCACCTGGAGGGAGACGCCTGCAGCACCGTGGGTGTGTTTGTCCTGCAGTCAGACCTGAGCTCCATCTCTGGTAGCTCCAGATAATCCGGCCCATCTTCACTAAACAAAAGAAGGTGGAAGAGAATTCCTTTGTCTTTGGTTGTGTGGTAGGAGGCATGGCTGCGCCTAGAGGGGACAAAGACATGCAGGCCGGGAGAGTCTTCAGACCAACTTTCCATTGAGTGTATTCTCTGCATTTCGTGGGCCTGCTGACGGCATGGGCCCAGCTCCCCGGGGAAGAGTTGTGCTTCACTAGAGCCAAATTGACCTGGGGGCCACCTGGGCTGGCCACTGGTCTGACTCTGCTTCTGAATCCCCACGCACCACCCTCACACACAGCACCAGGGAGCCATTGACCAAGCAGGGGCCGGATTTTAGTCCAGTCTCTTGTTCTAACAGATAGTTGAGTTTAGATATTGACATTTAGTGGTTAGCCATCAACACGTCCGATTCTGCGGTGCTCTGCAGACCCGTGCAGCTGTGAGCTGCGAGTTGCTTCGTGTGAGTGTGCCATGATTCCTGGGTCTGATTGGTTAGTCAATACCGGGTTGGCCAAAAAGTTCGTTTGTTTTTTCCCCAGAAGATGACTGTAGACGCGGATAGTTGCCTTTAGCTTCATTTGAAACAATTTGGTTAGATTGGATTGTGACAGCTGCCATATCAGTGTTCATTCTAAAAAATTTATCAAAATTGGTGAATTTTTGTGTAGCCATTTTAATATGGAAGATGGAAGAAAAGGCACAGCATGTTTGGCATATTATGCTTTATTATCTCAAGAAAGGTACAAATTCAACTGAAATGAAAAAGAAAAGATTTGTGCCGTGTGTGAAGAAGGCGCTGTGACTGACCGAATGTGTCAAAAGGGGTTTGGTTTGTGAGGCTTTGTTTTGGAGTTTCTCTCTGGACAATGCTCCACCATTGCATAGACTAGCTAAAGTTTACAGCAATCAAATTGAGACATTAATTGAGAACAATATTTTCTTAAACAATGAGACATATATAGCTTTAATTAATAATCTGTAAAAAGTCATACTCTGGCAGAGTGAAGTATTCCCTATCTTGGCAGAAAGTGAAAATTACGACTGAAAAGCCCCTCAATTGAGGTCAATGTTATACCATGTGGGAGAGAGCTGACATATTCAAAACATCCAAATCAATAAAGTTATTGGTGAAAATGAACAGTGCTTCTTTTATTTTACGGAAAAACTAAACAGACTTTTTGGCCAACCCAGGAGAACTACTTTTGCTACGTGTTTTCACCAATCGGCTACTTACTTAGATGAACTGAGGGCTGCATGATTTCTATCCCCTCCCCCACTTTTTCCATTGAAGGGAATACTGGCAATATTTGAACAGTGCCCATTTCATTTCTCTGCAGGGCCATCACTTGCTGATTGAACACGTGCATTTTCTTGGATGGTTCCTGGTGGAAAGACTTTCAAAGCATGAGGTGGCTCCAAGCTGAGTGTCCCCATGGCCTTGCTGACCCTTTTCTGGATGACTGGTGAGTTGCTAAGCATGACATCTGCATGTCTAGATACCTGCACGTTTCCAAGACCGTCAACTCCTGCTGAATTTCCTGGGCTGGTACAGAGACAGGACGAGGGGGAGCAGAAGTCACCACTCCCACTTCAGAGCTGTGGCATGTCCGTGGAGCAGCTTGTGTTCCTGGGACAGTCCCACTTCATGCAGAATTGTTTCCGTCTCTGCAGGTGTCCTGGCTGAGTCCAGGGTACCACCCTTTCCGTCCTTTCCTTCAAAGTGAAGACTGGTAGGAACTCTGGAGATGGTGGTGCATCTTTAACAGCGATAGCCTTTTACAAAATTCTGACCACAAGCTCCTGCTGATTCATGGTGCAAAATGCTGACAATATAGAAAAACACTATAAAGAAGATAAAAATCACCCATAATCCACCATTAACCCATAGATAACCACTACTAACCTTTTGAAACATGTTTCAGGATTTATACACAACCATTTACATATGTATACATATACACATTTTAAAAACAAGATCATTCTATTTCATAAGTTGCTTTTCCCATTTAACGTGGTATTACAAACATGTTCATGTGTCATTAAATTATTCTCCATCATCATTTGATTGCCTGTTGTTCATGAATGGACACATTCTGGTTTATTTAACCAGTTCTCTACGATGTGCCCTTTAGGTTGGTTCCAGTATTTCCATTTCGCCATTACAATGTTCATCGCTGTAATGAACATCCTTGGGGGTCTTTCTGTATGTCAAAGTCGAGCACATTTTAAAAAGACTTGGATTGATGTCGTCAAGGCCACCAAGTGATTCTCCTGAAAGTATGCACATATTTCTGACCAGCTGAGTACGGATGCCTTTTATTACAATTTAAAATGTATCTACCAATTTGTTAGGTGAGAAATGAGCCTCTCTTGTTAATGTTAATGTCTTGGATTACGGGAGGTTAAACCTTCTCCTTGTGGTTAATTAGCCGGCAGGGCTATCTTGTGCCCCCTGCGTCCAGGCAATGGAGTTTAAGTGTCGTTTGCTGTAATTTAGGAAGATGAAACTGGAGCGTGCTGCCAGGGAGCTGAGGGCTGTTAAAGTGGTTGTTGTTTCCCTTCAGAGCCTGAAGCCAATCTTCCTAAGTGTCTGTTTTCAATCATCCCCGAGTGCACTTTCTAATCTGAGGGTATCTGGCTCCTCCAGGCCTCCTGCGGGGCTGAACTGGAGGGGAGCAGGATTTGGGACACAGGAGGCTGGGGTGACTTCGTGCAGACAGACGGCCTGGCTCACTAACGGATTGATTCCCTCCACCTCCAGGCTTTCCCCTTTTCCTTCCCCTCCTTCATGCAGACGGTCATATATTGAATATCTTTCATAGTGTTTCGTGCTGTCTGTTCCCTTATATGATGGGGTAACTAGAATGTCTGATGCCAGTGTTGATGCTTGGAGTCTGAGGTTGGTGGGTTATCTGCCAGGTAGGTAGTTAGGGGCCCGCTGTGTCTGAGTGCCGGGCTTCCATTGCTTCCAGGTATGCAGGCCTGCAGGACCAGGCGAGGGGGGGAGGTAGGAGTGGGGAAGTCGGGTTTGGGGGGTGGTTGCGACAGGCACAAGATGTGCTCAGAATCAGATTTGTGTAATCTGTCGTACGTGACCTGCGATGTGCTGGGAGAAGCAGCAGTCCCGGGGTGCCGTGGCTGGGCTGGGAGGAAACGGTGACGATTTGTCTCCCTTTCACGATACAAGAATGACTTAGTGCAGCTCATTCCAGTTAGAAGTTCCAGGGATGGATCTGGAAGACAACATCGTGATGTGTTTGCCAGGTTCAATAACTGAGTTCACGGGGAGAAAAACAGCGGCCATGAGGAAGTCTGAGGGGACACCGGCTTAAGTCACTCCTGGGAAGGCTGGGCTGGAACGGCCCCTCCATCATCCCAAACTGGCAGATGCTCTCACAGGAGCTGCCAAGGTGCGAGAGAAATTGCATCATTACCTGGGATGTGGTAAAGAGGGTAGCAGTTTCTTGCATAACTTCTTGTCCTCAGAATCCAACATAGTCATAAATAAGCTCAGAAAGACAACTGGCAGGAGAGTTCAACATGAATGCCTGTTGTTTTAGGTGCTGGAAGTTGAGAGGAATTCAAATCGCATCTTTCACTTTGGGTTTTGACTCTGAAGAAACTTGGTCAAAGCTAACTGTAGTCAGTTGACAAAACAGGCCCTGCAAGGTGACATTATGCCACAGGGGTAAAGACTTTAACAGCGGAGAAAGCAGGTTTGGCATAGGTAAGCTCCACACTCCTTTGAGGTGATAATCCTGGACACTCCATAGCAATTTGGGAGTTCAAGGCTAAGGATATCAGAGCATCCTGGGAGGGAGGCACGTCAGCCCTCCTGGCTGGGAAGGGACCTGGGGTGTTTCAGTGTTGAGTGCACAGAGGCAAGGGTTTGGGAGGGGTTGGTGGCACACACAGTTGGCTGCCATGGAGAGAACTACCTCCTGGAAGAATCTGGAGACGTGTGTTTGGATGAACCTAGCGGGTGCCAGCATTTATTATTAATCACAGTGAAACTGCTTCGTGTTTTTCACAGCACTTTCTTGTAGACCTGACTTGATCTTCATGACGGGAAATATTTTCCACAGGTTTTTTGAATTTCAATTTTTCAGTCAATATTTGAACAATGGCTCGACCTCCCAGAAGGGGCAGTTTTATAACAGGTGTGTTGAGGAAGCGAAGTGTGTTTTACAAGCCAAGGGAGCCTGTGTTTGGAGAGTTGGGCATGAGCCCCAGTCCTGATGGGGGTGCAGCAGGGGCAATGG
The DNA here is from genome assembly GCA_028533065.1 of Trachops cirrhosus. NCBI lineage: Eukaryota > Metazoa > Chordata > Mammalia > Chiroptera > Phyllostomidae > Trachops > Trachops cirrhosus. Next base: position 161,765,904 of record CM052538.1, on the reverse strand, counting down.
TGGGCTGCGTACGGCAGAGTGAAGATCAGAGTCAGACCACCGTAGACCCCGCTGGAGGCTTGGCTCCCACTCCACTTTGGAGGTATCAAGGCCTTGTTTTCTGCTCCAGGATCTGTCTGTGACTGTCGTAGGCAGTTAGATAGACGTGAGCAGAGTAGGACGATGGACCGGGTACAGAGGGTCACCAGGGCGGAAGAGCCCCAGGTGCCTAGCAGCGGGCAAAATTATAAGCCCTTGCATGACCACTCTCTTCAGCATTAACCCCTGGAGATAACATCTAGGCTTCAGCTGTGTTTCAGCTCCAGGCCCAGAGAAGCAGCAGGAACAGATGGCGTGACGCCATGGCTGATATCAGGACCAGCTGCACTGACTAATGACCCTCTGGCACCCATCAATCAGTGGAGAGCACGAGGGGGCACACCTGGAAAGCTGAATATTCTATTGAGTTCCTCCCCCGAGACCTCAGATAAAAGCCTTCAGGGTGGGGGACCCAGCTAGGCTCTGCCTGTGGAGTGCACCTGCACCTTTCCCCACCTGCTTCTTTCCCCTGGGGGCACTCCTCCTTCCCTCCCTCCCTCCCTCCTTCCCTCCCTCCCTCACCCCTGCCCCAGCTCTCTCTGTCTCCTAAGCTCCCAGGGCCCTTCTTTGCTTTAACTTGTTTCCCGAGTCCATTTCTCCTACGGTTCACTTTTACTTCTGTGACTTTCTAAATAAACTTTCTCTTATAGTTAGAATTTTGATTCTGAGTTCTTTCTTACCCAGAACTCAGGAACTGACTGAGGCTGCTGAACCGAGGTTAACACCTCATGCCAGGTTCCTGCCACCAACAACATTAGAGTGCGGGCCCTTCTACCCGAGAGCTGTTGACCTGGCTGCGTGATTTCTGGCAGGCCACGCATGTAAGCTCTCCAGGCCTTAGCTCTCATTTGTAAAATGAAAGAATATCCCAAAGAACTGTCTGAATAATAACTGAATTAATACCTTAAAAAAAGAGCCCTTAGAGTAGGGAGCACGAATATTGGATTTCACAGGTGGAGGCAGCCTCGGATGGTGAGACAGTTTCCATGCTTCTCAACAAGTTTTCAACAAATCCCCACTGTACGCCTTCATGGCCTTGCTGGAGACACGGCGACCAGCATGAAGGGGAAGGACTATTGTTCTATCTGCTTCTGAAAGGGGCTCATGAAAAGATAGCCTCAGAGTTTATGAGGTGAGAGGTCAAAGTGGGAAACCTGACCTTGATTTCATTAATCTCTTCGACTGCACGCAAGGCAGCAGAGACGTGACTTCTCACACCAGACCAAAGTATGGAAAGAGTGAATGCTGTCCTCTAACTCTTGGCCTTGCCACTTATCAGCTGTGTGACTTTGGGCCAGTTACTTAACCCCTCTGAGCTTTAGTTTCTATATTTGTAAACTGGTGTGGGGCAGGAACAAACAAGCTTTCTACCTTCAAGTTTCTTTTGCCTGGTCTAATAATCAAATAGAAATGCAGATTAGCAAGGGAAAATAATCTCATTTAATACATACATATGTATGGGACCCCCACATCCAGGAGAGAGTTGGAGTCCCCACCATGAGAGGTTCAGAGACAGAAAAGGCGGGTTGAGGTACATAGGACATTCTGAACTCAGGATGAAGTAATGCACCTTGGGGGTGCTTCAAAGGGTCATTGCAGGGTGATAAGAGCGCACATTTTGAATGCAGAAGTTTGCCTGCCCTATAGATAAGGTCAAACCAGTTATCTGGGATAATTTCTTATTTTGGGCTAGACCTCTGTTTCAACTTCTAGGTAGTTAAAGGGAGGGGCAGAAGTTTCTCCTGAGCCGGTGGCTAAAATTGCCTTTAGCTCAGAGTAATCTGCATACCGTTGAGGCACATCTTGGAGTGGCTCTCTCTGAACCCGCACCCTGGGAATAATACACTATAGGGCGGTTGGAATTACTAAATCAGATGATCTGTAGAGTTAAGTTCTTGGAACCTGGTGAAGGCTCAGTGAAAACCTATTACTATGCCTATTATTATGTTTATTACAAATGCTTATAATTACAAGCTACCTTATAGTTTGCAATTTAAAACGCAGGGCACAGCTTGCTTTCACAGCAAGGCTTGTCCTGGGATGTTCCTCTCTGTCACCTTGAAAGTTGTTAACACTCATGGGAATCCCCTACCTTGGCTGGACCTACCCACCACTCCCGTGCACGATGGTTGCCCATGTGAAGGTGGGGGATTGCCCGTTGGAAGGTGTTCTGGTTGCACAGGGGCTAGGTCCAGCTCATCCTGCCTCTGCATGTGTCTGCAGCCCCCAGAGCAGGGAATGGCCCACAGCTGCTGAAACCAGCATTCCTGTTGCCTGTCACAAACTGAAACCGATAAGCAGAGACAGGGATTGAATCTTCACTGGCGCTTTATTCAGATGGTGGGCAATCTGAGAAGATGGTGGGTTCATTCCCTAATGGACCATCTTAAATTCCATTTTAAAAGACCCCTTTCTATAAGGACAGCAGAATGTAGGTAAAGAGTTTGGAATTCAGGGAAAAGTTAATTGAATTCAGCATTCTTGCCCGGGGCTTAAGTTGTGCCTCAGGCGGTGGTCTGCAGCTGTGTCCTGGGCGGTGGTCATCTCACCCTGGAGCACAGTGGCTCAGATACCATCTTGAATTGCTTGCAGTGCTCCTGAGGCACAAAGGTGGAACAGCTTGTGGTCGCCTGGAGTCAGGGTGGGCCATGCCTTCAGTTCCTGGAACAACAGCTTTTACAGGCATTGATTACCAAGCTTATTAGCTATTACCTAAACTAAAATTTCCCAACTCTGGAGTCCCTATCAGGATGATCAGAGGGGGTCTTTGAGGTGTCTGTACTCAAATGTTCCTCACTGTTGATTCTTTCCCCTGGGCACATTCCTAGAGTAGAATGGCAGGATTATATGGTAGGTGTATGCTTAAATTTTTTAAAAGAAACTACCCCCCTGTTTTCCACCATGGTTGTGTTAGTTTACATTGTAACTGAGCAGAGAGTTTGTCCACCGGGGGCTGCTGATGGCAATTACGTCGACACCAGGGCGATATTACAAAATGAAGAATAGGCAGGCAGCTAGCACTGGAAAAACCCAAACTCCCCGAAGGTTTACAGACAAGAGGCTTTATCGAGCAGAAATCTTAAGCCATCATGAGGAAGGGGTTTGAGGTCAGGGATGAAACTTCCCTCAAGAACGAGGGAAGGGCAGTAAGTGACAACCGCAGGTCTCGAGGTCAGCTCCAGCGTCCCTCAGTCCGGGTTCTCGGGTACGTGACCAGGGGATGGTTCCACATTAGGGCGCAGGAGCTGAAACACAACTTAAGGCATGATGTTATCTTCAGCTTAACAAAACCCACACCTGGTGACCCTTAGTCAGGCCCCGCCTGGCTGCCCCAGGCAGTGACAGGTGGGAGGGAAAGGGCAGAGGCTGACCGGACAGGCTGTGAGGAAGCAGACTGCGTGCTGGGGCTACAGGTGAACTCAAACCGTGCGTTCAGTCCGGCCCCTCACTTTCGCCTTCTCACCACTTCCAACTGTACCATCTCCCCAGCCGTATTTTTCATTCTTCCCCGTGTATCAAAGTCAGTGCTCTTCAAACTTTAAAAAAATATATGTATTTTTAAAGAAGCAGAGCCTTAAAAAATAAAAATGGTCATGCCTAGACCCCCCCCACCCCAGCCCCCAGTAAATAAAGCAAGTTAGGGAGCTAGACGCTCTGGCTGAAGGGTGGGGGAGTGTGTGGAGCCGGTGGCCCTGAGCCACTTCTGCCCACTGCGGGGTCCCGAGGGGCACAGAGTGAATTCCCCACTCTAGGTTACAAGCATGAGTCAGGCTGAGTTAGATTTAATTTTCAGTTGACTTGTGGGCCTGCCAGAGGCGTAGTGACACTGCCCAGGCCTGGGCCACCCGCTTCTGTGCCAGCCACACTGACGGCCTTCTGCAGGGCCATCCGATCCGAGGCCTGGCTGTGGGGACGATGTTTCTTGCCGGATGGAAAAGGTCTTCTGGGATCTGGATACTCCCTCTCCACCACCACAGCGTGTCAGTCAAACTTCCTCCATCCAAGACAAACATCAGAAGCCGTGTGCCTCCAGATGCCAGGAGCAAAGGAACAAATTGGGAACATCGTGCGTGGAAAAGATTTTAATAAAGATTGCACTGGCTCTGTGCGTAGGTTCTGCCACTCTTCTTATTGTGATCTTGACAGTGATGAGGTCAAAAACGGAAAGGCTGAGCCTGAGGCCGTTCCTACTCCAGGTATAGATGGGCCGGCAGCAGCCCACATGGTGGCTGACGACAGAGAGGTCCCTGTGCTGCAGGGGCACCTCCTGTCCTCCGGGTCTCCCACCTCTGCCCTCGGGGCCCTGGCGCTGAGAGTTCTCCGTGAGCCTGTGGGGCCCTTCCCCTTCACTCCGCACCCCTGGGGAGGGGCCTGAGGAGAAGTGTTTCTCCAGGCTCTCTGCATGCTCCTTCCTCCTCTTCCTTCTAATTTTTATTAGGGAAAAATTTAAACATATGCCACAGTGGATGGAATAGTATCACGAACCCCAGCCACCCACAGCCCAGCGTCAACACTTACCACAGGCACACTCTTGTTTCATCTTCAGCCTCACACCCTCCATGTTGTTATTATTTTTAAAGATTTTATTTATTTATTTTTAGAGAGAAAGGAAGGGAGGGAGAAAGAGAGGGAGAGAAACATGGATATCAGAGAGACATATAGATCAGTTGCCTCCTGCATGCCCCTAACCAGGGACCTGACCTCATGTGCCCTGACTGGGAATCAAACCAGTGACCTTTGGGTTCACAAGCTGGCACTGAATCCACTGAACCGCACCAGTCAGGGCAAACTCTCCACATCATTTTGAATCAAATCTCAGACATCATATTATTTCATCCATAGATAGGGCAGTATGTATGGCTGAGATAAGAACTTTTCTTATTTTAAAGACATAGCCACCCTATCATAATCCCACCTAAAAAGTGAGCAGTGGTTTCTGGGTGTTTCTTACGCAGAGTCAAGTGTGAGCACCACCGTCTAGAGCTCTCCTGTCGGTTAGGAGGTCACTCCTGCGGTGGCGGGGGCCACGCCTGACACGTGTTGGAGGAGCGTGTGCATTTTCTTATTGTTTCAATTACAGTTTACACCCAGTATTATTTTCTATTAATTTCAGGTGCACAGCATAGTGGCCAGACAATCTTATACTCACTACGCGTTCTCCCTGATGTTTCCAGTGCCCACCTGGCACCCTGCGTAGTTATTACAATATTACCGACAGTATTTCCTTGGCTGTGTTTTACATCCTCCTCGCTGTTTGGTAACTGCCAACCTGCCCTTCTCAGACCCCTCACCTTTCTCACGCAGCCCCGCAGTCCCCTTCCCCTCCGGCAGCCGTCTGTCTGTTCTCTGGATCTGTGGGTCTGCTTCTGTTTTGTTTGTTTACACTGTTCACCAGATTCCACGTGTAAGTGAAGCCGCCGGATGTTTGTCTTCCCCCGACTGGCTTATCTCACTTGGAGAGCGTGCCTTTTCGAAGAAAGCCGGCCGCAGCTCTGCTCCGAACGTCCACGCTCCGCTCACAGGAGAAAACCTGCACCGTCCGGGTGATGGATTGCGTTGGAAAGGGCCCCTGGGTCTTAGGCCCGGGACTCTGGGAATCTCGTGGTAGAAGCCTTTTATTTGTTTTTCAAATGAATTTTGCGTTCTAACCTAAGGGGCGGCGGGAAGCGCTGCTGCGTTCGCTGGGAAGAGCCCCCGGGGCTGCCAGTAGGATGCCGGCCTGCGGGCTCCCTGTGGCTGCCGGTGAGGCGTGTCCTAATCATTTGCGCACGAAAGAAATGCGAACCTGAATGCTTTAAGTTTAAAGCGCAGGGACTCGCTTGGTCTTTAGTTTTGTACGCGTCTACATTTTTACTGCTCCGGCTTTGCGCCCCTGTGTCAGGAACCCCTCGGTCCCCCCCCCCCCCCGCCCCCCACGGCCTTGTGTCCTGACATTGCTGCCAGACGGAGAGAGTCACAGTCGATATGTTTTTCTGATGTAGTTACTTTAGCTGCAATAATAAACAATACTTGGTATTGGCCAAAATGTGGAGACAGCATAGTACTTCGTAACATAAAAAGCCTTATTTAAACTTTTCGGTAAAACTCGGCAAATCTCATAGGCTTGCAGGAAAAACCAACCGACCCTAGGTTTCTGATGTTCAGTCAGAAAACTTGGGTTGGCTTTGCGGCTCCCCAGTTTAGCTGCTGGGTAGTTTCCTCGTCTGCGCTATCAAGGTGACAGCCCGCGCGTGGGGTTTTGCCTGAAATAACGACGGTGCCTGGCGCCCTGCTGCAGGCCTCAGAGGGGTGGCGATGCGGCTTCCCCCGCTGATTGCGCTCACTGCCCACCAGCAGCAGCTCCTACCAGGTCGCTGGTCACAGTTCCTGCCGGGTGCTAAGCAGGAGCCAGCTGGGTGTCCCTGACACCCAGAGCCCCGAGGCTGCGGGGCAGTGTGGGCCTGCTGGGACTCTTGTCCTATTTGCCCTGCTTCCGGAACCTTCTACAGTACATGGTGAGGATCTCCCTGGCTGATGGTCTGCTGTCCTTTGCTGGTGAAGGCGCGGTTGCCCACACTGTCTAGTCCCCTCAGAAGGCACACTGCTTTGGCCTTGGCTCACCAGGTGCCCCTTGGTTCCAGCGGGGGACAGGGAAGGAGGAAGGGAGCTTTGCCAGGGAGGAGGCTGCATGAGAGGCAATGAGACGCCTAGGTTTTCTCTTGCTGTCTGTCTGTCCTCAGAGGTGAATGCTGCTCGGTAGTCAGTGACCAGCAAGAGGGGCCCATCCATGCAGCACCCAGGGCACCCTGATAACAGTCACTTCCTCTCAGGAGAGGCCAGAGTGTGTTCCCCGCTCAGGAGGGGCTGGTAGCTTTGAGGAACTGAAAGCCTGGGGACAGAAGTCACTTCTCTGCCTTTTAGATGTTTCAGGAAGCCAAGGAGTGTCCCCCAAGGGCCTCATCTGTCCAGAAGCTGCTGCTTACTGGCTGGCTGGACATTCTATCCTACAGCTGGGAAGACTGTCCCCTGCCCCAGGCCCTGTGCTCCCCAGGCGTTTGCTGGTGTGACTCCTGCAAAGGTGTCTGGTGCCTGCTTGGTGAATCCTCCCCATGACTTTGGGGGTTTCTGGAGGAGGAGAAATCCCATGGGGAAGGGGGTATTGGTTTTGGAGGCAGGAGGCCCCAGGTTCTGTCCCTGCCAGTGTGGAGGCTGGGGGAGGGGTAATTGGTACAACCATAATAGATGGGTGTTTGATGACATCTCTCAAAATCGCAAATGCCAGTTCGTGTCCTTTGATCCAGCAATTCCACCTGTGCAAAGGGAGGTATATGCAAGGAGGTTCGCTGCAGTGTGTTTGCAATATCAGGAGATTGGCAACAGCTCAATGCCCATCGGTAGTGGACAAGTTATTACGTACAATAGTCTCTTAAAAAGAACGGGCAGCTCTGTGCATTTACTGCCACAGAATGATCTTCTGTGATATTGAGTGAAAAGGCAAGATAGAGAGGTGTTACCTTTTGGTATCCTACTCTTTGTGCTTTTTTTTTTTTTTTTTTTTTTTTTTTAAAAAGACTCCTTCTATATAGATGGAATATATATGAACAAGTTGCAAGAAACTAAAAACCAAGGGTGTCCCTGGGGTGGAGACTAGGGAGACAGTGGTGGGAGGGAGATGCTGCTTTTCTGTAAACTCCTTTGTAAAACCTGACTTTTTTGTACCGTTTTTCTGTGTTTTAAAAAAAAGTAAATTTAAATAAAGTCCCTGGCATTTAAGGCTGTGTGATTTTGGGCAAGTCACCTCCTCTGAGTCTCATTTGGGAAATCAGAATCTAGATTTCAGTCAGTGTTGTGAGAAGGGTGAGCACTCACGGGTCAGGAGGGCACTCCTTGCGCAGGAGGTGGACTTGAGGGGAATTCGGCGGTGGAGCTTCCATGATTGCTTATGATTACGTTTGCTACCCTCTAGACACCAGCAGGGAGAACAATCCCAGGCTAGAAGAGACCATGACTGGGAAGACCTGGAGCACCTTAAGGGCCAGGATGGTTTCTTTCTTATCTTTGTCCCCTCCAGCCACTTCCACGCCTCTCCTCTCCCAACGGTCCCACCCCCGCACACCCCCACACACTCCCAGGCACAGCAAACTTGCCTTGATTTAAATTCTGGGCTCTGGCGCTGCCTTCCCAGAACAATATACAAGTAGCTGAGATGACACTGTCCACCAGAGGGCGTCAGCTGCTGCCTTGCTTCTCCTCTCATTTCTGGAACCTCGTCTTGGGCTGCCAGAATGTGACAGGAGATTTGCCAGGGAAAATGTTTAAGGTGACCTTTCCCTCCTTGCAACCACCACTGAATCCGTTGTAAATGTAAGGCCTGGGGGATTCCTAGTCACCAAAGGTGCTGCAGGAACTGGCGTAACAACCCTGGGGATGGGTGCATTTGTGTGTGCACGTGTGTGCGAATGTGTGTGCATGGTGGAATGTGCACAGTTTGTGTGTGATACATGAGTGTGCACGTGGGGTGCGTATTCAGTGTGTGTGGCATGCATGCACATGCATTAGCATTCGTGGTGTGCATACATGTGCGTGTGTGTGCAGTGAGTGCCCCATGCTGTGAGTTCCTGGTCAGTTAGCCTCTGCCTGGATGGCGACTCTGCCCTGAAATGGACCGAGCTGCCCAGGCTTCTCTGTTCCCAGTGGTCGGGCTATAGGACCCCAGCCTTTCATTTGTAGAGTGCTTTACATTCCCAAATCCCTCCACCCCACCCTGGACCACTGCCTCTCTCTGGTCCGATTCTACCACCATTTCTCACCTCCCTGTGGCTTTATTAACAACCTCTCCCCAGGCAGGAGAAGGGAGAAATCCTCAAGAGAATTCTGTGTCCCAGGTTCAAATGCTCTTCCCTGCAGGATGGCTCCCCAACCCCTTCTGGCCGGGGCACCTCAGAGGCTGTGTCTGTGCCCCCTGCCTGCACTTCCCCACTCACAGCACACACGGTGGGGCCAGGGGACATTTTCTCTCAGCAGCCTCTCTCTGCTGTCATCCCGGGAGCTCACGGCTCCTGACCCTTAGATCCAGTCTGCAAGCCCACAGCAACGCCTGGGGATTCTGAGCGGAAAGGAGAAATGGCCTGTCTGCAGGACAGCTGGGTCTGCAGTGCTTCTAGGCTGGGGACAGTGCTGGAGATCGCCTGAGTCCAGGCTTTGGGGTGTGCGGCTCCTGCCATTGGCTGATGAGGCATGGCCTGGGTGGCACTTGGGGTTTGTAAAAATGATAATAATACTAGCCACCAGGACTCCAGATCATGTCTATGTGTCAGGCACTGTTTCAGGTGTTCTGTGTGCATTACTCATTCAATCCTCTGTATCCAGAGGATTATGTACCTCACTGGGCATTTAATACCCCACTAGGTATTATCCCTATTTCACAGAAGGGGAAACTGAGGTACAGAGAGGCAAAGTAATTTACCCAAGGACACATAGCTAGTAAGAGGCATGGCTGGGAACTGAACTCAGGAAATTGGGCTCTGAAAGCTCAGGAGTTTGGAGCCAGTTTATTCTGCCTGGCAGCACTTCAAGGTACCCAGCCAGGGAGAAACCCCATTTAAAAAGGTGAAGGAAGTTGGATTCCAAAATGGGCACAAAGCTTCAGATTTTCTAGGATCTTCTCCAGAGTGCCGGTCAAGGAAAACCCCAATTGGAATGAGTCTGAAACACGAAGCACCTTGACCATGTCCCGGAATTGGGGTTGGAGGGCACATCCTGGGAGCAGGAGGCCCTTTCCTGCTCAGGAGCCAAGGTCCCATGGGCGGTTTCTCTAAAGGTGCATCTAAGCCCATGGGAAGCAGTGGCCTCTTTGGTCCGCGGTCAGCAGGAGAAGGGGAGTAGCTCTCCCTCTGGGGCCTCTGCTGGCTGCAGGGAGGGGCAGAGCTGAAGCTTCTTTGCTCAGGAGAGGTGGGTGGGAGGCCGCTGCAGGCACTTCTGCGGCTCCAGCACCTGTTCTTTTTTATTTTTTGAGTCAGTCCCTCAACGGGTCAGGTTTGCAGACTTCCTGCTGGCTCTCCACTGAACACAGCCTTTGAATGGGAGACTGAGTCAGAGCAGCCTCACATGTGCCCCGAAGGTGATAACTGTTGCTCATGAAAGTGCCTTTCATAGCAGTAAATTGCCCTGCTTCTGAGGCTTTGAACCTGGAGTGATCCACAGGTTGCAGCCCAGCTGGAAATGAGTGATAAAAGAAATTGGCCTGCTCGGCGCCCAGTGGGAGCTGACCGAGGAGCAGAGTCTGACACAGTGAGGCTGGGCCTGGTTCTCAGACCACAGCGATTCCACAGCGCGCGTGGGTGGGTCAGGAGATCACTGGGCCATCCAGGATGCCACCTTGTGTGCTGACGCCACTTCAAGCTCCTCTAGACTTTGAGGGTCCGAAGAGAGGCAGTGAACCCAGATAAAGTGACCAGAGTTTGCTTTGTAATGGGACCAGGTTCCCCAACAGTGAGTATGGACATTGGCCAGACAGGACCCTAGGACCTTACGCATCTGGGCACAGACAGGTAGGATTGCACTTCCCATCTCCCTTTGAAGTTAGATGTGGCCCTGCGACTTGCTTGGGCCAATGTCGTGTGAGCTGTCTTGTGGAGGAGGCCATATCCTTCTTCTTTTCCTGTAGTTGGTAGCAGCTGCGCCAGCCTGGGCTCCAGTGCTCTGTAGGGAGCAGACACCCTAGCTGGCTTGTGATGGATGTGCGACCCAGGGAGAAAAAGTCTTTGTGGTTTTAAGCCAGTGAAAGGTTGAGGGTGCCTCCCAATGCAACACAGTCTAACTTATGCTGACAGATATGTGGATGATCGGATTGATGAACTCTGGCTAGCGGATCACTCAGCTAATAATGTGTTAGGCATGCCAAGGAACACAATTCATTAACATAATCCAAGTACACAATTTCCAAAATGGAAGTCTCTGTGGTAGGCATTGCAAGCGCCATGGCAAGCCAGCAGGGGGAGACATTTGGGAAGTGGCACTGAGCCTGCTGAAACCCCATTGCTTATTCCGCCTGGCTTAGAGGACCCTGGGAGGTAGGGCACCCAAGGACTGTGATGGGTCAGGTGCTTGTCGTTCCTTCTCTAATAAGTTGATGGAAACAGCTGCCTTTTACCCTCATCTCTCAAAGAGGCGGAAGCACACCACATCAGAAACCACTTCAGTAGAAGAGGAGAAGCAGGTCACCTTAATGTGTGGTTCTCATAGTTGGATGCACATTAGAATCACCTGGGAGCTTAAAACTCCTCCTGCTAGGCCACGCCCCAGACCAGCCTGGTTGGTCTCTTGGGGTGGGGCAGCATCTGCAGCTCGTAAATCACCCCACGTGCTCAGTGTGCAGCCAGGCTGAGAACCACAGCTATGCAGGCTCCACTGGGGACATATTTTAGCCAACGTCTTGAGAAAAATCCTTTTTTGTAGAATTCTCCTGCCTGCCTGCGTGTAACCTCGTTTCTCAGGCTGCAACAGATGTTGGAAAGAAAAGGCCTGGAGACTCACCACAGTCTCCTTACTGCAAGTGCTCCTACGGGGCTCTCAGAGCCTAGGGTGGCCCGCCACAGTCCCCTCCCAGTAGGATTTTGGGGTTGACAGACTTGGATGTGAGCCCCTGCCCCGCCCCTCCCTGTATGAGTTGCTTGATGTCTGTGAGCCTCGGTTCCCTCATCTGCAAAGTAGGGATAATTTTAATACCAACCTTACTCGCTTAACACAATAGCCTCATCGTCACAGTAATTTTTTGTACCTCCCAGGTGATTTGTGTTGAATGATGATGCAGGCCAAGAAACAACAAATTCCATCTGCTGTCCCTATCCCCAGCTCACTCCTTCCCTGTGAATAGGACCGCAGCTGCCCTGGGAGGCACTCTGGACTCTCCAGCCTCTCCTTCAGTCCCCACGTCCAGTCCAACGTCAATCATGATGCCGCTGCTCCCTGTTCCTACCGTCACTCCCTCGAGTTTGTGGGTTGTCTGGACTGATGCAGTAGCCCCTGACCGGTCTCCCTAGCGCCACTCTGCCTCTCCTCTAATCCATTTCACAGTGTGAAGACAGAGTGATCTTTCTAAAATACAAATCTCCCTACCAGATAGTAAAGCAAATTTTAAAGTTATAATAATTAAAACAGTGGCTGGTGCACAAATAGACAAACACATCATTGGAAGGAAAAGTAGGTAGTCCAGTAATAAACCTATATATGTGGAGGAAGCTGGTATATTAGGAAGTGGCATTTTGGATCAGTGGAGGAAAGATAGATTATTCCATTAATAGCACGGGCACAACTGGATAGCCATCTTGCATAGAAATGAAATTGCATCCACACCTTTAGACTTTTCACAAGGATGTTTCAAAGACACAAAGGTAAAGAAGCAAACCCATAAATGTACTAGAGAAAACCTAGTGTATGTCAAAGTGAAGAGGGCCTTTTAAAATAGGATTCAAAATCCAGACGCCCAAAAAGAAAAATCAAGAAATTTAACTACATTAAAAGAAATTATCTATGGGAAGTAACTGTTACCATAGGCAAAATCAAAAGACAGACTGCAATAAAACTTATAACTCATATCACAGAACAAGAGTTAATTTCCACAATACGTGGAGAGCTTCTATAAATCATCAGAAAAAGACCAACAATCCAGGAGTAATATGGACAGAGTTCAAAGGACATTGTCAATGTCTATTAACATATAAAAGTGTGCTCTACCTCACTCCAATAAGGGAAATGTAAATGAAAAGGACATGTTTGATTTTTCAATTATTAGACTGAAAAACATTTAAAGTTCTGGCTGGGTACTCAGTGGGTTAGAGCGTTGTCCTGATGTGCCGAGGTTGTGGGTTTGATCCCTAGTCGGGGCACATACAACAATCAACCAATGAATACAATCAAAGTTCCTCTCTCTCTCCCCCTCCTTTCTCTCCATACTCAAGTTTTTAAATTAAAAAACTTAAAAAGAAGAAAAACATTTAAAAACAGTGACATAGGAATTGCTGAGAGTTAGGAAGTAAAGTATTGCTGCTGGCAGCATAAATCTATGGAAGGTGATGGGAAAGTTTGGTAAAATGAGAAGTAATACCTGAGACGGTTTGTTTCCTTTGTCAACTTTCCAAGGCTAAGTGTCCAGTTATTTAGCCAAACACTAACCTAGGTGTTGCTGTGAGGGTATTTGGTAGATGTGGTTAACATTTACAACCCAGTGACATTGAGTAAAGAGCACCCTTAGTGACGTAGGTGGACCTCACCCAATCAGTTGAAGGGCATAAGAGAAAAACCCAGGTTTCTTTGGGGACAGGAGAAATTCTGCCTCAAGACTGAAGCATCAACTTCTGCCTGAGCTTCCAGCCTGCTGGCCAGTCCTACAGATTTCAGATTAGCCAGCCCCCACAATAGAAGAATCCCTTAAAATATCTTTCTTGCTCACAAACAGGGGTGGGCAAACGTAGGTTTACAGTCGTGAGCATGTGAAACTGGACCACAAGAATATAAAAATAATGCAGGTCAGCAATTTAAGCACTTATGAGATCGTACCCAAGTGCCCTGTGCTATTGTGACATTCTTTTGAGTTGATAATGCTATTATAATCATCATTACCTGCATGTCTTTCTCATACAAAGAACTGTAAACGTACTCTTGCCCACTCCTGTCTGTGCACATTTAGTGGTGTTTCTCTAAAGAACACTGACTGTATGCTGCCCTTTAATCCAGTCCCACTTTCCTGCTGTGTAGCGACCCATGGGCACCCTGTTTCATCGTAGCCTTGTCTGCAGTAGGAGGCGTGCAGGCAGCCCGGGGGTGGCCACCAGCAAGGGGCCGCTTAAGAAGTTCTGTTAATCCACAGAGTGGAGCATGGCGTGGCCACCAAAATGTACGGGGCAGCAACAGGACACGGTTTCCAAAGGTGACTCAAGTGAAAAAAGAAAAATACCACACAGTGAAGAACGCGATGGTCATACCATGCTCTTTTGTGGGTGAAAACACACTAGTGTTTGCAAATGCATAAAATATGTCTTGACGGGAACACCAGAAACTAACCCTGGAAGCCTCCGGGGAGGGGCACTGGGTGACTGGGTGGAGAGCGGGGAGACGTTTCACCCTGTGCCCTTCTGTTTCACAGAACAAAACCCTTACATCTGATCATGTTGCCGGCGGGCACGGGCAGCTCCAGCCCTTCGGGTAGTGTCCTTTATGATCCTGTGGCTGCCTCCACCCATCCCCACCCCTGACCTCCACTGTCCCCGTTCTCCACACTCTCCATTCCAGTCTTACAATTACTTACTCCACCTCCTCAAACTCACACGCTTTCTCAGGCCCCAAATCTGCAATGGCCCTGAGACCCTCCCCAAGAGCTCTTGCTTGTCGTCAGTGTTGCTCCTCATCTTCAGAGGGACCTGGGCGTCTGGGCCCTGCTGGGGTGGAGTACAGCGGCTCCTCTTCTCTCTCCTGCTCTTTGTGGACACCCTGACCCCTGGGCTCCTGGCGTTCAGGCTCAGAGTCGGAAGGGGCCCCACCAGGGTGCGTCCTGGGGTATCTTGGTTTTCTCAGGTGGACATAGGGAAAGACACCTCCTTGTAACTGGACTTCACCAACTGTTTCCAGAAGGAACGTGGTTGGCACTGTGTGTCACGAGATGTCCCCTGTCTCAGGCAAGGAGTGGGTGGGCACCTGGTCCTCGAGGACTCCTGTTTGAGGAAGACAGCACACCTGGGGCTTTTCCAGGGAGGTGGTTGGATGTGAACACTTTAGAAGCACACCTGGATAAACGCAGTGAACTGCAGGCCCATGAGAGCTTGGATTCTGTCTTAGGAGAGCAAAGTAGAGTAGGTTAGGAGAGGAAGAAGTCTGGACCCCAGGCACAGGAATGGAAGAAAGCAGGCAGGGTGTGCACTCTCTAATTTGGCAATGGATGCAGGAAATGATGTCGAGCATGCATTTCATTTTTCTCATCCACAGTTTGCTGTCTTTGTACAGATTCCATCTCGGTTGAGTAACAGGGAGGTCAGTCAATGCCAGAAGGGACTCAGTCAGGTACACCGGTACGGGAAATCCATGCTGGGCCTTTTCCCAGCGAACATCATCAGGTCTGGGAGAGTCACAAGCCAACGCGAAGTGGTGAGGTCTGATTGGACAGCCTTGATTTGGGGTTTTTGTCGGCTCATCTGGCTTCATTTGCAGCCTGTTAGAATTTTATGGCGTGGAAAACTGGAAGTCTCTCCCAAGGACATTGGTGCAAACAGGGACACCCAGTCCTGCTTGTGGTCCCCGCAGCCGGGTTTAACTGGAACTTCTCTGCCGTCTCGAGTTCCAGCAGGTCTGGTGGGACCATTTCACTCACCAGAGCTCTGATTTTGTTTCTCCTGGATTGGACTTTAAAAAAAAAAACCCTCAAAAAACTGTGGAACACACTATTTAAAAACATGTACTCTGAGTCAAGCATAAACACAAAGCTGTCTTTTTATAAAGTCTGAGCTTTATAAGGTTGCCAAAATGTTTCTCCGCTGGTTTTCAAAATTGAAGTAGAAACCACTTAAGAGTGAAGAAAATATTCCATGGAGGAAATTCTCAGACATTGAATTCCCAGGTTGACATCACAGAGAACTCAGTGTCTGTGCTGAAGGGCCCGGGGGCAAGGCCGGTGGGAGGGACACCGAGCCAGGGCGACGCCCTGGAGGACACACGGGGAGTCAGCCCCTCCTGCGCCGTTAGTTCCTCAGAAGTGACCGAGGTGTCTGGCTCCAGTCGGGCCAGTTTCCCGGTCACCCCCTTTTCCGGCTCCACGGCCCTGTGCCCCAAACGTGCAGGCAAACACGCACACAGAGGGCGTCCTCTGTTTGGGGCCCTGCGGGCCGGGAGCCGCAGCGGGAGAGTGAAGGCCCGGGCCGGGATGCTGCGGGAACTGCTGCACCGTCTGCAGACGCCAGGCCTGGGCTCTCGCAGCCCCATTACCTTCTCGACCCCCCTCCTCCCTCCCTTCCGACACGTCCCCTTCCTCGACTCTTCCCTTTTCATCTTAGACGTGGCGCGGGAACAAAGCACTGGCCGCTGGGGCCAACTTCGGGCGCTCCTCGGAGCAGCGGCCCCTCTGCAGGGCGCTGTGGGTCTGGGGGAGGCAAACGTCGGCCTCAGGACCCTCGTCCTCTCGTCCGGAGGGCAATCCGCCCCCAATTTAGGGAGCTGGAACGGTAGAGCAACCTGACAGAATGATTTTGTCTGTTGAATCTAGGGCACTTCTGATCTTTTCTTTATAAAAGACCTGGGCCCTGTGGGTTACCCACAAACAGCCTCCAGCGCAAGCGGGACGCGCAGGCGGTTTGAGCCTGGCGGAGGGAGCCGGGGCCTTTGCCCTGGACTCTTGAGGGTCCAGAGGCGCGTGCCCAGAGAAAGGCTGGCTTTCCAGGCCTGTGATGTGTGGATGGAGGACAGAAGACGGAAGTGCTCGTGGACGCCAGCGGACAGTGGCTGTGAGATCAGCACTGGGGTGTGAGGCGCTGACCTTGCCCAGTGGCAGAGGGGACGTGGACAGAGTGTGGGCCACCCAGAGTGTCCGGGTGGGCCAGCTCCCCCCAGCTGCTCGGCACTGGGTGGCAGTTTCACTGCCCCCAAACCTTCCCCTCAAACACTGGGGACAACAGGTCTTGGGCTAATTGGGAGTCGGGGCTATGAGTAGACGTAGTGGTTGTGGAAGGGACCAAGCCAAGGTGCTTTCACGAGTGTGGGTTCTGCGTGTCCTCATTAGGGCGGAGAGCACGAGTGGAGGGAACGGTCTGTGCCCCTTCGGGGCTCCTGGCACAGGCCTGTGCGGCCCTGGATGCCATACAGGTGTTAATCACCCCTCTTCAATGAATGGAACTCAATCTCTCTTGGGGAGCAGGGTACTGTTAGGGCACGTTTTAAAATCTTAGCTATAGACTCGAGCCTCTTCCCCAGGACTGAACATTCTGTTGCAAAGCTCGCTGGCGAAGCTCATGACCAGCCCCGTGGCGGGCACTGTGCTGGGCCCCACCCCCCTGCTTTATCCTCACGGCGCTCACGTTCACCCGCACTCCACACGTGTCTCCTGCACACCGTCCCGCCTTCCCTTCAGAATACTCGGAGTCACACACTGAGATAAAGCTCACTTGGGTTAGAAGACTTTTTTAGGAAGGATTTCATCTAACATCTCAGCTTACAAGGCATTTTTGTGTTTCCGGGGACCACTCTGGATTTCACCTGTCTCTTCAGCAGCTTGGGCCTGGGAAGGGGGGAGTCGCCCTGTGCTCATTCAGGATGTCGAGCTGTGGCTGGCGCAGGGAATTCTTGGGTTACTGGGTTTGGGTGGCAATAACCTCTACAGCCTGTTTTTTTCTTTTGCCTTTAACTTTTTTTTTTATCAGAAGCTTAATTACATAAATCTTGAGTAAAAATAGGCCAAAGAACAAACCAAACTGAGGGCTCACAGATGTCCAACATCAGGAAGCCACAGAACTCTGAAGCCAAAGTTCAAACCCCAGTTAGCCTCTCTAGCCATACACTGAACTGACATTACTCAGAATTTGAATTAATGCATTTTGTATACATCATACTGGGATCAGAAGTTTTAAAATGAGATTCACACTGTGTGTATTGTAGTTCAAGCCCCAAGGGTCCAAGGATGTTGCTGTGTCTTTATGCCACGGTTAAGGGTGAAATGAGATTTCAAAGGTACGAGGGCAGAAAGCCAGTTATGAACAATATCCTATGCAGAGTTAGAGTGCGTATTCAGGCACGTGCCTACTCTGGGCACAGATCAAACTGTATAAATTTTTATACCTCTCTCCCTAACTTTTTGTTAAAAAAAAAAGCAGCTCATAGTTGAAGACATAGTTTGTGTAGAATGGTCAGATGGGAACAATATACGAAGATGTCATGCTCATTCCTCCTCACTGGCTTATTTATAAGATTCAGTTCTTGTTTTCAAATCGATCACACTGACAAAAAAAAAAAAAAAGGACACACACACACCAGTGTTACAAAACCTTGTATTAATCATTTCCCTTCACTTTCAATATAACGTTGATATGAAATATAGCCATGATTCTTAGTTACATGGGAGGAAATGAGTAATAAATACATTGTAGCAAGTTTAAACCACAAGGGTGTTTCACTGGTAACAACATTTGAAAACTGTACACTTGCAAAGAACAGCATCTTCAAACATTAGTATATCTGTATATCAGTAAAGCTTTTACATGTAACAAACATGCTATTTCCATATATGACAAATTTAAAAAATATGCATTGCTTGGCAACATGAACTAGGCAAAAATAGTTCTTTGTTCACTAACTTTATACAGGAAAACAGGACGAAAGGCATGCATGTACAATAGGGATGCCTGCGCGGGGCATGCAACAGAAGAAAGCTTTTCAAAAGTCAGCTTACATTAGGCATAAATACATGAGGGTTATATATTAATAAGGGAGGAAGTCTTCTGTTTGACACTATTAACATTCCTGTTTTCTTCCTATTCCTCCCAGAGGAATAAACATTCACCTTTAAGTAAAGATAAAGGAATTACAAAAAAATAAAACTCACTTTGCAAACATCTCAGATGACTTGTAAAAAAAATCAACATTAGTGTTATCACAGCCCCATGTGCAAATTATCCTTCTGCAGGTCCTCCTTGTAACAGGCACACCCGAGCGCCTTGGCCAGGCTGCTGTCGCATCCGCGCTGGAGCGGCCTGCCGCAGACCTCTCCAGAAGGGCGAGCGAAACCTGGGCCTGCTGTTCCTCCCCTCACTGCCCTTCTAGTTGCATGCCTCTGCATTCAGCCCAGCTCAGCCCAGGCTCTGGGTGAGATCCTACTCCTAGCTGGGACTGCACACCGACAAACCTTGCCCCGGCAGTAGCTACAAGAGGTGCAGAAAAACAAACGACCCAGAGAAGGCTCCCATTCTGTAAAAGGCAACCAATGACACCTCAAAAGAAAACCTCGTTTCCCTCAGTGTCTCTTCAAATGAATGGGAGGTGGGGGCCCAGCTGTCGCTCCAACCCTCAGTACCAAAACGGGCCCATCAGTGCCCAGGAGCTGAGAGCTTGGTGCAAACAGCCGCCTTCCGCAGGCCGGCCCAGCAACGTCTGTTTTGCTTGCTGGCCCTCAGTTTAAAAGTGAAAGTCAAAAAGCATGTGGAAAAAAAATATCAGCAGCAATGTTTCATTTCTTGTACACAGTTCATATGTATCTTCCTATTGTTTCTGGTAAGAAACCACTATGAATAAAAAGCACCAATAAAACATCATACATGGTAACAGTATCATAGAATGTCGCTGTCCCTGGGACAGCGTGGAGATGCTGAGTACACACTGCTTAAATCAGAACAAAGGGAGAAACGTATAGTGAAATAGATTTTACTCTGATATTTTTAATGTTTACAATTAATATAAAACAGTTGCATTGGGGGGCCCATGGGTAAATACAAAAAAAGGCACTGCTGCATTATTACTAAATATCCAACCTCACAGCCGTATGCATGCAACTGTTTGATTTTTTTTATAAATAAAATTATTTTGCTTTAGGATTTTGAAATTGAGCTGTATACCTGCAGTCAACACAGGACTCAAAAGAAGGTGGGGACAGGCTCCTAAAATTGATCAAAACACCCAACTTAAAAAAAATGAAAACACTAAGAGCAAAACACAACTAAGTAGATAAATCTATACACAGTCAATGAAAAATAAGCTTTTCTTTTCTTAAAAAATGAATTATGTTGTTATTAATAACGGACTTTATCATGGTTACCAGCCATAGCAAGTTAATAAGTAACATATCCAAAATAATATCTCTAGTAATCGGATAACCATTGTTTCTATATTTAGTGAAGGAATAAATAGAAATTCAGATTTGCAAGTATTTTAAGGTCTTCCTTTTAAAGGGCTCATGCTAACGTGATTGTGTGCACAGTCTGTTTTCTGAACAACCGCAGTCTGTATGGACATTTGGGTTTTGCAGCAGATCTGAATGCTTCCGCGTTTCTCCGCGAGGTGTGTACCATTGTTTTTCTCCTCTTTATCCTTCTTAGCATCCGAAAACCACTTCCACGAACCCTCTGGTCTTACCTTTGGCCTTCACCATTTTTGGCCTATTCGTTCCTGCCTTACGTGTGGTCGTCCATCCCAACACATTCCCCCGGTAACACTAAGCTTTCTTAGAAAAGGGACGTGGAGGATGAATGTTAATGGCACTTGGTTAAAAAAAAAATCAACTAAAGAAATGCCTCTTTCTGCACGTGGATTTGCATTTTTAGAATGTAGCCACCCAAGGAGAGCTCTTTTTTTTTTCAATGTAATGTACGATTTTGTAGGTTCAAGCCTTCTTTTGCTGGCTAAAGGCTCTCTACGGTTAATACGCCCTCACCCTTTTAGACCTTAAAGGGATTTCAGAAACCTTATTACAACATCCAAGGCCACTCAAGGCCATGTTGGGTGCACATTTTTAATCTTGAAGGTTATAAGAAGTTGTTTGGATTTCATTAAGGCCTTTTAAATCTATATTTACTTCATTAACTGTCTTTTTTAAAAAAAAAACATAAGCAAGTGCAGTGATTTTCATGGTGTGAACTTTTCTATTTTGACCCTGACTTCACTTAAAAAAAAAAAAAAGGCACCAGATTCACCCATTTAATAAACAGGCCTCAGACCGTCTCCCCGATCTCACCTCCGTTTTAACATCGATGTCAGCATCCACACAACCCAGTTTCCTAGTGCACAGCACAACCCCCTTTGATTCTCTCCAACTCCCACCCTCCTATCGCTCTCCAAAGTGGAGTCTTTCTCGCCCTGAAGACACACAGCTATTCCTCTGTGGTGGCATGGTGTGTTAATCTCTCACCGTGTGAGGAGTGGCTTTGTCTCCCTGTGTGGAGGGCTCGTCAGCCAACAACACAGCAAACCCCGACGGAGGCCATGTGAACCGATGTCGTGTCCATCGTGCAGTTGACCTTTCCCACACCTTTCGCTGCCCACCTGGGATGGTGGGGCCGGCCGTGGCCGTACACTTCACCTCAGCTCCCTCTGCTACTTGCAGACTGACCATTTCTACACTGTGGCTGGGCCCTGCTCCCCTCCTCCTCCTCAGCGGAGAACCAGCAAAGAGGACAGAGCCCTGAGGCTCAGGGTCCTGGGAGGAACGCAGCATCAGTGGCCTTTTGAGCTCATTATCTGGGTATTAAGGCCTCTCGCAAAGAAAAAAAAAATGTCCATCCTTGCTTTTTCTCCTCCAGTGGAACCTGAATCACCTGTGCGTGTGTGTAGTGTGATGGGGATGAAACCCCACGCAGGGTGGGGAGAGGTCTCTGGGTGGGAAGCAAATCTGGCACAGAAAGGGCCTGCAGGATTCTCTTAGAGCCTCCGGGTGACCTGCACACCCGAACGGGTCACCTGGTGCCGTCCTCCTGGCGCCCTTCCGAGTGCTCTGCCCCTTCCAGCCACATCCTTGACCTTCAAACCCACCTACACGCTGCCCCGCCCGCCGGTGAGAGCGGGACAACGCAGGCTGTCCCGAGGAGCAGGGCTGGACGGCCACTGTAAAAGACAACCCTGCTGCTAGTATAAAAATAGAGGGGAACAATGAATCCCTATCAACAAACCCTTTACAAAAACCATAGTATGAAGAGAGGTTCTATCCAAACTCTTTACACATTATGTACCCTTTAAAACAGTTATGTAAACAATACACAAATCCAAGTTTATCTGAAATTTTGTTGGAGGGGATCTCTCCCTTCTTGCCCCCGTTGCCACGTAGCCCTGTCCTGTGGCTCGATTCTAAGCAGGGGCCTCAGGGGAATCCAATGCGGGGGGTGGGGGGGGGCACGAAGCGCGAACCACCATCTTGCTTTGGTCACATGTATCCATGTCTTCCTCCAAGGCGCTGCGAGAGGCTCTCCGGGTGGGACCTCTGCCTCCCTCCCGTGTCTCTTATCTCCTTCATGGCGACCCTCTTTTTCTCTCCCTTTCCATCCCGAGGCCACTTGCACTGCCTCCACCCCCCACCCCACCCCAGTCCCATCTTTCCCTAGAGACCCCTCCCCACCCCACACACCAAGCCATCCCATGACAGAAACAAATGACAGAATAACCAATCCCAGGTCTACTGATACGTTTACAAGGATGACCTACGCTCTCACAAAATCAAAATGGGCGAGGGACCAGGGGGAAAAGGCTGCAAAGTATCTTGGAGGATTCTGTGCAACCTGAAGATGGCTGACACTGGACCCGCAGCAGTCGATTTCACGGCCAGCGCGGTCACTCTCATCCTCGGCTTTAGATTGTGGAGGTCCGGTCAACCCCGTCTGGAGAGGAAGTACACAGTGGGCCCCGGTGAGCAAAAGTGGTTCCGTACATGCCCCCTCGTCCCACACCGTGCACGCCGGGCCTCCCAGTCTCTGAGGACAGATGAGGGCTGCTTCCTTCATTCACATACCCACCCACGCCATGTCTGGGAAACAGCTGTTTGCCAGTAACGGTAATGAGCTGGGAGCTAAGACGTGAAGGACTGGTCCTTGCCCTCTAGGTGCTCACGTCCTAGTCAGAATCCAGACGTGTAAACCCACAATGATGAGTGAGTGGTAGCTGCTACAGTGGAGTATGTGTCAGGCACAGCGGGAACATGGAAGAGAGTGTTGAAGTCACCGTGGCCATCAGGGACAGTTTCCCCGGGATAGAAAATGACTTTCGGAGACGGTGCGGTAGAAGAGGAGGAGGCAGGAAAAACTAAAGGTGCAGTGCGCACACAGCTCGTGGACAGGTGTGATGCTGGTTACCACGCGGTGGGGCTGTGGCAGGTTGGAGGTTTAGGGTGAAGGACGGGGGGAGGGAGGAGCGGCAGATGAGGCCAGGCAGTCGGGCAGGGGCTGCAACAGATACACAGGTGGACCTGGCTAACTCATATCCCTTTCTTCAGGAGCATCTCCCTCCCATCCTGAAGCTCTGCTGAATGACTGGGAATGGGGCGGGCCTCGCTGAGCAGACCTGGGGGATGCATCTGACCCAAATGATCCAGATTCTCTGTCTCAAAAATCTGATCGGGGCACAGACACCACAGTTAGAGTGGTGGGCACCGGGAACCGAAAGATCCTGTGCAGGCAGGAGAGTGCGGAGGCCACCCACGGGTGCCGAGGTTACGTTTTGGGGCATCGGTGGAGCCGGGCTATGGAGAAAGTGGGGTGTGTGTGTGCTGGAGCTGAGAGGCCATGAGTGGGACTTACACTTGGGACACACGACAGTGCCCAGACTCGGACCACAAGGGTGTTGTGTACTGTGAACGGGAGCTTGGATGCCGGTAATTAGGGGATTATAGGGAGTGGAGTTACTAGATCTGATTTTAGGAGGGTGTTCCTGGCAAGGCTGGTGGCAAGAGGATCAGTTAAGAGGCCCCTACAATGGCCCACGCTAGAGCTGACAAGGGCCTATCGGCGAGCAGAGAGAAGGGCGTGGATTAGCCGTCACAGGAGGTAGCAAAGACTGTGTTCAGTAACCACTACATGAAGGCCCCGGGGGCGGGGGCGGGTCGGGGGATGCAGGACACCTGCCTGGTTTTGCTCATTTCCAAAATCTGCCAGTGTGTCCCAGTCTGAGCCGTGATGTCACAAACCTGGTCTACCAGGTGGAGCGTCTAGACGCATCGGGTAGAACTCTGTGTGAGAGGGGAGTGGCAGCGTGCTGCAGGGACAGCTGGGGGACCCGAGTGAAGTGGAAGAGCGCTGAGCCTCCTCGGGGGTGGTGCCTGGATGGGGCTCGCCAGCAGGGACTTGGAGGAGAAAGGTTTCTTGATTTGACATTTTGATTGTGATCACTGTAGGTGCATATGCAGTTGTAAGAAAGAGTACTGGGTTTCCCCTGTGGTAACATCCTGCAAAACCTCAGTGTAACATCACCACCACCATGCCGACAGCGACACGCCTTACCCACCTTACTTCCGTTCCCCATTGTTTGTGTTTCCACTTCCCCATTATCTGTATTCGTGTGTGTGAGTGTGTGTGCAGACAGTTCTATACAAATTTTGGAGCAATTTTAACAAAGGGAAGCAAATACCCTCTAAGGTCATCTGTGGTATCAGATCATCAATCGAAGAGGCCCCCAGATGTGAACTTATAATCAATCACCTCTCCTCCCCACCACGGGTGCCAACCTCTCCTGGTGGCCCTGCGGTGGAGACTGGTCACGGGAGAGCAGTAGGTGTGTGTACATGTGCACACGCAAGCGTGCGTGCAGGGCGTAGCGGTCACTCCCTCATCTGTAGAGGCGCAGTGCACACTCTCACCAGGGCTCACTGGCCCACTCATTGTTGCTGGACCCTTCGCAGTTGTGGAAGTGGGGAGCTGGAAACTTGAGAACCTCAGCAAACCCAACCCAGGTCACATTTTCACAGAGTCCCAACTGTAGACCTCATCTTCCAACGATGACGGTATTCATTGGCAGGGAAACGACCAAACAGGAGGTCCGGATGCACCATTTACCGTTGTTCGAGGTGTGCATGGCACACCTCCAGGGGGTGCTATTCATATGCAACCATCATAGGTTTTATAGTCATTACGACAAATTTCGAATAAAGGACAGAGCAGCATCTTGAGAAATTGGAGTCGTTTTCTCACTTTTACAAAGTCTCCTTCATGCCACCACAAGGGGGGGCCATAGGACCCGAGGGGGAGTAAGAAGAAAAGGAGAGGAGGAATGGCAAGGGGGTCACGTGAAGCACGAACCCTGGAACATCAGAGTGAACTGGCAGTTCCTCTTTATGGTGCGGTTCACTACAGACTCCATTCTGTTTGCAGAAGCCTTGCTTTCACATCCGTGAGTATTTCTGCCCAAATAAGCACCCCGCTCCACCCACCATAGGAAGAAAGCGATGCCCGGGGTTGGCACTGACACCTCCTGAATGCTGCAGGCCCCCAGTCAGGAACGAGCCCCACGGGGCCAGATTAAGCCTTAAGGACTCCCAAACCGAGATGGCAGAACCAACCCACCCCCAGGACTTCTCAAGGGTTCTGCAGGAGAGGCCTGGGGGAGGGGGAAGAAGAGATGGAAAGGGAGCCCCACAGAGAAAAGGGGCTTAAGACTGGCCCCAGGAGGGCGGCCGTCAGTGGAGGACAGAGAGCAGAGACAGGCACAGAAAGACGGGCTCCCAAGGCCTGGGGCCCCAGGACCAGCATCATTGGAATGGCCATCCCGGGAGGGGTGTCCCAGGAATTTGCCCCCCACCCACTTCCCTGAGACACAAGCAGAGGACCCTCTTCCAGTCTGCTTGCCTCTCCCTAGTTATTCATCTTCCTCCTGTGAGATGCACTGGCGTTCTGTCCCCAGAAAGGTCATCTTCCCTGGCACCTGGAGGGGGTCAGCCAGCAGAGAGTGCTGTTACTGAGGGCGGGCACAACGCCACTGCCACCATGCCCCACGGGGCCACCCTGAACTTAATTTGCATTCTCTGCTCAGGAAACTGCGAACAGGCTTCCCAACAGAGGATTACTGAGGAAAAAAACATAGCAATAAAAAGGCTTAGGAGATTAATCTGATGAAAACATTAGCAAAAACACATCCGTTCAGAAAGGTTTCCTGTAAAAAGAGAAGCATGGGCTAAAAAATGAAGTCTTTTGAAGAAAAGCTACCCTTTCATAAGGAGCATTTGGCATTCCTGCTACTAATGATGATAATGTTAGTACTTAGCAGTTTGATAAGAACTTCCAACATGCCAATTATCTGAGAAATATCAAGTCCCAGGGGATCAGGCCGGTTCCTGCCGACTCCGAGGCGGGGAGAGTTCCCCCGGGCCAGCCGCTGTCGGCGGGGAGGCCGCTCCGGCTGCTGCCGTGGGCCGAGCTTGGCCTGCTGCTGGCTCTGGGTCTAGGGGGCCTTCCCTTTTTGAAAAAAATTGAGATATAATTCGCGTACCACAAATGTTACCCTTTTACCAAGTGTCCAGTTCAGTGGTTTTCAGCACATTCACAGTTGTGCAACCGTCCCCACTATCTAATCCCAGAATATTTTCGTCGCCCCCTTGGAAAGAAATCTGGTACCGTTAGCAGCCACTCCCCACTCCCACCTCCCTCCGGCCCCTGACCACCACGAGTCCACACTTTCTCTCTCTATAGATTTGCCTATTCTAGACATTTCATAAATTCACAAATGGAATCATATACTGTGTGGTCTTCTGTTGCCTGGCTCCTCGCACTTAGCGTGGTTTGCCAGGTTCATCCAGCACGTGTCAGCACCTCACTCCTTTCTAAGGCTGAACCATACAGTTCTACTACGTTTTGTTCATCCATAGTCATCTGCTGATGGACCTTTGGGGTGTTTCTCATTACTCCTTAGGGGCTGTTGGTGTGGTGTGCTGACCCCATCTCCTCAGTTAGCTGGAAGCGAGGTACCTCATCCTGGAGGTACCAAGGAGGGACCCACGATGCCGTGAAGCGCCCAGGACCGGAATGGCTAAGTATGAGAGCAGTGTTTGCACATGGAGTGTCTGGAACCCCGGGGAGGTCACAGGAGGAGCTGCGCCCTGAGAGGTGTGTGTTCGGCTAGCTCCCTCCGGTCCCGAGCCGAGGCTTCCTCCAGGCTGCGGACAGCCTCGTACAGGCCTCCACTCTGCTCCATGCAGAGCATTTTTATCTGCCTCGTATTTGGTTTCAGGGTATGGTTGTGTCTGCAGAGGCTAAAAATCCCTGCTCAGGACAACGCTCTCTGGAGCAGCAGCGGACGGCGGCCTCTCCCCACCACCGCCAGACGGCGCACGTTTCGGCTCCAGGTGTGCTGCCGGCCGGTCTCCGGGTGGGTGAGTGCGTCCAGACGGAGAGGGCTATTGGGAAGGGTCACAGGAGGCTTCCCTGGATCTCCGTGACTCAGAGCCGCCCTGGATATTGGCAGGAAGGAAGGGACATCTCTCCTCCGCCTGCCAAACATCTCCAGGGCTGGCTGCGAGTGCAGGCCGGAGAATGGCACCCATTTAGGACCAGGAGGGCACGGAAGGCCTCCTGGGGCTGTTGTGATAACACAGGGGTTCAGACCAAACAGACGGTGGGATGTCCCAGCTGCTTCCAGGAGCTCTTCACGGAGCCACAGCCCCGAACACCACAGGCACATCCAACTAGATCGTCCCCGTCACACTGCAAAGGACACCTCAGACTGCTCGGGCCCCCAGGCCTTGTGGAAGCCATTTGGAACAGGGAGATATAAAAAGAAGCAGGAAATCTTGTTTCACAAATTCTGTTTTTAGAGCAAGTTGGGGTATGCTTGGACCAGACTGGGGGAATCTAGTGCTGAGAAGGAAAGACTCCAGTGCTGTGGGGGATGTTCCCACTCAAAGCCTCGTCCTGTATCCCGGACTCCTCCAGCTCCCTGCGTTTGGCTGGGACTGCGAATGCGGTGAGACTCCAGTGTGCGTGGGGGGGTGGCCCCTGGGGAAGAGGGACAGGTTCCATCTTCAGGTCCCCCCCACTCACCTCCCAGAAAAGGAGGAGGAGTGGGGCATACAGGCCGCTGGGCATGGTGTGGCGTGATGACGTTCCAAGAGCCCCGAGACCTCTCTCCCCGTGTCTCCTGCCCCCCTTGTGCTCTTCCCATTGCCCCACGGTACAGCCCCCGTGTGGACATCACGTGGCCAGCAGTTCCCTGAGGCGGGCAGTAACCTCGAGGAGGACAACACTCACCTCCCAGGGCGTGCTCGGTCATACTGAGGCACAAGGACTCCAGCCTGTTGTTGATGTCAGGTTCAGTCACGGGAAGCTGGAATTCTACAGGGCACAAAGGGTTATGTTGGTGACAGAGACTCTAAGAACAAAGAGAAAATTTGTACAGTGCCACCTGGGGTGAGGGTCGCTGCACCTCCCTGGGAGGACTTGGGGGGACTGTCAGGGGTACGCACAGAGGGTGGGTTACACTCAGATTCAACCAGCCTCTGAGGTCAGACTCACAGAGTCCACTGTGAACACGGGTGGCTGGAAGCAAGCTGGTAACTAAAAATAGCTGGTTATAGTCATAGTCTGTTAGTCTCCTGCTCAGAACCGTCCAGCGCCTCCCCATCAAAGCCAACCCACCCCCTGCCATGGCCTGCAAGGCCCTACATGGTCTGGCTCCTTGGTAGCTCTTGCCCTTGTACAGCTCTCCCCTCCCTCAGTCCACCCCAGGCCCTCTTCTGCCCCAGGGCCTTTGCACGGCTATTCCCTCTGCGCAGAATGTTGGGTCTTGGATGTTTCCATGGCTCTCCCTCTTCCTCCCATGATGTCTCTGGGTCTACTGTCTCCGTAGAAAGGACTTTCTGTTCATTGTGTGTGAACAGATCTTTTCTGGCACCAACCCTTCCTTCTGCTTTATTTTACTTTGTAGCTGTCACAACATCTGACATATGTGTTTATTTGTTGCTTCCCCCAGTTGAAAGTTTGCTTCGTTGGAACGGGACTTGGCTCCGCTCCCCGTGCCTAGACCAAGTCTGGCACATTTCTGTTACGTTACGAGGAGCAGCAAATGGAAACCGTAGCATGGAAAACACTTCTTCTGAGTCCAAGACTCTACCAGTGCCCACTTCCCAAGTGGGGCTCCGAGAGGCTGCGTGCGCTGCCCAGGTTAGCCAGCTGACACAGAGCGAGGCCTGATCCCCGCAGGGGTCCGACCCCAGGGCTGGTCTCTCCCTGTCAACTCTCTGCTTCAGACTGAGATGTCTGTTGTGTGGGTGCCCACTGCCCAGGGCAGTGCTGTGTGCATTCTAACCACAGAGCCCCCTCTGCCATCCAGACCGTCCCTGTCTTCCCAGGCTCCAGTCCCTCTTCCTTTGGGTGGGAGCCAGCCCCTGGGGGCTTCCTCCTCTGTCCTGCCAGGGCCTTCACTGTCAGCTTCTCCCTGGTCCCTTAGCCCACGGAGCTCTTGAATGTCCTTGACTAGCTTGGAAGTGCCTTGCAGACGGCGACAATGCTTTCATAGTTCTCTGAATCTCCCATAACATCCCGGCATGGCCTTCTGCTCCCCTCGTACATGTCTCCTGAGTGGTGAGAAATGGAGCAAGAAATAGAAAGAAACCCTGACAAGTAAGAACTGAAATCCTATGGTGGGGAGGCAGGAAAAAAACAGTGGGATATGTTCTGAGTGTCTGGGAAGCCTCAACACCGCCACTGCCTCCACAAGTGATCCTGGGAAGCTGTTCTCTTTGGGCCTTAGCTCTTCTACCTGAGTGCAAAGGATCCTGTGTCCCAAACTTAAGGCCATGTCCTTGCTCCTCCACATCTCCACCAGGGGGCGCTCAGGGCCCAGGGCCAGGGATTACAAATGAGTTGGTGGTTTGGTGGGATAGGAAGTTGAAACCAATGGCTAAACCAAAGTATTTGTTTTCCTTGGTTAGCTGTACATTTAAATATTCTTTGCAATCTGGGTTCCCCACTACCAGCTCATTCAGAGGCAGATGTTGATTCTGTTACTTAAACTTCTCAAAGACAAGGTTTGCAAAGTGGATCAACATACAAAGCACTGGGGAGCAGATAGGGTTCTTTCTGACATGCGTTCTGGCACCAGTGGGTCCGATGGGCAGTTGTGCCGGATCATGGGGACCGAGGCCGACTGGGCTTCAGGGAAACCAAGAGGGAGAACGTAAGGGTCTCCCCACCCCCACTCACTGGACGCTCTCAGAGTAGGGTAGGGGCAATTAGACAATCCAGAGGGAAGAGTATTTTAGTATTTCCATCCATTCATGTGAAAATCATATGCATGCAAAAATTAGCAGCCTTCAGGGTGTGAAATCTATAAAAGAGAAACACAATTTTATATATAGCCAGTTAGCAAATATGAAAAAAACCCCTCAGCAATTATAGCCATCCATATGTTCATTGTAAAATTTAGTTTACTCTCTAGCACTTCCCTTTAAACAAACACTGTGGAGAGATTTGGATAAATAAAGATGCTCGGCATTTGGAGAGAAGTGTTTCAGCTGCAGGATTTCTTGCCAACACGCAGCAAAATGCCATTTTCCAAGCCTGGGATTGCGTGTTCCAAAAAGGGGGCCGAGAAGTGCGGGGCTCTACGTGCCAGGATCTCCAAACCTTAGTGGCTGCTCTTTTAGGCTGGAAGTTGGCGAGCTTGCTTTTTATCCTCCAGATCCTCCCTCTGGTGTGCCAGGGAGTCCACGGCCCCACCGCGCAGAATGGCTCTGGAAACTCTAAGTCTTGGGAGGAACACATATGTTCGTACTCCGGAGTTTCCTAATAGTGTGACTTTTTAATTGTGTATTTGATAAAAACAGATCTGTGGCATCTCCCTGCGCACACAAGAGATAGGGAGACCGGCTGGGTGGGTAAAGCGGCTTCCCTCGCAGGCTCGGAGCTCTCCGCTACGGGTGGCGCGGTGGGCGGAGCTCTCAAAACCCTAGAGGAGCGTCTGTCCTGATGGCTCCTGCTCCACAGGCCACAGGAGCCCTGGGGCTCGTGCTATCCTTGAGGGCTCATCCTCCGCAGTCATCCCGAGCTCCCAGCTGTAATGGACCGGGCAGACACAGTTTCTAGCCTTCTGTGAGGCAGAAAAGGCTTTGAAACCGAGTCTTCTCTGCTATTACCCAAAGCAGGCCTGTTTCTTCCATTCAGATGCCATCTCTGAGTACTAGAAATTCTTCCCCTCCCTGTCAGGTCATTCCAATACTTAGTGAGGCTCCCCAGCTCTAAGATGCCCAGGGTCTAGGCTGACTTGGGACTTTTTTGTGCTTTTGCAGAAGTCCCACAAGTATATTGCCTAGTGCTGAGGCCCAGGGTCAAGAAGATTCTAGACGGGAGTGGGGCTGCCCATCCCTAATGAAGTGCTGCTGCAGGGCCCACTGGGGCATGGAGGGCAGGTGGCTTTTCTTCGGCAGACACTGGACACTCCTGCATGGTTTTCTGTCTGCGGCACCCGAGGTGCAATTCTGCATCTCTTTCAAAGCATTGAAGCTGAGGTGGGAGGCCCATTTCCTTAGGATTTTAGAAAAAGAGACAGGTCGGGCATTTTAGGAAAAGACCTTTAGAATCCCACTTTGCCAATGACAGCCGAGGCCACTCTGTTGGATAACTAGGAAGGCTCTGAAGGTCTGGTGAAGTGAGAGGCAGGGTCACTGGAAGGAGATACATCTGGAAAGACGGGCTGAGGAGGAAGGGACAGAGGATGGGATGTGGGGCTTGGACTGATGGGTGGGGGCAGATAAGGAGGAAAGGACGACAGACCCAGGAACGGAGAAGAGAGGGCAGGGCAGTAACAAAAGGCGGAGAGATCAGAGAGATCAGTGTGAGCAGCGAGTGGCGTCGGAGTGGCCAGTAAGCTGGGAACAACGGAGAGGTCACGGCAGGGGAAAGAGGAACAGAGTAACAAATGAGTCTCGCCCCTGAATCTGTTATGGGGACTGAGGCTTTTCTCTGGTGGCCTCATTCCTAAAACTGCAGAAGGAAGTGCTGTGGAAATCCCCTGGGACCCATGGTGTCACCAAATAATGATGCGTAGAATATGGCACAAGGAAGACAATATTCTATCACCTTGCCTCCAGTTGGTCTCTTTGTATCTGACTCTCGGATGCAGGGGGCACAGGCCCAGCTGGGTTCTTGGCTGTCGTAGAATGGGCTCATTCACCAACCTCCCCGAGCAGGGCCGTCTGCCTTGCTTATTAGAAGGCAGGGGACAAATATTTACTAGGTACTTCATGTGGGTCCCGACTCTAGCCTCCGCCTCCGCACGGCAGCCCCTGCCTTCCCCGCTCGTAGACCCAGGGCTCCGATGCACTCTCCTTTTCCCACTCTTCCCAAAGGCAGTTCTTGGAAAGGAACTGGGAAAACTCACAGGAAGGAAGAAACGAAAGGTAACAGACCCAGGCACGCAACATTCTGATGGTGGAAGAATCCTAAGCCTAGGATTCCTAACCCTAAGAAGCTTGTGCCTAGGGGAGCTGTGCCGTGAGCAGGAGTGTCACCCAGGAAATGCTGTCGTGGAAGGCGCTGACTGATCCACCTCACATGGGGGCGGGGGAGGTCCAGCCTCAAGGGTTGTTTGCAGTGGTTTTGTGCAAGTGTAGAGATGAGATTCTCAGAATGTAGCCGAGTGAGGCGGGCAGCCCACCCTCCCCCACACTTTCCCTTTGGACGCCTGCCTCTGGCCTTTCCTCCGTTTCTCTCTCAGGCCCTCCAGGCGAGGAGGGGCCTCCAGCTTCCCAGTGTCGCTCCAGGGCTGGACCCTGAGGGTGGCTGAGTCAGGTCAGCAGGGACATATGTGCTTCCAAGATAAGACATCATCCTGCAAGCAGTTTCCAAACTGGTTTTTCAGTTGGGAAAACACGCTGCCTCTCGGAGAAAGGTGGCGACTCTCATCAGGCTGGTGCCACACTCGTCCTGCACTCCAGTCACCTCCCAGGTGAGTCATCAGACCCTGTCTTCCTCACTTTGGAGGACAAGCCCCTGACGCCTGCAAGAGGGAACGATCACCCGTGATTCTCTTGGCTCATCCTGGGAGACATCTAGAACCTGTCCGTGTGGGAATAAAGTGAAAAACCACCCCGGACATGGCTTCCAAGGGGCCACAGATGCTGTAGATCCAGGAAAGCAGGAAACACCTTACAAATCCGAGCAAGGTGACCGATCAGCTGACGCACAACTCGGGCTGGGTCTAGCCCCCAACCTTTACTATAGTCTTTGGAGATAGTTAAGGTCTTCCATCATCTTAACGGAATTATTTTGAGGTAACAGAATAAAGAAAAGCTCCTTTAGAATGCACTGTAGTCTTCAAGGTTTGCCCAGAGGGTTTAAATGGATGCTTCGAAGATATCCCATGGCCAGGAGGAAACCGCTGCGTTGGCCTGCAACACAGTTCTCCGAGTACTTAACTTCGAGTTGGTCCCATGTCTCCATTCCACTCTGTTCGTATTACCGCCACTGCATACATAGGAAAGCCACTTCTGCCTTCCTGATTCCTGCTGTTCTAACATGATACCTCTGACAGCCCGTCCTACCTGGGCCACCCCCCCAGACGCCTGGTTGGCTGCCTGGGTGTGATGCCTGGAGCAGAAAGCCCATCTGCACAGGACACCCGGTGGCTGGCTTGGCTCTGAGACCCTGTCTCTGGAGGGTGAGCCTTTGTCCAGGCCTGGTTGTGGCTGTGACAGAAGTTGCCTGTGGAGAAGGAGGACCCCTCGGGCTGAAGGAAGAGTTCTGACAGTGATTCATGGGCTTGAAAATCAGCATCTGATCTGCAGGGGCAGGAATGCACGTGGGCCCTGGGCAGAGGCTAGGAGAGCATCCCTGGGTCCATGGCAGGAACCTTTTGCAGCTTCTGCTCTCTTCGGTGAGGAATCCTGGTCACGGCTGCACCCTGCCTCGCCCTTCCTGACCCTGTCCCCAAAAGAGCCACATAGCCTGGGTAGAGTGTCCTGGCCAGGGTTTAGGAGTGGCCCCTGCTGAGCACTCACTAATGCATTTGCAATTGGGAAATATGGAGTAGCCCTGTCTGCATGCCTTGGCCATTATTAGAAATGCTGTGGGTCATTAGGGCCTTGCTGGAAGTGGGTTTGTAATGCTTGGGTGAGAGGCTAATAAAAAAAATACAAACGCAAGGGTTTCAGAATCTAGGTCCAGTATGCAAAGAACATCATTAGAGACTTACAGATAACTACCAGGAATACAGACAACAGACTGTTATAAGTAGCTGCCTCTGGGAAATGGGACTGTGGGCCTGGAGGGGGAGGCTTGGGGGACAGTCAATTTTCTTTGCAAGCCCTCCCTTCTGTATCATTTGATTCTTAAACTATGGGAACAAGAGGCCTCATGGGGAAGAGGGAGGAAAGGATCTCCGGTTGCAGCTGCCCTGAGCATGAGCGGCAGCACTGCTGTGCAGCAGTGCAGGCAAACGGAGGTGCACACGGAGGATCCGTGGAAATGGACCTAAACAGTCCTCCTCCCTGGAAAGGCCCAGCTCTTCCCAGGGGCCTGGTCTTCCCAGTTAAGCCAGGAACAGAGAGGAAGACGGAGGGCTTGGCAGAGAGCTGCAGGGAAGGAGAGAGAGAGGTTACAACCCACAGAGAAGGCTCCGTGTGTGCTGGGACTGGAGAGCGCTCAGCTGTGCTAGGGCTCCCATGGGGCTGCCAGGGGGCCGGGCTGCAGTCCTGGGACTGAGGTCGAGGTGGGACAGTCATTCAAGGCCACAGACCTCCTCTGCCCAGGACGCCTTCAAGCCTTGTCCAGATTCTCTGTTATTGGGAGTGGATTATACATAATTCTGCATGATAACAGAGGCTGGGACTAAATAACCCAGAAAGAAGGCCTTCACCACCCTTGAATTTCATCAGGTATTTCTGCCTGGGAAGAAAAATTGCTACAAGTATCAAAATGGAGAAATGAAGCTTTAAAACAAAAGTGGGCAAATACGAAGAGTTCTAGAAGCCAAGAAGCAACTTTAAACAAGCATCTGGGCCATGTGGACGCCCCTCCCTTTCCTGATACACCTTACCCCACGGCAGCTGCACACTGCCGGCATCTTCCTGCTTCTCCTTATCAGTGCCCCCCGCCCCCGAATCCTGCCTCCCCTTCACCCCTCCAGGCACACTCTTGCCTGACCCCCTGCCCAAAATCTTCCACGGAGTCCCCACTGAGAGCGGCCAGGCTCCGAGCTCCTTGGCCTTAGATTTGGAGTCCCCACCAATTCCCGCCATCTTCCCAGCTGCCTTGGTCTACCCACTGCTACTTCAGCCCAGCAGCGGCTTCCGGGACTCACCGTGGTCTTGGCACCCCTGCAGTCTCGCTCCCCTGTCCCCCCCCCCCACCTGCAGCACCACCCTCCTCTTTCCACCTCTTCACCTCTTCCCCTGCAGCTCAGCTCCAATTCCGAGAAGCTTCCTTGCCCACCCAAGGCCACAGTGACATTTCCCTCCTTAAGCTCCTATAGGACGTATAGCACTGAACGCACCTACAGCCCAGGGTGGGCATTTCCCATGGGTGCACACGTGTCCAGTTTGCCCCACTACAGGGCCGTCTAGGTAGGTGCTGTGATTGCTTGTGTGGCTGCGTGTTACTCCTCGAGTCTAAGAGGTCACTGTCCGCATAGAGAAAGGGTGCAAGCACTTGTCGGCCTCACGTAACCCTGGCTACCCTGTTTCAGGGGCGCCGTGAGAGGTGAGATGGGCTTGAATTGTGCCGAGTCGCTCTTTGACCAAGGAAAGGAAAGGTGGCTGGTCTCACAGCCATGTTTGTGAGGCACTCCCACATGGGGTGGTGGGGGGTCCCTTAGCATCAACATGGTCACGTTTTCTCTTTGTCTTACTCCTACACTGCCCATTCCCACGGCACACAGAACCCCTCCCATCTCCCCTGCAAGCCCTCTGGTGGTATATCGGGTTTAATCAACCTAGAAGTATGACTGCTATCAAAACTGTCCCCACCAGACTGCAGCGACGCTGGGGCTCCTTGTGCTGGCACCCAGCCAAGCAGCCGCTGTCCATGCCGGCAAGGCGCGGTTTAAAAAAGGAAAGGCTGCTATAAGCTTGTAAGAATGCGCGGTGACAGTCAAGGCTAAGCACTTTCCAGCTGGGTTCACCAGGGCATCTATTTTGGCGTCCTGGCCTCCTCTCTGCGTCAGGGGAGAGGACAGTGAGAGATCAAGCTCCGGGCCCCACCTGGCTGCTGGAACATCAGCATGTTCTGGGGAGAAGTGTGCACGGGCAGCGAGCGGGTCCTCTGGACTGAGCTGTGGGTGCGGCTCGGCATGCTGTTGCTGCCCCCGGGGTTCGCAAACCAGAGGTTCTAGTGAGAAGCACAAAAGGGGGATCATTAGTCCAGACCCCCTGGGGTGGGGGGAGTGGGAGTGGGAAGCTGGGCCCCAGCCAGAATTCAGGAGACAAATACCCCGGGGGAGAATCCTCTGCTAACTTCTGGAAAAGGGTTTGCTTGCAGGCCAGCGTGGCCCATCTGCTTATTTATAGAGAGGGAATTTAGATTCTGCTCATTCTATTCACACGCCTGCCCCCAATCCCAGGCCCCTCTCTAAACCTCGGTTTGACCTGGGCACCTCTCTCCCTCACCACCTCCAAACCCTTTCCATCCCTTTGGTTGCCTTTGTTTCTCCTGTCGTTTTTCTTGGTGATGTGGTGGTGGGGTGGGGGCGGGGTGGGGAGAGGGAGCGGCCTATACACATTTGCAACAAAAAGCACCAACTACTTCAGGGCTCTCATTTGATTTTTCTTTGAGATTCTTACAGTTTACTACAGAACAAGGGGGAGAAAAAAGAACCTCCCGGCTGGCAAGGAGCTGGCACAACCCAGCTTGTGTTAACTATTACTTGGCATCTCACCAGTGACTTCCCCTTGAACTGATCTGGGGGTTGCCCACCATGACTGACAGGTGGGGCTTTCTCAGACTCTCTGCTGCTTTCCCTGGGGAGTGAATCCCGCCCATCTTTCCTGGAGCTGTTTTCCTGTTTTCAAACCCATCTGTCATCCCTAAATTTCTCAAGGCAACCCAGAACCTCAGATCCTCTGTGTCCCTCCAATCCCAGCCCCAGCCTGCATGGCCTTGCAAGGCTGGGGGCAAACAGCAGGAAGGCACTGGGTGCGGGGAGGCTGGGAGAGAGGAGTGAGGAGCTGAGGGACAGAGGTCGGCTCCACCTCACACAGTGAGAACCTCTGTGCAGCCTGGCCTTGACTGGCTGAGAGTGTTTCAACTCTCCCTCTGACAGCCCCTCTTGGCTCCTTTCTGTGGATTCTCCACCACAGCCCGGGCCATGGCAAAGGCCAAGAAAGCTCCTTAGATGTTTGGGCTTCTCGGGAACCCAGATTTGGGAGGTGGTGAGGCCTGCTGGGGCAAGTCAAGGGTCCAGGCAAATGATAAACAGGTCTTAAATTTCTTCCTTAAAGGCCCCTTGTGTGGGACCCCCAAAGTTAAAGTGGTCCCAGGGACATCCTAAGCAGGCCTCCATGAGGCCAGTGCAGCCGGGGCCTTGATCCATCTCCCACATAGCCAGTGCAAAGGACGCTGGGTCCGGCACAGGATAGGGACAGCTGTCTCTCATTTGCCCCTCCTTGTTTTCTCCCCTCACCTTGGGGTCATCTGAGGAAACACCCTGAAGCCTCAGGCACTGAGCCAGGCAGCCCCCCTGCTCCCTGGGGCAGAACCAACCTGTCTTCCTTGTTTCATGATGGTGGGGTTGGCCGCAGTGTTGCGCTGGGTGGAGCTGACGAACCCACTGGTGCCCAAGAGGCCAAGGCGGGCAGAAGGGACATTCCGAGAAGGGATCTGGTACTGGCGGGGGTTCCGTCTGCCCATGCCGCCGCCCACAGAGCCAGCAGTCGGGAGGGAGTTGGACTGCCCAAAGCCGCGACTGTGGGAGCAAACATAGAAGAACGGGAGGAGCATGGGTCCCCCTCAGCGCTTCTCACCCACAAAGCTGCCGGGGTGGGGGGGTGGGGACGCATCCTGGGATCTGCTCACATTTTGACAGTTAGGCTTCTGGGGTACCCTGGGCTCTGAACCAGGACAGGGCTGCGACGAACATGGCAGCTAACATGTGAGAGCGAATATTATGTGCACGGTCACAGCACTTTTACACGGATTCTTCGACCCTTGCAACAACCCTGTGAAGTAGGCACTCTTGTCCACTTTTATTTGCAGCTGGAGAAGTAAAACAACGTAGGGGGTTCACGAAGGTCACATAGCCAGTAGGGGGCAGTGCTGGCAGCCCAGAAGTTGAATCAACATGCTCTTGGGCCTTCTTCCCAGCTGCGTCACAGGACCCAGAGCTCTCATGCCTGTCAGGAGGCCACACAGCAAGAAAGCAGCACAGCCGGGCGCAGTGATCCTTCCAGCGTACCACAGTCTTTCTGTCTGTGTGGCAGATTCGAGAGTGTGGCCTGAGAGCCCCATAGGATGTCAGCTCCGGGAGGAAGAGGACGGTGTCTTTCCTCGTTCAATCTGCATGTCCCACAACTGAATTGGCCCCTGGCACAGTAAACGCAGGTGGAATGAATGAAAGAATGAATGACCCCCTGCCTCCACGATGCCTCTCCAGATGGAGGAGTGACCTCACGTCTGGGGCTGACTCTGGGTACAGAGCAGGGATATGATAATGGAAACGGTGTGTGCGCAGGCGCTCTGGACCTAGGACCCTCAGGCCCTTTCTGCAGAGAGACCTGGAGGTTCCATGGTTCCCCTGGACCCAGGCAGGAAGGCTGCTGGAAACCCTGGCATCGCACTCGGACGGACGCTGTGCTCCCATCGCTCCGTGACCTCACCGCCAAAGAACGCGTCCTCTCTAACATGCCTCAGGTTCTGGGAGGGTGCACAGCAGCCCGCGGGGTTTCAGGAACCAGCACATTCTTTCCAAGAAGAGTCAGCTTTAGTCATTCACTGATGTTTAAGTCCGAATGCTTTACCTCCAATGGCCACAAGATGGAACAGACTTGCTTTCCCAGCCGTGCAGGGGAGGTCTGTACCAAGCCTGCGAGGAGGAGACTCCGGGAGACAGGGCTGACGTAGTTGAACCAGTTGAGGGTGATGGAGTGGGGGAGGGGGTGTCCTGCAAAACACTCATTTCCTGAGAGAGAGTTGTGTGTGCATAGGGGGAGGGGCATCCAAGCCCTCAGCATAGTTGATCTCAGAAAATGTTTCTCTTCTCCCCAGAATTCCTACATTTCCTAGGGAGAGAAAGGGAGTGGCGAAGAGAATTCCATGGGGAGCTGCCCGCACCGGACTTCTGGGCCGCGTCTGCCCACCTCCAGCCATTTGTGGCCTAGGAAAGCGGCCTGTTCCGGCACAGGCTCCTCTGCACGTGGTGAGAAGGGGGCGCTCACGGGTTTTGGGTCTCTTTGTTTATCTCCTCCTTTCTCCTTTTTCTTCCCCTCTTTCTTCTTTGACTAAGGTTTAAAATGTTCATTTTAAAAGAAATTCGAGCCAGGAGGAATAGAAGTAGTTTCTTGTGACCACAGCAGAGACCTCTTCTGGAGGAAGGACAGTCGGACGGAGTGACAGGTGGAGAGCAAGCCATGGTGGCTCTTTTTTTAAAACTGTGAAAGCTAGGCCTTTGGTTTTTGGAGTCAGAACTGTGGCCACCTGGTAGATGATTCAGTATTCTGCTAAGACTTTTCCTTATTTAGTGCGAATTGCTCTTTTTTTTTTGGCTCATTTTCCTTTTTGGTTGGATTTTTAAAAAGTTATTTCATATGCAAAGTGCAGTAGTCAATGAATGATGCTAAAATGATTTGTGTTTTCGGGAAGGCGAGAATGTATCTTAGGCAATATCATGTGGGCAGAGGGTTCTGTCGTGGGACACTTAGTCACCAGAGAAATGAGGGCTCTAGGCACTCCTGAGGTGAGGACTCACTGGGCGGTATGTGGCCGTAAATCCCAGAACATTCTGGGGATAGAATGGGCGGGGAAGGGGAGAGTTTGGCTAGGCGTTCTTTCTAATGCCGGGAGGGCCCGGCCATGCGTCCTTAACTGGTTATTACAAAGCCAGTGCTGTTGAATGCTGCCACTGCTGGCAACCAGAGTGGACACTTAGGTTACCTAAGATCACTAGGCTTAATAATCGCTCTTTCTGGGGAGAGAATAAAGTGACAGAAGTACATTTTCATTCTCTTGCTCTGTCCATCTGTGTCTCTCTTTCTTTTCCTCCCTAAATCTAACCAACTGATTTCATTACCTTGAAATGTGTGAAAAGACTGAATAAGAACGAGTTACTCTGGGATTTGTGATAATTCAAGCAGGGGCTGGGCTGCAGTTACCTTGTATTATTGGAGAAACAGGTCTTCAAAGCAAATTAATAGCATAAAAAGATCCCAGAGGTTATACTTAGGAGAACAAATTACTTTCTAGAGCTTTAGCAACCTCCAGCTGAACATCTACAATCAATGACGGCATTCATTCTTACCTAATCAATAAAAGGAGGTCTACTGGGACTCTAATCTGGCAAACCTTGGGTTAGCCCAATACATGCTTTCCACAGTAACACTCTAGAGAGGTCAAGGTTAATGGGAACTCTGATGCAAACCAAGGACAAGGCAGGGCAGACAGAGCCAGGGAATGAGAGTTCTGGGAGGAGCAGCAAAGAACTTAAAAGCTCTGTCTTCATCTTCAACTAATAGATTCTTTCTTCCTTTTAGAACTTGTCTCCCAATGGGTTGGTGTTGCGAGACGGGTCTGGAACCTCCTCTTCTTCCTTGGGAGAAGTCCTGCTGCCTTTTACAAGGAGAGAGCGAGCCTGGGAAAGGGGCAGCCCAAGAGGAGGAGGCTGAAGAGCAGGCCTGGCCTTTCATCTGGGTGCAGAGGTGATCCAGGAAGGCCACCCCCAGAGGACTTGGGGCCAGCGGGTGGGAAATAGAGAGTTGCTTGACCTGCCCATCTTTTCTGTACACGCGCCAAAGGCCAGAGAGCTGCCTGGCCTGCAGAGCAGTGAAGAGCGCTGACTGTGGAGCTGGCCTCACTGGTCTCAATCCTGGCTGCCACTGCCTGCCAACCCCTCTGTAAAATCAGGTTCACAGTAGCTCCTCTACCTCATATGGTTGTTGCAAGGATTAAATGTATTAATATTCTTAAAGTGCTTGGATACCACTTGGCACATAGTGCTAAATATTTGTTTGAGAAATAATGGTGGAATATGATAATTCAATTTTAACATAAATCTTTAATAAAGACTTTTCACAAATTCTAATCGACCTTACCTCCTTTAAATAATATGAAACAGTGATGTTTTAAGGCACACTTATGCAAATAAGTGTTAAAGACTTAACAACAC
The DNA here is from genome assembly GCA_028533065.1 of Trachops cirrhosus. Lineage (NCBI taxonomy): Eukaryota > Metazoa > Chordata > Mammalia > Chiroptera > Phyllostomidae > Trachops > Trachops cirrhosus. Next base: position 161,725,110 of record CM052538.1, on the reverse strand, counting down.
AAACAGAGCTTTCTATATGCACCGAGAAATGAATTTGGAACTTTTTAGGTGCAAGTGAAAAAATTATTATTTATTTGCTCATCTTTAAAAATGGAAAATAGAATGCTGATTTTTTTTTCAGATGTTTGCATCATCATTCCCTTGTCTCCCCAAAACTCCCTGTCATTCTTCAAGGCTTAGCCCACTAGACTGTCACTCTCATTCACCTTTAATATGCAACTGGATCCCTCAGTTTAAAGCCAGATTAAGGTAATGGGGTCTAAAGTACAATGAGGCTTATTTTTAACTGCATCCAAGAAGCTGAAGTACTATGAAAAATCAAGAATGGTGCTGCTCCACTCTTAGATTGCAGCTCAGACCAAAATAGACTAGCACTGGGCTCTTCACCCTGCCACCAACTATAATTAGCTTGTCTGCAGCTAGAAGAGAGGAAAAAATTACACTACCACTTAAGGTGCTGATAGAACAATCCATTTTTGTCCTTTCAGAGCCCCCTTTTGGGGATAAATTGCCAAGTATTCTGCTGGCATTCATTAAATCATACCCACTCTCTGCATCTGGGCTAACACTGTCATTTTGACAATGTAAATCGAGTTACAAAAGATCGCATTCAGCTCTTCCTCTGGGAATGCTTTCCCTCTACAGCCTTTCCCAACCCCACCTGTTTAAGGAATGCGACTTGGAACTCGCCCCAGGGCACCCCGGTGAACCAGGAATGCCCTGCCTTGTCCTGCCTCAGGAACCCAGGCAGGCAATGAGGCACCTGGAACCACCATGCAGTGCAGAGAATGAAATCCCAACATACTTTCTTTGCTGTCGATATCCTGATATGTCTAGAAGGGTTTTCCGAGGGAAAGACCGAAAGAGCTTCTGCACCTGCTGTTTCCATGACAACAATCTTTTTTTCTGCGTCTCTGTAAATGCCTGCAAAAACAAACAGGACTTTTTAATGGGTGACGCAGCCTGGCATTAGAGGGAGAAACATGCAATTAATAGGGGAAAACATTGGCGTTTCTGCAGTTGCCTTTTTTTCACCTGTTTCCAACCCGGTTCAAACAGCAGTCAGTTTTATTTGCCAGCTGCCTGTATGGAAAATTCAAATTACTTGGCATTGGAGGTGCCTGGTAAAGTACATGCATTAAGCTTTTGATAACCCTCAGTTTTGGTTGCATTTCTGGCAGATCCATACCCTCCTTCCTTTTCCTCTGACTCCACTCTGGACTCAATTTATTAACCAAGAATAAATTGCAAAATTGATTGTTGAATACGCTGGCTTTTGCAGGCCCCCTGCATTTTCATAATAAATGGAAATGCTAAACCACTCCAAAAATCAATTTGCTTGGTGGTGTGTGGACACCCTGAGTGGTTAGCTGGGCTTTAGACAATGGAGTATACAGTCTCTGCGCTTCAGGGCTCGGCTGAGAAGTCTCTGGTTAAGGGATCCCGTGCCCTACCAAAACCCCAGTGCACGTCCAAACCTAAACTTTGTCTAAAGTTTAGGAAGATGGGTAGATCTGATGACCCCTCAAGTCTTTTCTAGTAAAACTGGTGTTCGGGGATGTTTTGCCTACCACCCTGTAATACACTGTCACGTATACCATGTCTCCTGTTGTGGGCCCTGCGGCCCAGGGAAGGACTTTCAGGGGTTTTGTGTCTCCAGGGCGGAGTCTCTCAAATTCATGGTCTATAGACTTCCATGAAGACATGTCAGCATGCAGGTTCCCGGGCCCTGTCCTCCACACCCAGAGCCTGCCTTAACAGATCTGGAGGGGACTCAGGGGGGTTGCGTTGGCAGCAAGTGTCCTGGTAATTCTGCTGCTCGAAGAACTTGGTCATGGAGTGTTCTAGAGGGAGGAACGCACGCACAATATAGGAATCCCCTGCCAGGTATCTAGAACTGTGGTCCACACACTGTGGGAAATCCATCAGATTTGACAGATGAGCATTAACAATGATGGAAAGAACACGCCTAAGTAGTTTTGTCAATAAAGCATGAAATTTAAGTAGCAATAAACTATTACTTAGAATAACAGACTACATGACTACATTCCATGAAGGTAATAGATTCCTGAAACAGAAAAAAAAATGACAGCTTAATTTTCTCCCGATGACTCTGAATCTTTAAGGATCTAAACACAGGAAAGCTACGTGAACAAAAGCAAAAAATGTTAGTCATATTGTAGAAAAGTTATTTACTGGCAAAGCCTTTCCTCCTGGGTGACCTTAGCCAGGCACCATTAAGGGTGTTCATCAAAGAGGGCTACCAGCCAAGAAACCTAGTGCAGACCCCCTCTAAGGTGAGTGGCGGATGGTCTCATGGCCAAAAGGCGAGGACCTGGTTCTCCTCCGGGGTCTCTCTCATTTGGTGGTGATGCTTGGTGAGCGTCCTAATGCACCTGAGCACCTCTGAAAACAGCAAAAGGCACACCCTTCTGCTGGACTAATAAAGGGAAGGGTAGATTTTGCTGCTGACCGGCTTTATCCAGCCCAATGTTAAGTGAGGACACAGTGCAGGCGCCGTGGTCAAGATGACTTGAGGAGGAGGGTCCAGCCCAGTGGGTCAGAGAAAGGCCCCGGATGCATGTGCAGGGCATAAGCTCTACACGCCCTTATGTGAGTTCCTCTACCCAAGACTCTGTTCCTTCCAAAAACTGAGCATAGTAACATCCCTCACAAAGAGCCACTGTCAGGTTTAAATGAGCTAACACCTGAAAGGCACTTAGAATATGTAGCACATGCCTGGCTCTTAGCAATGATTCGATACATGCTGCTCACAGATGCTCTAACCTGACCTTTTCAGTGGCACGGACCAGCTCTTTGGTGGTGGTATATGAGGGTTCATCACGGTCAGTGTTCAACAGGTACCTTAGCCCCCAGCAAATGAGCTCAAGGTCTCAAAACTAGAGTACTGAGCTGGTCTGCAGCCAGCCTGAGGGACAGCCTGCATTTCAAGTGACAAAATTTCCCTTTATAGATGTGCGTTTGAAGAGTTACCACGTATGAACATCAGTTCATACATGACATCTCCCGTGGTGGCAAAGAGCATCCAAAAAGATGGGAATGTAGACACCTCCACACAGAGGTCAGCTCATTCACTCAGCACAGGGGCACCAGGCTCATTCAGTTCCGGGCTGCAGACAGGAGCAAATCCCTTAGCAGTGCCGAGTGAGTGTGGTGGCCGGTTCTTCTCCCTCCTGGAAGCTGCAGCTGGGAGGCGCAGAGAAGAGCTGGGTCATGACTGGCTCAGAGGAGTTTCTGAAAGCTGGCTGCTGTGCATGCATGCCTGCACTGTTGCTGTTGGCTGGGGTGGCCGATGCTACACCTCAGCTCCTCCGCTGGCAGCTCTGGGCTGGGCTGGAGGGGAAGGAAGACTCCACACTACAGGCTGCCCAGACACAGCCAGTCAGCCACTACTGAATCTTCTCTCGCTGTCAGGCCCAGACCAATACGTCTGTCTGGAGGAAGATGTGTCCCGTGGCTTTTGTGGCTAGATTAAAAGCCTCATAAAGGGGACAAGAGCTCATCTTCCTAGAACCTTCTCAAGACGGCGAGGAGGCAAGACTCCTGGGGTTACAATCCATGAGACGAAGTGACTGGTCTCAGATACAGAATTCAGTCTTTCCTTTGACTACCCTGGGGAGTCAGTCCCTTCATCCCTGGGGGAGGAAGGCAGGCACCGTGGAAGTGTCAACATGCTCGCCTTCCAGGCGGCTGTGAAAGGGAACCCTGTCTCTGGAGCCCAGGCTGACCTCCAGTGAGGATGCAGACTGCGCCTCCGCCGGCCTCACAGGGAGGGTGTGTTCTGCACACGCAGAATAACCCGAGGCTATGGAAAATTATTCAGACGTGTTTCCTCTTTCTGGAACTGAAATAATAAAAAGGTTTGAACAACATTTTCCTTTCCAAAGCAGAGTGCAGGCCCCTCTATCCTGACAGTAGTTCAGGCAAGCAGACCCAGCCCAAGCCCTTTCTGCCCATGACTCCTGTTACCGAGAGGCCCCTCTGCGGCAACGGGGCCTCTTGCTGGCAGATGAGTCCACACAGTGCCATCTTTGCATTGAATCACTTGGGCAACCGGGGAGGGAAAGTGGAAAGAAGCAGAAAGAAGAGCCAGGATGCCAACGGAGGGCAAGACGAGGCAGGACAGGGAGAAGAATCAGCCCGCAGCTTCGGGGCTGGTGCAGACCAACGAGGAAGCTGGGCACCGTCCGGCCGAGGCAGCTAGAGGACTCGCCGCTTTGGCTCATGGGAGCAGCAGACTTGAGGCCAGGTGGAGGTAACCTGCCCTCCTGCACCTTAAAAGCTCAGTGGTGAGAGTGAGTGTGGGAGAGGAAGTAGGGACCTTGTTGGCTTTTTCAGAAGTTTAAAGGCTCCCTTTATCATCCCTCTGGAAATCCACCTCGAAGGCCCTCCCCTAACCACACCCAGAACCCCCAACACTGTTCTCTCTGCCTGGAGCACTCCTCTGCCTCCTTCCTTAGTCCCTGCCACTGAGACTCAGCTCGCCTTTCAGGGCTAGCTTAGGGGTGGTTTCCCTCTGAGGAAACGCCTGTTTTTGCCTCTGGTAGGTGCCCAGCACTCCTCATCTGGGCTCTAGGCACACCGGGAGGGCCTCATCAGAGGCTTTATCATCACGTATGTGATTACCTGTCACAACGTAAGCTGCCTAGCCAGGGCCAGGGCTCTTAATGCTTAATAAATATCTATGGAATGAATGAGTTCTAAAATTCATCAATGTGCTCTTGTCTTCTTTCTGCTGGTCAAAACAGGTGCAGGGGCAGGACTGGAAACAGAAAAAGGTTGAGTTGGGGTTAGGGAGAGGCGCACACAAAAACTGATGCCGCTGTGAGAGAAAATTGCAGAAACGAGAGGGTAGGGGGTAGAGGAGGCGTGGCTGGGGTGGAAACCCAGAGGGAGACTGTACACCTGCAGTGAGGAGGGGCGGAGTCAGGCCACGGAGGTGGGGGCCCCGGAGAACTGCCCACAGCAGCAGGAGGGTGGTGGGGGCCAGATCGCTGCCCTGGGTGTCTCCTAAACTGGGCCCACTGGACTCCCGGGGTTCTGGCTGCCACCGTGGCAAAGGCGAGGAGACTTGGAGGCCTTTACCATCTTATCCTCATGTCAAAATCCCACAGAAGGACCTCAGTGCCCTAGATTTACCCAGTCCTAAGTTTCCTAAGGCCTAGACTTTGTCTCTGTGACTCTCTGGAGGAGAGTTGCCAAAGAAGCCATTGGGGTCATGGATCTGAGGCACAACCACCCATCCCCACAGGTCACTCGGGGCAGCTGAGACCCAGCCTCGCTCGGTCGTGAAGGCTGCACTAGCTTTGCGAGTCTGGCAGGCCTGGCTCCAGCCTGCCTCAGTTACCCTTCAGAAGGACGCATGGCGAAATACGATTCCCGTAAAACTCACAAATCCACACCCAGAAGAATGGCCGTGAAAACACACAACACACACATTATTTCTTCTGCACACTCCTTCTCCACCCTCCCTCAGATTCCCTGGAGCCAAAAGTCAAAATGTTTCAAAACAAAACTTCTGAAAGACTTGAAAACGTCAGGCCAGGTGCAGGGCTGTGTGCTAACCACGCCCCAGCCTCGACCCCTCAGAGATGATTTCAGAGTCAGAAGTTTGTCTCTGGCCTTCGCCCTCACACCAGAGCTCAGTCTAGATGAAGCTTTGAACGCCCAAGTAATATACAAGCTGTGTTTAGGTTTGAGGCCACCATGGCGGAGCTATGATGACAGCTACCCCACAAAAACAAGTTGGTGGAGACCCAAATGATCCCATCACAGAAACGCCGAGAACCACGTCTATGCAATGAGAAAAAAGCTTTGTGAAAACTGTCACAACTCACCTCATGAATTAGACACTTGTCTATGAGCTGCAAATAGGAACTTATATTTTCCTCATCAGGTCTGGAGACCAAGAGCTGTGTGCACACTGTGTTTAAAAAAAAAAAAGGAAGACAAATTAGAAAAATGCACACCCATCCTAACCTGGCGATCTGCCTCTGCTTTCCTTTCAGGACTAATACTCCAAGAGGTATGTGTGCCAGTGGCTTTACGTAAGGCTCACAAAGAGGGCCAGGAGGCTCCTCATTCCACTGAAGTCAAAGCCTCGGTCACCACGGGAGCCCTCGCCTCGAGAAGCCCCTTTGATTAATTCCAGGCATACCATTCTATATTAAGCCTTCTGCAATCCTTCCTGAGACAGACACTCTGGGAGAGGAAGAACGCAGCAGTGTCCTGAGCTCTATCTTTGAAAGAGGCTTCTTTTGAGAGGAAGTTCAAAGGCATCAAAGGCCATCAACATTACCAGAGAGCAGTCTCCATGGTTTTATGAATGAACTGCGCCCCTCATTTGGAGGAATCAAGCCAGCCAGCACTTTAGGACGTGAGGTGTGTGGGCACGCCCAGGAGCGGGAAGCCTGCTCCTCCATCATTGGAGGGTTATTTCTCAAAGTGATACTCGCATTCATACATATGTATCAGGACCTGGGCCAAGGGGAGGCCCAGGGCCGTCAGGTGGGAGGGGCGCTCTGACCCAAAGAGCCATGTACGCGTCCTGCCCTGCCCTGCCCTGGAGACTCAGGCACGGCGTGGCCGTGGTGCCTGTGTGGTCTCTGCGTGGTCCGGGCTGACTTTGGCCCAGTGATTTTCAACCGGCATGCTGTGACCATTTTTAAAACATGCGGCACCTGACTATTTAGTCACGGGTACTGACCTCTTTTCCTTTAGACTGTCAAATAAAAAAGTGACAATAGCCAATACAACAATAGCCGTCCTGTGTGAATGAATTGAAAGTATACCTATGCTTTGTCATGTCAGCAAAGTATATATTTTTTGGGTGTGCAGCAGAATTTTAGTAAGAGTTTATGTGTGCCGTGAGATGACAAAGGACAAAGGTTGAAAACCGCTGCTGTAGCCTGAGGGTCCAAGGCCCAGTGAGCACTCTTCCAGGCACACCCCCCTCTCCCCCTCCACAGCCCTGGTCGGGGGAGGGGCTGGGAGAGACCTGAGTTCAGAACTGAATACCTTCACCCCCTAGGGCCACACTTTCTCCTCTGTGCAGTGGGCTAACGACAGGGACCGGGCCACGCAGGTCACCCAGCACCCAGGGGGAGCCCCTCGGGACTGGCAGCTCTGGTTAGCGGCGCTGAGAGAACAGAAGGGGGAGGTGGGGAATCGGGCTCTACCTTTCCCCATGACACGGGTGAACTGCCCAGGCAGGTCCCCCTCCGGCAGGGGGGCGACAGCCATCTCCCCGTCACAGCTGCTCAGCTGGTGTGGCTGGAGCCCGCCGCTGGCCCCGACGGAGGTGGAGGCGGTGGCACCGGTGGCCGCAACACTGTCCTTGCAGTCGGGGCTCTGGCTCTCGGGGCCCATGAGCGAGGGCGGGTGCGGGTGCTGGTGCGGGGCCTGGGGCTCCCGGAGGCGGGCCTCAGGGGTGGCGCTCGGGGAGCTGTAGGCCTTGATGGGGGTCAGGATCATCTGGTGCAGCTCCTGGAGCGGGATGCGCAGGTTGCCCCCCTCGATGATGTCCTGGACGGTCAGAGGGAGAAGACCTCCGTTAGGGTCAGGGAACCCACCTCCGACGCCTCCCCCCCCGCCCGAGCTGTTCTCAGACAGGACTAACTGCCCCTTCACTGTGACGTTCTTTGGAAAAGCACCATATTAATTTGATCATTCTAATATTAGCCCAGGTGGAAAACTTGGAATGTACAGAGAGGTATAGGGAGGAAAATACACATCATCCGAAAACCCCACTACCTAGGGATGATTACTGAAATGATTTTGGTCCATTTCCTTCCCTGGCTTCTTTAGTGCCTCTCTATAAAATGCATTTCTATAGTTCACACTCACACACTCCGGCTATATAACAGAGTTGGGTCAGACGGTGGCTTCTTGTCCTGAGTGCCACTGGTTTTAAACAGAGGAACCTGACCCTTTATGCCTTCGTTCAGTCCCCCACACAGAAATCACAGGGTAGCGGTAAAAGCAGACTCTAGGGTGGGTGTTGGGCTTCGAATTCCAACACTACCATGTGACCTTGAGTAAATGACTTAACCTCTCTGTGCCTCAGTTTCCCTGTGTACAAAATGAAGATAACACTTGTACCTGCCTCACCAGATGGTTGTGACGATATTAATTTTTGTAAAGCTGCAGGTCTGTGTCTGTTTTCATGTCCTGCGCTTCTTTGTTAAATTAATAAGTGAGCCCCCACGTGCCAGGCACTGGGCCAGGCATGGGAGTACGACGGGAAAGCCTTCAGGGTTCCCTCAGAGAGTCTACCTCCCACCACGAGATGAACAGTCATTGTGCTAGAGGCTGAGGTGCTGTGAGGGGAGGCTCTCGGAGGGGTGACACTGGGGCAGGAACCCAAAGAAGCCTGGGCATGAGGGTCCTGGGAGAAAGTGCTCCAGGCAGAGGCCGTGGCGAAGGCAAAGGCACTGAGGTGGGAGCATGCCCACAGTGGCAGAGGAACAGCAGGGAGGCCCGCAGGGAAGCAGGGTGGGTGAGGGGAGGAACCACGTGGGCCTGGGCGTGGAGGCCTGCAGGCTGAGACAGGGACACAGGAATCTCTTCTAAATGAATGGGAGACCAGGGAAGGTTTGTCACAGGGGCGTGATGTGTTTTACATGAATCATTCTAGGGAGAAAGACGTGTAAGAAAGATGTGCATTATGATGTATATAACTGCATACACTATATATACAACATTATAAATGAGATCCTTGTGCACATGTAATTTGATATACTGAGCATTATATATTAGAAAAAGGAGTTGGAAGTTGATTCTGACAGGCATTCACCTTCATGCCAGTTGCTCACAGAGGCGCAGAACAGGCTCAGACACCTGTGGTTGGAGGTTGGGACCGGGGCAGGGGTCTTCCCTGCACGGTGGGTGGGTCCAGCACCCCCCCCCCCACAGCGCTGCCCAGTGTGCACACAGCAAGCCCCCGCCCTGGACTCTGACTGCTAATGAAGGTTTAAACCTCTGAGAGTCCAGCATAGCGAGGACATGACTTTAAAAGCATGAGTTCCAATCCATTCCTGGGATCCTCTCTTACCAAGAAAAATTGCTTGATGATGTCAGGAACACAAGCATCAGGAATGCAATCATTTCTGTGCCCAGACTTTCTAATCAATCAATTAGTAGGGGGAAACCTGAGGACGGCAGCCTTGCACAGACGTGTTTCAGTTCTGGGCAGCGGAACACCAAGAGCTCTGCTCCGTCATTGGCGGGATCCTGCTTTGTCCAGGGAGTCGGAAGCAGAGTCTCAATTGTACCTTCGCCTAGTTGGCACCCAGAGGTTCTGAGGGAAGGGAAATGCTAAGTAGCCACCGGAATTATCTCAATCCTGGCCAGGGCCACTGTTGGGCCTTCTTGAAGGGAGAGAATACATTTTTCTTTCTAAACCTGGCAGATGCGGCCATGGGGAGACCACCCACAGCCTGTGCTGGCAAGCCTGATGCGTGAGGTGGGGCGCTCCTGATCATTCCCAGTTTTCCTGCTGCCCAGACTGCGCTGGCCCTTTCCCAGAATCTGGTACCGTCATGTGACTGCTCCTTTGACTTTGGACTTGGTAATCTGGTTCAGGGCAGGGCACATGGAGGAAGGCTAGCCGACCCATGCCAGGAGAGCACCTGCTGCCTTTTCTGACCCAACTATGTGCCAACTGGACCCCTGCCTTGAGGTCCTCCATTTACTGCCAACCTCCCAACCAGCACCTGAGGCGTGGGGGGTTCTGACCTCCTTGCACAGCTCCTAACCAAGGAGGGAAAGGAAAGGAGAGGAGAGGAGGGCTGAGGCTTCGCCATGAGGCAGAGGGCAGCCTATCTGGGCGACCGCATGCATCTTGCTGTGCCATCCCACATGGCACCTACCACGGAGGTGAGCAAATATGTGCTCATGACACTATCAACCGCCACCAAAGCCTCACTTACTCTTGTCAAGTGGCAAGAAGGCGTCTGTAGGCTTACTCAGTGATGGGGAAGGAGATTTTGGTTTTGCTATGAGCTGAGCTCCTTCAAGCAAGAAACATACCATAAGTTCAAATCTTATTTTATTCTACTGGGGACAACCACACCAAAAGGGAAACCATAAACATAATGAATAACGTTGGATGCTTTCAGAAAATAGAACTTAATCGGGAACCATGCAGAGTTTTGTTTTGTTTCCCCTGTAGACTTTAAGCCACTGACTCAACAATAACACTCAACTGCCAGCTTCCTCGGGGGACACCGAGACCATCAGGTCACGTTCCTGACTCTTCAAAATGAGTTCCAGAGCTCAACACCGAGTGCCCCAGCTGAGAAGGAAAGTAGGAAACCACCCAGCAGGACTCAATCCGGTACCCTGACTAGCTGTTGGAATTAGTTCTCCATGTTGACAAAAACAGGGACTCAACCCAAGACTCTGTGGGTCCTCAGTCCATAAATATACCCCTCCATGACACACAAAAAGGCAAGAGCAAGGCTGTCACTCATGTGCCTGGCTGAGCAGCTCACGTGAGAACAGGTGACAGGAAGGATGGGTGGGCACAGCTCTGGGTGGACAAGCCGGAAGGGAGCCCCTTTCGGAGGGTCGCAGCCTTCCTGGCCTGGCTCTTTTAGGTCTTTGAGGAAGGGTGGATAAGCCTTTCACGGGGCATTTAATAGCAATGAGATGTAAATCATCTGGGAGACAGCAGCAGCCAGTGTCCTGGACACTTAGGAAACTGTCCACGGCCCCATCCTTGTCTTTGTGTGCGAGGAACTGGACCTCCACACAATAGACTGGACTCCCGCATCTGCTCAAATCCATTCTCACTCCTGCATTCACCAGACGTCTGCTGAGCCCCACCAGGAGTCAGGTGCTGTCAGGCACTGGGGACCTAAAAACAAATACAACAGAATCCTGGCCCTAAGAAGCTTACAGTCAGTTGCTGGGACCCGTGGAGTGTGAGTGCACTGCCAGGACAGGGAGCTGCAGGAACATGAAAGAGGGTGTGAGTGTGTGTGTGTGTTTGTGTCCTTTTCCATGCAGGGTTTCCTGGCTCAGAGGATGGTTCAGCTTTACAGTTTGGGAGTCAGCTGAAGAGGATGGTGAGTGCATAAAAACATGCGGAAACATTTTATTATTAAAGATAAATGTTGAAAAATCTGCCCCAGGGACCATTCTAATCTCTTTTCTTTCCCTCCAAATACCTTGAGAAGTCTACACATCCTTACCCTGAGGCCTCACCACCCACTCACACTCTGTGGTTCAAGGGTTTCCCTTCGGTTTTCTAGCTCCCTTGAAACCCTTCCTGTCATGGCTACTGGTGACCTCCTGACGGCCAGTTCCAGGGGGCAGTGCTCAATCCTCACTGTATGTGACACAGCCACGGCGCCCAGTGACACTCCCTCTTTCAAACTTTCTCGGACCTTCGGGTGGGCTGATTTGTTATTTGGTTCTTCCCTGTCTCACAGTGCTCCTCAGGGTCTGTCCTCAGCTCTTAACACTCCACACCCTTCTGGGGGGACCGACTACCATGTGCACACCGATGACCCACACTGAGTCTTTCAAATCCCGGTGAACTCCAGACTAGTTCTTCTGGCTGCTGACTTGCCATTCCTGTCTGGCTGTCCCACAGGTGCCTCAGGCTCAACCCATCAAACTGAACTCCGTGTCTGCCACATGAGGAACTCCTCCTATATTTTTTGTTCCCAAATGCATGGTATCCAGGCCCAAGTCCCCTCCCCACACCTGGACTCCTGCTAAATGACCTTTCTGATCCTTCACCCTTAAAACCCCCCGCTTTTGCTCAAGGGCCCACCACAACTGGCTACAGGCTCCTAACACGTCTTCCCGCCAGCACGGGCTCCTTCCTGGGTCGTCTCCTCACCACTGCAGTGTGGTGTGCTCCAATCCAGGAAGGTGTCCCCATCCAGGGGAGATGGCCTTGGAGATGACTGCGTCACACTAGGTTGTGAGAGTTCTGGCTACATGCTATCTGACAGGATGCAGCCCCGAGGTCCCGAGGCCTGGAACCCCGTGTTACTCGGCACGTATTACTCACAATTGGCCTCCAGTGGTGGGGTAAATCTAGCCCAAGGCAGCTGCTTGTCAGAGTTCAGTAACTGAGTGGAACAGCTCTGGAGGCAGACCTCTGGACACAGAGCTTATCAACAGTGGCTTCGGGCGGGAGCCCGGCTATCTCCTTAGAAATCTCCAGGTTCTATGTGAGGTCAGAATGCACAGGAGGCAGGGCGGGGTGACAGCATTTCCAACAGCATAATCAGCTAAGGATGTCTGGAATGCCACAGAAATGGCTGATCTGTGCCTGTCCTGGTGGCCTAAGTAGCAAATGGTTAAGGACAAGCCTCGCCCTTGAAGAGCAGGAGAAACCCAGGTCCCAGAGCAAGGAGAACAGAGCCAGGGGCCAAGTCCTTGGTGGATGCTGAGGAGAGGTTCGTCCCCACTCGGAGGCCATAGGCTCCTGAGGGGACAGACACACACAAGTCTGAACTTGGGTATTCTGAAGGGAGTTCAACATGACGGTCTCAGACACCAGCTCTCCTCCTCAAAGAAGTCAAACCGAATAAACTGTTCATGGCTCTCCTCCTGCTCACTGGCTACTCTTGGGCTTTGTGTTGCGCCTGTCATTTTCCCCAACACTCCCATTCCAGTGAACCAGGGAGAAAGGGGTTTTGCAGAGTCGCTATTATTCTAGGTGTGAAATCTGGGATACAGAAAATGTCACTGACTTATCAAAAGTTGGACGGGAAGTCGGACATGTCAGGGCCACCCGTGCGACCTTGGGGCCCCTGTATCCCCACAGGGGCTGATTTGGCCCAAGACCTCGGGGAGCACGGCTCATGGCGGCTCCATCTCTCTGTCTCTCAGGCGAGTGTGTCTTTGGTGGCGGGATATGAACGGCCTCCTGATGGCTGCTCCAGAAATAAGGGGCAGGAGGTAAACGCACTCTTTCACCAGGACACGTAGTAGTCTAATCCTAATGCAAAATGTTTTCTGTGGTTCCTACTAGGTAAGGCGAAAACTGGCCTTTTCAATGTTCCCCCAAAGAGAATGGTTTCTTGTATTAAAAATGGCAACAATCACTCTGTTGAACAAACTGCTTGGTAAGGCAGTTAGCATAAAATTATGAGCAACAATAATAATCTGAAGTTCAGTTGGACAGGTCATTGCCATTTGTGATAAATTAATTGTGAACAGGCCTTTCACTATGGGTGTGCATGTGAGTAAGCCTCTGTCTGCCCATCCAGGTTTGAAAAGCAACCTTTCTTATAAAGTATACATACATATTTTATAAATATATTATTTTATATTTTATGTACCATGCATTAAACATAACTATGTCATGTAAAATTATATACACAGTTTTGTTAAAAGTTAAAAAAAAAACCTCCCACTGCATTAAAATGTTTATGTGCTCACAAAACTTGCTTTAGCCCCACCTATCCCTTCCAAAGGTACCCCAGGACAACTCAGGAGTTGCCACTGGGCTCTGCAGGCAGCGGGTAACTGCAGAGCTTCCCGCCCTCCACTCCCTCCACCTCCCGACAGCAGTGCCCCCAGTCCCGGTCTGGGACAGAGGCGGAACGTGCTCGCTGCGTGTGGAACAAGGCCTGCTCTCCTTTGGATCTTAGATGAAATCATAAAGTCACCAAGCCCTAAAAATGACATCGTTACCAGAGTGACGTCCAGATACAAAGATAGGACGAGAATGTGTTTAGGCAGCAAACAAAGAGGGACAGTGGCAGCTGATAACTGCTTTTAACACTGGAATAAACTTTTTCAGCATTTGGCATTTTTGAGATGGTTCCTATCAGAGTCGCAGGGACCCATTCTGTTGTTACGGTCAAGTGTGAAATCGCTCTCCGGAGAGCCCCTGTGCCCGTCCGCCCGGGGATTCTGATCCCTCCAGTGAACCCGGAGCCCCACTGTCGGCGCTGGCCTCTGGGGGGGGGTGCTTTTCTCAAAACCCACCCCTTCCCTGGGTGGAGGATGGGAACGGAGCAGCTCTGCATAGTCCCTGCACTGCTTTGTCAAGACTCAGCCTCTAGTGTCTACAAATGTCCCAGAGGCGGAGGGGAACAGACACAGGAAGAACTGAGTGGACAGCACCTCCTCAGTGACAGCACCACCTCCGGGATGGCCCGCCACAGGCTGCCTGGGCCCAGGCGGTAGGACATTTCACAGGCAGCTTACAGAGGAGCATAAGTAACCAGGAAGCTTCGCTTCAGAATCATTTCGTTTTTCCTTCCTTTGGTAAAGAAACAGCAAGCACACGCGAAGGCCTGCCAATGGCACTCACTTTTCAACTGCGAAGTGTCCCTGGTCCAGCTTCCCAAGATGAAGGGAGAAACTTTCTCTCAGCTGGGAATAACTTACCCTTTCCAAAGACTTCAGAAGGTTTTGTCTTTCTTTCAGCTTCTGAATACTGATGACAATTTTGTGTCTTGCACCTTTGGTAACATTCTGTAATTAAATAAAAGTTGTATTTAAAAATATTTTGAAGAATCATCTTAGAGACTGTTGGAGGCTATTTAGTATTTTACAGTTTGCTTTGTTTCCATACATTTGCAGGCTAGGGAAAAATATCTATTTGGCTCTCTTTAGTAGCTATTGTTACAAACCTCTTTTTACTAAACATTCTAACTCCATCCGGTTGCCCGTGTGTCTGTGTCTTTTGCTGCACACTTTAGAAGAGAGAGTGAAAGCTAGAACAGCCAATCAGCCCGCCCAAGCATGAAATTTCCTTATAGTCTTAACAGACAATTTCTAAGTCATACAGTTTTCTTCTCCAGGTTTTATCATCCCAGCCCCTCCCAGGTTCCCTGAAGGCTCCAACCCCACACGGATACACATGGTTTCCCCCAATCTTTCCTGTTCCTCCTCTCGAGATGTGGAGCCCAATACAGCTCTCACCTGGTGTCTCAACACACAGGTGGTTTTCGTCAGCGCCCAGCTCCCCTTTGGTCTCCACAAAAACCCTTAAACCTGTAACTCAGTTGTCATTTCAGGTAAGTGATGAGGATTCACACACAGGGCTGTGGATTTAATCTTAATTGTGTAGCAACGATGAGCTTAAGGATTCAGTTTAATACTTGTTAACTATACATACTGCAGATTTCCAAACAGAAGGGCCTTTCTGAAATCGGGTCTCCAATACACACTTCTTGTAACTATTCATTGAATTCCTCTTAAAAAAGGAAAAGGTGGGAACATCAGCTGTATCTCCTTTACTTAGAAAAATTAAGTCGTCAAGTGACACCTGAACTCACTCTCGAGATGAGTCACTGGGGGCGCATTTCTGTTTGGCCTTGACTTCGGGCTAACGTGGATGGAATTACTTGGAAAAGTTTGTGCTGGCCTCTGGCTTTGCCCCTTCGGTGTCAGTTATTTCTTGTTTTTTTCTCAAGTCAAACAACTGATGACTTAGATTTTCTCCCTCAACTATGACTCAAAGGCAAGCATGCTCTCAGAACCAGTTCCCGTCAATTCCTGGGGTCCCGAGGAGCAGTCGAGATGAGAAAGGCAGGGCAGCGATGTCCTGACATCGAAGTTCGTGCGTGTCATTCTCTGAGAATGTGCAGTGACTCGGGTTCTGTCTGGTGTCCTGGGGCTGGTGCTCCGCCAGGCCGGCAGAGGCCAACTGAGGGTGAGTGTGCACTGGGAGCCCAGCGATCTGCTGGGAGGTATGTGTCCAGACCAGCTATGTGTCCAGACCAGCTCTGCCCCAATGGTACAATATCCTCTTCCTGCAGGGGAAATACTATTAGCCTGTTCAGACCATTAATTCTTCTAAATCACTCCTCAAAGGAAACTGAGGTCAATTTAAAACATGCAAATGGCATTTTAAACAAGGGCAACAAAGACATCAGTCAGACCTACTCATTGGAGCACAGTGTGCTAGGAAGCATGCATCGCTTCGGGGGTTCTGTGGAGTTTCCTGGCCTTTGGCAGCCACACCTGGGGTAAGGTGCCTTAGAAGGAAGGAGGAACTTTGTCCTTTATGGTACACAGAAGGGAAATGAGATCTGAGACCTGGGCTAATGCCATCTCAATAACTGTCCCGTGTTATCAGAGGTGGTTAGAGGGGAAAAAATATTGTACAACTTACTCCGATCTCAACTAAGACCAGTCTGAACGTGTTTTTGTACAAGTGTTGGGAAAGGTTTTTGGCATGACCTGGTGGCTCTGCTCAGTAATTACTACAACTTGGCTGATCAGTAACCAGACTGGGCAATAGACAACCAATCCTTCTGTCGTTCCCCAAACAAGCCCTCGTCGGGCAGAGGGAAGGAGGAAGAAAGGAATGCAAATACATGACACAGCTTCTGTGAGGCCTTGGTCAAATGTTCTGCTTCTTGGAGATGCCACTGATTCCTCCCATGCACCCTTGAACTTAGTGAGTGCACCTACGTTATGCCGGTTTCATAATACCCCATTTCACCGTCATCTGCCTGGTGGTCATCTGCCTGTCTTCCATTTCCTGCTGGGCGCTGACGGCAAGAACTGAGCCTTACTCACCATGCAATGCTGGTCAGCACCTGGCAAGTCCTCCAAGACAAGCTACCAGAGGGTACAGGTATGAGTACAAATAAGGTGTGTCTTGGACTGGAACTTCAGGTTCCACAGGTGGGTAGTTTTCTCCTCAGGGGATGGCCCCTGAGGCACGTACCTGAGCCTCCAGCTGGCACTCAGTGAGGGCCATCATTTCCTCGTAGGTCATCTGGGAGAACAGGGCAGCATACTTGTGCAGGCGGAGGCTCTTCAGCCAGGCTGGAACATCTGTGGTGCAAGATGTGCAAGAGGTGGGGAGAGACATTGAGAGGGCACGAGAAGAGATGACAACAGATGTGGGAACAGAGACAGAAAAAGAGGGTGATGGTCAGAGGGAAAAAAGAAAAAAAAACCTTTATGTTACTACTTGTTTAATTTTGGTAGCAAATTATGGGCTTAGAAGTCTGGATCTAGCCCTGACCTTCTTGGTCTAGCTCTGTAGAGCTCCCTTATTCCATGTTAGACCAGGGGGTTGTTGACTTGGGGTCCGTGGGCTTCAGGGCATAGAGGGATTTCCTGAAATTATATCCCAATTTTTGAATATAGTAGGAAGTTTTCTGGCAGAGAAACACCCACAGGTTCTGCTTGATTTCCAACATGGTTTATGACCCCCCAAAATGGCAAGGAACCACTCACCGCCTTACCACCTAGACTACTTCATTACTGATTTGGAAAGAAGTGATATAAAATGTTAAAACTACACATGAGGAGTCTTCATCCTCAAGATACTTTCTTTCTAGGTTCCGTGCAGAACTCCACATGCTGTTTCCGCCACTTCGCCAACGAAAGGAACACCAGGCAGCTGCAGACGCCCCGCCCCCCAGACACGGGTGGAGTCGTCGCTGTCATTCTTAGCCTGATCCTACCCCTTCCTTCCTTTACTCTCATGGAAATGGGGCATCCTGGCTTCCAAAACCATCCCTGTACTGTGTGTGTGTCTGCTGACCATTTCTCCGAGCTACGGAATGTACCTGGATGTGTCTCTGACATTTGCCTTTAACGTCAATGACATTTATATCAGGATTTGAAATGTCCAAAAACTTGCTAGATCATAGGATAATGGAAATTCCAAAATGCACCTGAAATAAGCCCCAACTTCGGGATTCTGGAGTTAGGAAAATTAAATAGTAACTGTATTGAAAATCCACAGAATTATTACCTTGCTAATAACTAAGTACAACCAAAACGAATTGAGAAATCTCTAGAATCATTTCCCCCTGCCCCTGACTCATCCTACAGATGGCAAAATTAAGTCATTAATTCTAGATCACAGAGTATGTGGTGAAATGGGGACTAGAATCAGGTTTCTTGAGCTCCAGCCTTTTCCTACATTGTATCAATTTTTTTCATAATGAGGACCAAAGAGCCCATCAGTAGGAGGGCTGAATAAGCAGTGACTGCAAAGTACTCGGCAACACTGAAGCTTTGGTCAAGGTTATTCGTGCTTTCTATAAAGTATTCTCCATCACGAACCATGATGATTGCAAGATCCTGTGTATCGCTAAATGCTTTATTCTGAGGCACTGACAGAGACCACAAATGCTCCAAAATAAGTGGAAACCTTCCAATGTCTTCAGTGTTTAAAACAGTTAACTGGGGTTGAGTCAAGAGAGGCCTGGCTACTCTGAAATCAGGCCCTGCCTCCCCTTAGGTGAACCGAACCTGGGCTTGGGGAATGCAGGGTTGATCTCCTGAAACTCAAAGATACAGGAGGGGAGGGTGGCCTGGTGAGGTTACTTTGTGATCTGCAGTGATGTGAAGGCCAAAGATGGAGAATTTCTGGAGAAACAGACTTGGAGGTCCAGGCATTTTAAGGACAGATTCAGTGACCTCAGGCAAGAAATACTTGATTCTGTGCTTGGAGCCCTTCATTCTACTGCAACAAGTGGAGTCCCTCGGGGACCATGATCAACCACCAAGAGACAGGTGTTCCCTGGGCACACAGTACCAACCCCTTACATCCTCCTCAGCTCAGACTGCGACTGGATCGAGAGTCCAGGACAAGCCAGCCCAGAAGCCGCCTTCCCTCCTGCGATATCCTGCGGCCACTTTACCAGACTTTATTCTCCACCATGTTTTTGCTGCTGTTAAAACAGCGCCCATACTTCTGCAGACAGACCAGCAAACGAATACAGCTCCAGCTTTCAGGCCAATGACCGGTTGCCGCTTTGTCACCAGGTTTCTTGTTTGCTATTTGCATCACTGAAAAGCCCCAAGTCGCTGCTCAGAAAACTCAGTGGTCATGATTCAGAGGAGTCTGGGTGCCCAGTGCCACACTGGGGCACCATTCATCACAAAAGAGTGTGGAATGACTTCATGGGCCAAACTTGCACCCGGTGCCCTATCGCTTAATCATGCAAAACCCACAGATAATTAAACAAACAGAACCCCAAGCTACTAAATCATGTTGCAAACTGGGTGCTTTATAAGCCAAGGTGACATTGTAGGGTTTTGAGTCAGGGAGAGTGGGGTGTAAGTCTTGACTGGGCAAGTCTCAGTTCAATCGGTGCTAGTTCCTTTCTATAAAAGTACCATATTTTTGTACCTAATGCACTCTGTTATTAAATATTTTCACTTTTTGCTTCAAATTTTTTTTCCTATTTTCCTCCTCTAAAACCTAGGTGCATCTTATGATCAGAAAAATACGGTATGTGACAGCCATAATTCCCCTGGTGAGAGGGAAGGAAAAGCCGGCCTCACTCATTTAGTCCACAGGCAGGTTCTTGGGACTAATGTTCCCAGAAAGGGTCCCTCCACAACCCTGTGTGGAGTGTGGAGAATTAGACCTTCCTGAAGCGTTCTTTCTGGACATGTTCATGAGAAATGTAAGCTCTTCTTGACTCTACAGTCTTGAAGCAGTACTGGTTGGCTCTGCCTGGACTGCAAACATCTCCATGCCTCGTTTGGTGCCATGTGCTTAAAGAGCTTTCCCTTCCTGCGCTCGAACTGATGAACAAAGAGGAGGAAATCCCAGTTCTCAAGAACATAGCCTACTAACCTTCACTCCCTGGCTGGCGGCGAGGCACCTTCCTTTGCCAAGGATGAAAACAAAACACTGTTAAAAGGGAAACAAACCAGAGAACTGAGCGCCTTCCCTATTTGACTCCTCCCAAGCCAGGAATTCCAATGATTTGGATGCTAGATTCTGTAAGATGTTGGCTGGAAATGAATTCTAACTAAAAATCAGGTCCTTTCCCATGGTCCACATGCCACATGGTTGGATGCAAAGCTGAGAACCACCTAACATAACCTCAGACCTTCCTTTTTCATTCTGCAAAGCTGTGGCTATGGTTGGTGGACACAGACAAGCAGGGCAGAAGCAGGGGTGTTTCCCCGGAGGAGCTGATACATAATTGAAAGTGGGAAGGTCTCCAGGGCTCCCACCTCTGGCTGGCACACTGCCATTTGGCTTCATCTGGGCTGCTTCTCATGGACATGCCAGCGGAGATCCCAGACTAGAAAGTCACTCCCTTCTGCAGTTGAAAGACAAAGATGTTTTGCTAAATGCTGGATGACTTTCTTGCCAGGTGTGGGCATCCTGATATTTACTCACTCCACATTTACTGAGTGCCTAGTATAGGCGCCAGGCTCTGTGAAGTCATCAAAGAACTTTGCCATCAAGGAACTTTAAGTCTGGAGAAAAAATTATAATAACTGCAGGACAAGCACTAAGTCTACTCAAAGTTCTAGGAGGGCATGAAACTTTGCTTGGGAAGCAAGAGATAGCTTCCCAGTAGCAGCAAAACTGAAGTCACTGGGCAGACCTACTGGGGAAGCCACTGCAGGAAGTAGGAACAGTATATAAACACAGCCCACAGGCAAGGGAGCATGCAGGGTCAAGCAAATGTTTGGGTGAATGATAGAGAGTGGCAAGACACAAGGTGAGGCAAATAGCCGGGGGTCAGATGATTGACATCTGTAATGCCAAAAAAGAAGAGTAGGCCTCATCTCGTGGATGACGAGAAGCTGCTGAAATCTGAGCAGGGGATGCTCAGTCCGAGTCAGTTAGAAGGACGATGACTGTCGTGGGAAGGCTGGACTGGAGGGCGGGGAGAGTGGAGTCAGGAGATGAATGCAAGCCCTTGGAGATGGCTTGGGAGGGTGGTGACCCAGGAGAAAGGAAGGAAGGAAGCTGGCAGTACTTGAAGAGCAGGGAAGAACAGGGAGCAAGAGGGAGAAAGAGCCTAATTAGGATGGCCCTTTAGATTCAGGTTTGGTAAGTCAGAAAATACAGCAGAGACAGACAATTCCGGGGAGCAGCAGGTTTGAGGAGAGAAGAGAGAGATGGCGAGTTCCCCTCTAGAGCAGCTGAGGGTCGCTGCGCTTGGGTCATCCAGGCGGAGACGCCACCTGCTCGAGACCTCTGAAGAGAGGTCTGCGTCAGAGAAGCGTTTTCCTGGTCAGGAGCACAAGGCGGTTATTTCAGCCGTGAAAGTGGGGAGATCACTCAGGGAGAGAGCATGAAGGAGAGGGAGCCGGGCGAGCCTGGGAGGGCCGGCTTTTAGGGGCAGGTGTGGGAAGAGGAGCCCCCGAGGAAAACTGAGAAGATAAGGCCAAAGGGCAGGAGGTTTCTAGGGGAAAGCACCGCCATCTGTGTGCAGACACCGGGCCCCACACCTCAGTGTCCATCCTTCAGGAAGCCCCTTCTAGACTTTTCTGCAGTCCATAGTGGTTTATCTCCTCATGGCTATTTTTGATAATAGTGCTACACTCATCTTTTATGTGCTCTGTATTTACCTGCTGGTGTTTACCAATGGGATCAAGTTCCCAATTATGCTGACTGCCATTTCCCTTTTCGAGTTCGGCTGAGTCAGCCACATAGAGGCTGTGCGCTGCATGCAACAGCTCACTCAGAGCTGGGCTCCAGTGAGAACTGGGCTGCTTTCCTCACATGCCTGCTGCGGGGATGGCCGCAAATATCAGCCGGTCAGCAGGCCACGCAGCACCTGCCCCACCAACAAGGAGGCTCCACAAAAGACAAGGATGGGATCGATGTTGCTGAAAGGCCCATATGGGAAGCAGCGTAAAGGGCAGGGAGTAAGGCATCCCTGGAAGAGGGAAACAGGAAAAGCCTTGTTTTCCACAAGAAGCCTCACCTGTGGTGGCCCTGGCACCTGCAGAGGGAAGAGAAACTCCCATGAGCCACAGAGAGCCAGGCTAGTTTCAGGCAACTCTTGTCCAAGATACAACTGCTGCAGCCTTGGTCTTTGAGGGAGAGAAGAGGGAAGCCAAGCTGAGGGGTGAGAAGGGGCTAACTCTTCAGTGTTGACAGCATTCCTTTCTAAAATGAAGAGCAGAAGTCTGGCAACGCCATCAAGGTTACTGAAGACTTTAGTTTTGGCCAGAGCAGAATGAGGAGCCCAGCTCTGTCCCAGCCTCTGAGCATAGGAAATAAGGCGCCTTCCTCTCTGGTCCCTGCGGAGCTGTATGCATGCTCCTTGACCTTGGAACATGTCCCTGGTGGCCTCCAGGAGGAGTTGCATGCTCCTTGGGAGCATGTGTGGGTTTTGAAAGGCACAGAGATGGCCTATTTTGGGGTAAAATATCCACTTACAGGGGTTAGACACAGAGAGAGGGACTAAATTTCTCCTCACAGCTTCCATGAGCTATGACATTTGTAAGTGATATTCTATATGCAGCCTGCTTTTTGCATCATTAAATAGCGGGTGGGTTCCATGTCAAAAAGCTGCCCTCTGTGTACTGGCACAGTCCTTAGAGCACGTCACATACCTGGTAAGGAATGCTGCCTAAAAGTTCAGGACCTTCAGAATTTGGGAGAATCTTGGGGATTTGCTTTTCAAAGACATCAGGGCTCTCAGCCTATCTGAGAAGAAGTAGCATAAATCTGAGTCCATTAGGACCTACCCGTGCAGGTCATATGCTGGCATTTTAGAATAAAGAAAGTAAAGCAAATGTACTAAATCCCAGCCTCTAAGTTACATGAATTCAAGACAGTGCCTAGAAAGACAACATTCAGAAAATAGTGACTCGTTCCCATGACAGCCGTGCCGAAAAGTGTCCCAGCCGCACACGGAGCTATGACACTCCCACTCCGTCACTCCCCTTTACGGCCCTCAGAAAGGACGCGTTCACAACCTTCTCACCAAGGCTCCTGATGGTTTCCTTTTTCTTAAAAAATATCACACTTCTCAATAGTTTTCCTAATCTCATTCTGGGACAGGCAGAAGTTCAAAGGTCTACAGCTGAGAAACAACTCAAAACCTCAAAATGGCTGTTGCAGAATAGGCAACGTATTTCCTTTGCTATGGAGAAAAAAGTTTACATAAGTTCCACCTAAAAAAGACTCCTTAGAAAAGGCAAACTGAGCATATTTTCGCCACGGGTCTCCTCCACTGTTAATTGCCATGTTTCTATCACGGTTACTGGAGCCAAAGGTTTCTTTTGTACTTTTATCATGTCTGATAAAAGTATCAGACATGGGACAGTTTCAGTTACGTCTATATTTTTGTACTAACATAACACCACTCATCGAGGTACACTCAGTTAATGTTAATTTGTAATGATGAGGCTGAAGCTCAAGTCAAGACAAACAGAACCCCGATCTCTACCCCTCACACACTGACAACTGCTACGAGAAAGTCTCACTCTTAGGAGCTCAAAGCGGTGGGCTTTATTTACTAGCTAGAAATCTGGTTTGAAGCCCTCCCACGTTAAGTTCGCTACAGATTAGCACAATATTTAAACTCTGCCGGTGAGGAAAGAAGCCAGGGCTCTTAAAAAGGCTAGGCCAGCGAAGAGCATGGTCCACTGTGGTCCTGGCTGGCACCCCTCCACTGGAACATCCCACACTGTCCCCCCAATCTCTTTCTTTCCCTGTATACTCTTTGCTATAGATGACACCATGGGCTACACAGATGTCCTGGGCAGAAACCTGGGTGTCATCGTAAGATCCTCCTATCTACCGCTGTCTACAGTCCATCAGTGCACCTTCATTTCACCAAGATCCCGAGAACACACTCCTGTGGTCTGCATTCTCACCCCAGGTGCCTGGGTCCGGTTTCATCTTCCTCCTCAATTACTGACACACCTTCCACCTTTCAGCTGGCCTCCAACCAAACCCCCTGTCCCCTTCTTACTTCATCCTCCACACCACTGCTAGGGTCCCACTTCTAGCATGAAAATCAAACAGGTCATTCTGCTGCTGAGATTCCTTCAAATCTGATTTTTCCCTCTCCAGACCCCTTTCCCATGTGTCCTTAACGTTCAAGCCACAGGACCTACGTAGCCACGCTGTCTCACGCTCCCACACTTGCTGTTCCCTCCGTGTGGAATGTCCTCCCCTCTCCTTGCACATTTGGCTAACCTGTGATCATGCTCTGGGACTCAGCTCCAGGCCGCTCTTCCTTTGGGAACATTCCTTGACTTCCTTCCACTTGATGTCGGGCCCACCGTGGTGCCGGCCCAGACCCAGGGCAAGTCTCTAAGACAAGACATTTTCACAGCTGTGCACCTGCATCAGGTACCTGTTCATTTCTCAAGTGACAGTGAGTCTACTGTGGCAGGAACAATCTCTTTCACCTCCGTCTCCCCAACAGCGAGTCCAAAGCCTCTCTCATCAAGCGCTCATAAAGGTCAACTGACTTGAATGAGGACAAAGATGAAACCTGTTGATCAATCTTTCTTCCCTTCTCTCTGTTCCCATACAACATGGCCACATAGCCCAGCAACAGCTCTGGCCTTTTCACGAGTCTTCAGTTGTTAGGTGTCTACATTTCTGAGGACACGATGTCAATACAAGGGCAAAAGTGTTTATTCCATCAACAGACTTCTCTTTCTTATTTTCTCTTCTCTCTAGGGAATTATGGAAATGCTTGATGTGCCCCTCTTGGCCGCTGTGCGCAGGAGAAGAGGTAAGAGGGAAGGGCCTACTCACGCGACGCTGAGGGAAAGGTGGGTAGTATGAGTACAGACGCAGAGCCTGGAGTTGTTCCCCTGGGGAAGTCACGGTGAAAGTTTTGCAAAGAACAAGGACAACTGAATTTAGAAACCACAGCCAGCATATTTAGTCCAAACATGTATAAGCAGTAGCAACACCCCCTCCCCACCCAGGGAATGTTAAAGGAGGAAACTTTCATATTCCCATTCAGAACCTCACTTCTATCCCTCAATTTCTAGTTCGGTAGCTGATCCCACTCTTCCCGTGGCCTGGAATATTCATCTGAGGTCCCTGCCCCAAGGGCCAGCTGATCTGTGCTTTGGAGCTGACTTAAACCTTCAGGACGGGTATTTACTATAAAAGGAAAAACAAATCAAAGCAGGCAGATGATGCTGACCCTCGGAGAGCAGAGCTGGTCTACTTGGGAGAGAGCTCAGTGAGAATCCCCGGCAGGGAGTGCTGACGCGGAGACAAAAAAAGGCCAAGATCGATGTTTGTGAGAAAAGAAAAAGAGCAAGAATGCTGGGCCGTGAGCTTTATTTCACACTTTTGACCCGAGAGGCACATTCCTGAGGGACAATTCATAGCCAGATCTAGCTAGTCTGTCTAGATGAAAAGGAAGAAATGGATGAACATAGTGTTTTAGCAAGGTATGCACAGCTGTTGGCAAGAACGATGAATTCACACTAAATTAAACTCAATTACGGTGACTTTTCATTCTTTTCCCAAGGTGCGGGGTGAGGGCTGACATGCATCCCCTGGAGATTTGGAACAGCTCCAGAGTCTACTATGGATTCCTTGTTGTTCTCGTAAACGGGGCGTTTATAAGTTAGAAAAATAGCAATCAGATGGTGGCGTCCCAAGGTGGACCAGCACGTTGCATAAAAGGGCCGGCAGTCCTGCCAAAGGGCCTGGTCACGAGAAAGAAAGAGATGTGGATGGGAGAGGAGGTGCTGGCTCTTTTTAAAAGCACTTCACTGGATTTCATATTTCATCTCTCAGAAAGTATGAATTAATTTGGAAATTTAAACCAGCATCTGCTCTTGGACAGGGGACTCAAATGACACACTCCCGGGACAGGCTTGTTAAGGCTGCCTCTCCGGCCCTCTCCTGGGGGGTCGTCTGAGCCGTGGCCACCCCATGAAGACAAACACGTCAAGGCAGCGCTGGGGGAGGGGTCCCCGGGTGTCACGAACACTGGCCCCTGACTCTGGACTGCTGCAGTTTCCGGGTGTGGACGTTTCCGCTGTGCGGCCTATCAGCGGAGCCGCAAGTACACCTCTCCAACAGACAGCATCCTTCATTGTGTCTCTCGTTCCTTCCTGCCAACGTGTTTTGCCCTTTCGTTGGTTAAGGGCTTTATACTTTAAATCCCAGTCCAATTAATTCTTTGGGAGAACAACGGTTCAGTGGGTCAGCAGGAGGTGCACACACATAGAAGAGAGTCATCCAGTCACTAAATTGCCCGTTTTCTGGACACACCCCTCAGGCCGATAAAGAAAGTTGTGGATATAAGATCTTGTCTGCGTCATTTTCTAATGGAAGAAGCTCTGAGACAATTCTCATCAAATCTAAAGGAAGGAATCAAAGAAGCTCGTCCAGTATACGGGACATTACTTGAATAGTGGAATATTTTAGCTTTTATTCTAAAGGAGGGATAGGACATTTATTTGATTTTTCTTTCATTTCTCTTTAAAAATGTGCTCTCTAAAGGACACAGTGACAATAAAAAGGGAGGGTAGAAATGGGAAGGGGGTAGGGAGGGCTGGGGTGGTGGGGAAGAGTGGGGGGGGAGGCAGAAAACTGTACTTGAACAACAATTAAAATAAAAATAAATAAATAAATAAATAAATAAATAAACA
>CM052538.1:161669851-161698294 GCA_028533065.1 Trachops cirrhosus | reverse complement strand
CATTTATTTGATTTTTCTTTCATTTCTCTTTAAAAATGTGCTCTCTAAAGGACACAGTGACAATAAAAAGGGAGGGTAGAAATGGGAAGGGGGTAGGGAGGGCTGGGGTGGTGGGGAAGAGTGGGGGGGGAGGCAGAAAACTGTACTTGAACAACAATTAAAATAAAAATAAATAAATAAATAAATAAATAAATAAACAAAAAAAAATAAAAAAAAAATAAAAATGTGCTCTCTACTCATTTCTCACCTCAAAACACCAAAGTGCTGTAAGCACACACTTGCCTACTTTGAGAGAATGTCTAAGGTGTGCATAAGGCTTCAAAAAAAAAAAAAGAACAAAGAACGAAAAACAGAAAAGAGGGGAAGTAAAAGGAAAAAAGGAAGAAAACAAACCTCCCATAATCAGAGCAGCGGAAGGAACATTCCTCCCTGGGAGAGGTCTGTATCCTGGCGAACGGCCTTCTCGCTGGACCTTCCTTCCCCTTCAGTACAAAGGCCAAGGCCTCCTTCCCACAGTTACCAATAGGACCACACATACAATTTCCTGGAAGCATGCCACCCAGACACCCCACTTCACCTGGAAAGAAGCCAGTCCGGAGCAGTGGCTGACTCTGCCTCCCTTGGTCCCTCAGGTACTTCCACGCCCAGTGGCAGATGCCCTCCTGGCTCACCTAAAGCATGGCTGGGCCTCACCTGCTACCCATCACCTGGGGCTCAGCTGCCTGAGCACATAACCATGTCACATAAACTCAGAAATGGATTTTGCTAAGTCTCCAAAATTATGACACATTTCCCCAAAAACTGTGGGAGAGAAAGAAGACACACATCCCCTTCATACCAAAATGAGCCATTGTTTTTGCTGCCTACAAACACCTTTAAAGACCCATTGGTGTCACCAGAGGAAGTCACCAAGACACATCCCAGTTGCTCTGGGCACCCAAAACAGGACCCATGGGGGGTGGGGTGGGACAGGGAGGACACAGGCCTGAGCAGCTTGAGAGGGAAGGGCAAGGCCTGCACGGGGAAGTGGCTTCACGTCAGCTTCATTCCATTTGCAGCCTGCTGCTCTCTTACAATTGGCACCTTTCTGCGCGGTGTGGGTGTCCTTCTGTGCCAGGCTTCAGTGGCAGGGAGGGCACTTGGTACAAAGCCTCCTATGTAAACACTGACCCTTTTCAAGGGAAAGAACAGAAACAGCAAAACCTCGGGACTGTTAATGTCAGCAAAGAGGGTGCTGTCGGAGCCTCCTCCAGCACCAGAGCTCCAGAAACGTGACTAGTTATTGTTTTTCCTCTCAAATTGTTATTAGTGTGTCTCTGACGAGCATCTTTCCCTAAGGACTTCCCAGCCCTTGAATAACTGGCGTCTAAACATACAGAACACACTAATCCTCTTTGAATCTATCAAGGGTAATTTGGAAATCTCTATCTCCTGATGAGTATCTTTAGAACAGGGTAGATTTACAGGGCAATGTAGGAACATTTATTTATGCGGCACAAAAAGCCTTTATCATCTGTATGCAAACCTGTTATCAGGCTTAAAACACTGTCAGATATTCCCAGTGGTATTTTCATATCTCTTCAACAGATGCAGAGAAAAGGGTTGAAAGGTTTCTTTGGATATCAAAGGAAAAGGGAGAGAGAGAGGAAGCACTACTACAGTTCTGCATTAAGAAAGGTTTAAAAAAAGATCCTGTGGTTTGTTTTGCTAAATTATTGACGGTTCCCTGGCCATGGCAACACATGGCCAATGAGGTAGAAGGCTGGAGCAGCTCAGCATCTTTACAAACAGGGCTGACTGAGGAACGTATGTGCAAACAGTAGATCCTGTCAGCGTTGGCTGTGACTCATTTGACTGTCTCAAGTCACTGCATTACAAAAACTAATTAATTAAACAGGGCGTTGACCTCTCTTGCTCTGCTTCTCGCTTCCCAGGTTTTGGCAAGAAGCCCTGGAAGGGGAACCCGAGCCCTTTCCTCCAGGGTCAACCCTGGAGCTCTGCAACAGATAGGTCCAGTGTGTGGGCCTGGGGCGGGAGGTGGGCTCCTTCTCTCTTGCTGACTCCCTCTCTTTTTACCCTTCTGACTCCAAATAAAGGGAGGGACTCTGTTTCCCAGTGGTTTCTCATCCAGTCACTCACCTTTCATACCACTACCTTCTTCTTGGAATGTGTTACGAGCAGTGGTCTGATCTTCTAAGTGTTCACTCCCACCACTTCCTGAAGAGGCTACACTGCTTTGTGGAGACAGGGGGGCATGATCGGATGGGAGGCACTGGGGTCCTCTAGCTCGCAAGTCCTCATGAGACATCCATCCATGTCCTAGAGGCTGGTTTGGCACATTCATGGGTGGGGTAAGGGACACAGATCGTTTCAAAGGGCTGTGGTGTGCCTGGCCTGAGAGAACTGGAAAAAAAAATAAAATGAAATAGGTTATTCCCCCCCCTTTAGCCTGGGCCACAGAAGAACCCACAATACCCCTGAGAGATCCATTAGCTGTCTCACAACGCCATCAGTGGTCACAGAGCGTGACTACAGGCCTGGCCCGGTCCTTCCCTTTGGGCTGGGTTAAAAGGATCCTGTCTGGACCTCCAAGGAGGCTACACCTATAGCGCCCACATACGTGACCTTAGGCTTTGTGCGTTGGGAGCTGGTTTTAGTCCTAATGCTAGAAATCAGGATTCCTAGCAGCAGGCCCATAAATCAGGAGAGACTTGACAGCCTGGCGAAGTGGTCTTCTGCCAAGGGTGAAAAAAAGGTGCTGGACGTTTTTCTCAAACGCATAAAAACTGACATTACCCATGTCTTCAGGGTGGACTTCCTGACCAGAAGGGATCCTGCTGGACTGAACTGGAAGAAGGTGGACTCGTCCTTCCAACCAGGAATTGGGGGGACTATCACCTCTGAAGGGGGCGCAGGCTCAGCGAGGGCCCCAATTCTAACACGGATCCCAGGGAACAGAACACTGGCAGCTGTGTGTGAAAGGGTCGATTCTTCCCCATGGCTCCACAGGTTAATGCCAAACTTTATATTGAAAACACTTCCAGGTAACAAGGCTCTCATTCAGAAGCCGGTGGGGTGCTTGCGGTAAGCTGGGAATGGTTTTCAGCAGCATGTTCAGCCCTTCCGCACAGTGGGCAACATCTGCGTGGCCCCCTCTTTTAATTTCTTTTCCAGAAAACTGGGAAAAAAGCAACAAAACTCACATAACTAGCCAAATTAAATTGAGGTCATTCAAGGGAGGGATTTAACCAAAATCAACGCCGAGGGAGCCGGCGTTGCCCTTGGTCGGTGTTTCTGGGTGTGTAAAGTGACAACTTTACAAAAGAAGTCTATTCATACCATTCTCTCCGCACTGGCTCCTGACAGGTCCAGTTTACTTTGACTGCTGCAGGAGTAACATGGAACTGAGCCACATGCGTCTTTAAACATTTTTCAGGGAAGCCAGTAAGTTCCACCTCAGGCTCTGTGCGCTCCAGCGAGGTGTTTGCTCACCCAAGTCGGGACGAGCGCGTCTCTGCTGGCATGAATCTTTCTGTGGTGTTGGGGAAGCAAACCTGACGTCCCCATGTAGGAAGTTCTGCTTTCTGTTAACTGCATTTCTGGTGGGGCAGTACCCCCACATGCAGGCCTGGGCAGCAGGTTACCTCGCCCCACTTAAAAAGATGAACACCAGAGCCAAAAAAGGCTGGGTGCTGTCAGAAGGTGTGTTTAGGGCAGTAATGGTGCGGGTTGGCTGCTCGTGATCAGCCGACATTAGCCAGGCCCTCAGAGCAATGGGCTCACACCTCTATTGTCAATGTTTCCATTCGGTTCATGTGGCTAGAAGGGCAGCCTTGTGTAGGAAAGAGGCACGAGCAGAAGATCTAGAAACTTCTTTATTAACCAAAAAAAAAAAAAAGAGGGGGAAGGGAAAAAGTTGCTGCCAAATTTAATATTTGTAATCTGAAAAACTTCTAATTTGGGTAGAATCTATCAAAGGCAAGGAATTATCATTGCAAAGGGAACATTAAAAAATTTTTTTTGAGCCTAACAGGCCGAAACAGCTTGTATTTCCACTAAACAAATTCGGGAAGAAACAATTTTAAAAGGCTCCCTGGAAAATGCATTGCTACTTGGTTGGATCAGAATTAGCAAGAGAAAAAGGGGAGAAAAATCAGAAAAAGAAAAAAATAAAAATAAAAAGGAAGCAGCAGCAAAAATGAAAAGAGAAGCCAATAGGAAGAAAAGCCAGACATCCAGAAAATCCATTTCATGCCTGTCTAAGTATTTATATAAACTTGGGTGGACTTTTTAGGGCTACCCAAGTGCTGGAACATTTCAGCTTAGACGTCTTTGCATTCTGCTCCCTCTGCAGCCATTTCCGAATATCTGGGGAATGCTCTGAATGGTACCGGCCAGGTGTGCCCCAGCCAGGTGTGGCCCGACTGGGCATGGGGGTTCCCCTTAATAGCCAGGACTGGAGTGAGCCCGAAGCCACAGAAATGGGCCTGGCTGAAGAGAGAGACGCAGCTGGGAGCTGGTGGAACCCTTTGCACCTGGGCTGGTTAGAAGTGATAACTGAATCCACGGCCCTGGGTGGTAACACTGCTAAGATCCTTTGGATGTTATGAACAAACCACCACGTGTACACAGTAACTGAATGCCATTATTGTATGGAGCCAATTTGCTTCTTTCCATCTAAAGTTTTCTTAAGGTCCTTGCCCCCCCAACCCCTCTCTCTGCCGACTGATGGACTTCCTAGGGGAAGCTGTGAATATCCAAGGAACCCACGGGCTTCTCAGAATGGGACTAAATGTTTGCCTAATTTAACGGGACTTATAGGCATTTATTCATTGAAATCGATATCCATTTCCTCATGCATTCCTGAGTTTGACGGAAGTCACAGGGGATATGGTATGAACTTGGCCTCTGCCTCTAATAAAAGATCAATTATACCTCAGGTCCCAGGGCCTTTTCCCAGTGACTTTCTACTAAAGGTCCCCCTCTCTGTCTAAATCATAAAGACCCCCACAGCTGGCACCAAACTCAGAAATGTCCCCTCAGCATCAACCTCCCATAGCAACCAACGAAACTGTCTCACACTAAAGTTGTGATCTTCGGAGGGGGCCGTGGGTTTGGAGCCAGGCTGGACCCTACACCTAGATCAGAGCATCATGCTGGGCAAATGCCTGATTTCTTTAAAGAGAACCGAGGCCCCGAGACAGTCCAGGCTTGTCTACCTGTGGGAAGGAAACTGAAGCAGGTGACAGGCGACCTGCCCACAGGCCCACTTTGGGGTGAAGACAAATCTTCAGCTAGAGGTGACAGTGACCTCAAAGCCAATTTCAACGTTGCTTTGTGCGCTGGACTACTTTGTTTGGTGGGAAGTGAGCAAAGCGGCAGAGGGAGCACTGAATGCCACCACGGGAAGATTGCAGGACAGCAGGCCACGGGCTTGTGGGACTACAGAGGTGGCCACTGGCACGGGCTCAGGGGTTGCCTCACTGCTCCACATGTACTATTTTTTAACCAAAAGAACGCTTCCGAAGTGGTGACAACAGAGGGTGAGCTGACATTTAGGCAAAAATAAGTAAACAAATTCCCTGTCCTAGGAGAGGGGGGAGAGAGTGAAGAGACACCTCTGAGCAGCTTCTCCGTGCTGTGTCAGCCGCCCCAGAATGACTCCAGCGGGGGGCAGACCTTCCGAATGTTCCCGCCTGCGTGCGGACTGCCCTGCAGCTGACAGTGGCACCGCTTCATTCCGATTTAAGCTGCCCTAAAGTCACAGTCTAACAAGCAGAATTAAGTCCACTTGAAAAAAAAATCTCAGTGTAGACTAGTAATCAGCAAGCTCCAGTAGAACCGAGGCCCTACATTCACATTGCATTCGTGACTTTGTAACGGTGAGAGTGAAGGCCAGCGTGGCGTAGGGCAGATTCGTCAGACTGAAAACCATTCTAAACATCACTCAGGGACGCAAAATCGTGCCTCTTTTGCTCTGGAAAAACTGAAGCTAAAACTTCATATCGTGTACAGTATGGATTCAATATTCCTTTTATTTTTAGAAATCTCTACAAAAAATTTTAGGTATGTATATGTGTCTGTACACATATGCATATACTTGTATATATGTCAGCAGAATACTGTAATTTTGGGGACACTTATAAATTCAAATGAACCAAAAGTAAATAATAACCAATGAGTAAGTCTAACTTAAATACGAAAAAGCAGCTAAAATGATGAACGATGTGAGTACAGAGGGTCCTATAATCTGGCAGTGAAGTCCGCCACGCCATCGGGGCCAGCCGACTTCTCCAACCTCATCAGGCCTTGTGATTTCTCTTCTATCTTCAAGCATCTTTAATGTGACTCCTTTCAACGCCTTTTTCGAGGAAAATCCGATACCTGGTTCTGGGTTCTGTTAAGTAATTGCTTGAGAGCCTGGAAATCTATTTATTTCCCATTTTCTCTGACCACCTTTGACTTCTGTCTCAATTTGTAATTAGTGAAATAAGATTTAGGAAACAGCTTTTCAGGATACTTAGTGCTTTTTTAAGAAAATTAGGCAGAACTACTTTTTTCTGCCTTCTAAGATGACAAAGACCAGGGTTGGTGGAAAGAGGATGGCTTGGGAAAGCGGCCCAACTCTCTCCCCTTGGCTCACTGTCGGGCTAAGTGCTGTACCTCACTCACTGTCAAGGAGGGGAGTGGTCCCCAAAGCAGATAGTCCAGATAACCTAAGCTTGAGTCTCACAGCAAACTCTATCCTAACAAACTTTAATGGAGGTCCCTTAAAGACACATTACATATTTTTCTGCTCCCTTTAAATTCATACATTGAATGCAACTTATGCTTTAAAAATTATTGTTATGAGCCCTGGCTGGTGTGACTCAGTGGATTGAGTGCTGGCCTGACAACCGAAAAGTTGCTGTTTTGATTCCCAGTCAGGGCACAAGCCTGGGTTGTGGGAAGCCAGGCTGGGGGCGTGGGAGAGGCAACCAATCCATGTATCTCCTGCACATCGATGTTTCTCTCCCTTTCTCCACCCCTCCCTTCTTTCTAAAAATAAGTGAAAATAAAATCTTAAAAAATTATTGTTATGAGCATAGATTCATACCATTTTAGAACTGGAAGCCCCCTGAAAGACAACATAATCCAGGCATTCCCAGGTTGTGAGCTGTGGGCCCCTGGGCTGTAGAAGAGCTGAGAACCCCTAGGTGCACCCAGCCTTGTTAGCAGATAAAATACTGTGCTATCAATGGTTTTTACATGTATGTAAAGGCTGTTAGAATTAATAAAATATAAAGTTAATGTTGCTAAATTTATATACTTTTTGTCATTTTTAATCGGCAGTTTCAGAGTACAATCATTGTGCAATGAAGACTACAGTTGTTTTGTTTGTTAAAAGTTGAGTCTTGAACTCAGTGAACAAGTCGAGATGACGGCTGCTCTGCTGTCCCTGCTGAGCGAGGCTTCCATAGGCAATAACGGCGCCCCCAGGACCTCGTGGGCTCAAAGTTCTCTGTACGCCGTTCAGGGTTATCCTATTTCCTCAAATCCAGTCAGCCATTACTTTTCATTGTTACCGCTGTGCGCTTCCAGCTGTTTCCAGGCTCAGCATTTTGTTCTAGAGTCTAGAGCCTAGACTGTTGAAGCTGACTTTTTTTTTAAAAAAAAATAAGGACATTAAGTGTTCCCATACTTCTAATGGCATCCTCTTTCATCAAACCCGTCTTCTCATTGAGGGCTCTGCACCCTCATGAGGACCTTATGAACTCAGCCACATAGACATCGTTTGAAATTTTGACTGTTTTCTTCCTAAGCTAGTCTCCCCATTTCCAACTTGACAAGCTGTTCTTACAGGAAAACTGGTGCTCTGTTCATTTTTCAAATTCTAGGTGCTCAGGTGATAGGACTCAATCCAATTGCTAGCACAGCTGAGCTTTTCAAAAAGAAATTCTAATTTAGAGATTTTAAAACATAGCATTTGTATACGACTTTAAAATATTACTTAGGATTTCTTTCCTGAATTACAAGGTCCTGGCCAATTCTCTACACTGGCGATATACGCTGTGTGTGTCAACGTGCTGAGAACAAACACAGGGAATATTCTACCTGTATGTTGCTAATGGTGTACTTTAACAGTATTTTCTAGACCTACTCCTTAAAGAAATTCAGAAGTACCAGAGAACCTTTACTGAACACACCCATCTAAGGGCTCACGACATTATCATTCGTATGTTTTGCTGCAGGATAAAGTTGGATACTTGTCAAGCTTAAAGGAGAAAAAGCTCAACGCATTGCCAGCTGCCAAACAGCGGCTACTGTGGCACAGCTATTGAGAGAGTGTTCCTGCCTGCGCCCTGAGGTTCAGGCCTGCTCATCCAGCGCCTTTCAGGTGTCAGGCCAAGAATTCTTCTGATTTCAGGGCATCGAAGGAACTGCTACTAAAGGTTTCCCATGTTCAAAGAGTAGAGTTCTGCTAACACCACTTGTATGAATACTCCAGGCATTTGCTTTACAAAAAAAAAAAAAAAAGCCGACATTTTAGCAAGGCTCAGTGGTGAAATGATATTAGACCCCGATTCCTCTTCTTTGGTCGGTTTTGTGGTACCACAACCAGTAATCTGAGGCCCTGTGGTAGGAATCTTTGGGGGAGAAAAGATTAATAGGAGTTCAAGAACACATTTAAAAAGAAAACAAAACCAGAGTATTTGATCAGTGACATCATGCAATAAAAGACAGAATAACACCAGTCACATTTATGGCCAAGTACAGATTTGTGTAAGGGGGGGAGAAGAAGCATATTAATTACTAAGGTTAAAATGAACATGCTCTGCCCTCATTGCTTCAGGGAATAGATTAAAAGCAAATCTGGAAGGTTATATGCCTCAACTCTGCATGCGTGCTCTCTGCTTCTGGTCCAAAGGTTTGGAAAACCAGCATTCACAACATCTGGACACCAGAAGACGAGTGCCCCCACACAGCTTCGGACTCCACCTCATCGTGGGGGGAGAAGAGAGAACATGCTACAAAGCCAGGATGCGGTCGGTGGACGGGGTGTTCCCGACAAGCCCAAGAGGAAGCCACACACTCTCTGGGAAGAGAAAGTGTGGACTTGCTTGTGCAACAAAGCAAAACAAATGGGGACTCTGGAAGAGAAGAAAGCCGCAAAGAACAGCACAACAAGGTCGACAAATACCCGCAGCTTTCCCCATTAAATGTCATCTCCATACAGGATTGAAGTGAAAGCCTGTGGTGCCGGGAAAAGCACCTGAGAGGCTTTTCCAATAACCTGAGTCCTTGTCATTGGTGTCAGCTCTTATTACTCCCCGGGCGGCTCAGCCTTGGGGCAGAGCAAAGATGTATGCTTCTGCCTTCACATTATCACTGAAACATTTGGGCTTTTAAGAAGCAAATTAGAATGTTTCTGGCAGACTTTTATAGCTGCATTAATCTTTGATACACTTCATTTGTCCTCTCTTGTCAGTTTCTATAATGGCAAAACTGGGTGTCATCCCGTAGAAAACCTATTTTAGATAACTGCTGTTTAATGTCATTATTTATGAAATAAGTTAGACAAGAAGCCAATATATATATATACATATACATTTTATAGAAAACAGCAGAATTTGACTCACAGATTTAACTTCAAATCAAGCAGTCCTAAAAGGAAACTGCCCAAATTCTCTCATTCCATTCTATCAAAACCAATGACATCAACCATGGAAGTAATTTGACACCACTGAAGCAGATGTTTAAACCAATCCAAGGAACTGTGGGATCAACCCAGCCATTTCTACAGTTCCTGTATACTGGGTAAACCTCGTACTTTCCTGCGTCATGTTTCTTTTCATGTATATACTTATAGCTACATGCACTTAACCCTTAGGTTTGTCCATGGAATTTCTACCCACATAGAGAGTGAACAGACATCCAGAAATGAGCTTAGATAAAGCTGCAGAATTGGAATCATTTTGTTTATGATACCAAGTCAAGAAAATCATTGAGTCAAGCAAGTGGCCAGGAGTGGATTGAAGTGTGCATTTCCTTGGTCGTTTTCTAACTTATCTGTAAAAACACTGCAGTCACTGTGTTTAAGGAAGAGAGATGGTGGATAAGCTCAGAAAGACAGGTGTTTGATGACAAAACTTCCCTCCTTTTTAAAGAGATAACTCTCAAATTGTAACAAGATAACTATCAAACTGTAACT
Organism: Trachops cirrhosus; assembly: GCA_028533065.1. NCBI lineage: Eukaryota > Metazoa > Chordata > Mammalia > Chiroptera > Phyllostomidae > Trachops > Trachops cirrhosus. The sequence continues at coordinate 161,688,102 of CM052538.1, read as the reverse complement.
TGTGACCTCAGCTCACATGCCTGTCCAGGAAGTGCTTCTGAGGTTTACAAAAGTGCAATGGCCACCTGTGTTTAACAACAGCCAGGCTGCTCACTGAGCGTGAACACCAGCAGAGCAGTTCAGGTGTGGAAATGAAAACAGCCAGGGTTTCATGACTGACCAACCGAGCCCCGCTCGGAGCACCGGTCTCAAGGCCACAGCTAGAGCCACTGAACAAATCATCAGCATATTCTTTTACATCTTGACACCACTAGCGACTCTTGTCCAGAGGAGAAGTGGACCAACCACTTAAAAGGGGCTAACAAAGAATATTTTAAAACTTTGTCTACTAACTCCCATCTTGAGCTGAAATCCAGGCCCAGTCTTCACAGACTCAGGAGCTTGAAGGTTCCCAGATGACAGAGCAAAGTGGCTCGTAAATGCAATGGCACCGAGGAGGCAAGGACTGGCATCGTTAGAAGATGCATGAATCCTACTGCCATCAGGGTCTCCACTTAGCACCTGCCACAGGCATGACGGGTGCCGGGATTGCTCTGAACATGAAACTCTGAACCTTTGCCTTGATCGAGCGCCATTCTTTTTTTCCTTTTCTTTCTAGTGTTAAGAAAGGGTTACAACTAATTGGAGATGTATTATGTAGTCCTAATTCTCAACTTTGTTCCTTGATAGAAGAATGAGAACTGGAGATTCTCAGCACGGTGGCTAGCAGTCCAATTTACTGATTAGTGAATTGATTCTTGTTTTCATTAAAGCATTCGATCTAAATGTCAACTCTAACAATACACATTAATGACCATTGAAAAAAACCATAATTTGAGTTTACATTGCTAATTAGATGATTTTTTTTGTTGTTAATTAAGAGAAACCGGATGGTTTAGGGTCTCCTGGCTTAATTATATTTGATTGAATCACCGTGTGATTTAAGACAAGGTATTGAGGCTTCACACACCCCAATTCCCGCTTTCGCTTCAACTTCAGCTTCTTCTCAAATTCTAAACTGTCACAACCTGACCCCATGGGTGTTGGAACACAGTGAGATTGGTCTGTGTTTGTAAAATTGATTTACTATGGTCTGTAATTACACATAACGATTTGAATGTTTGACTTGGCACTGCATTTTTCATTTAAACCATACTGTTCTCCTCTACCCCAGAGAAACGGCGTTTACGTAATTGCTCTCAACTCATCTACTTGGGTATTATAAATCAGTCCTGGAATAAAAGACTTCCAGAGACACTGCAAGCATGAGGTTCCTGGCATAATTCAGCCCCCAGGACTGGTCTAGTTTAGGAACAGACTTGAACAGGCATGACTTTCTTACTGGATGTGAGATGCCAGGGCTATCAGGAGCCTTTGGATTCCAGCAGCAAAGAGAACAGGCTGTTGGATGATCAGGAGGGCTGGGCTGAGCTCACAAGGCCAGCTCAGATCCATAGGTTGGCACCCTTGGCTCCTTGTCTACTTCTGGACCCTCCGTCACCTGTCATGCAAACTGTAGAGTCTGTGTGTTCCTCTGTGACATGTCTTCTATGCCCTTGATGCTCATTATTCAGAGTCCGTGTTTGCAAATTCACCTCTTTGCTAAAATGTGTTTGTAACCTCAAAATCAATACTCACAGCATTTTCACGGTCATTCATGGACATACCCAAAGTGGCAAAAAATCTGAGTCCCTGATGCACGTGTTCCTCGCTGAGGTCAAACAGACTTTGGCCTGCCTTCCTATTTTAGCTCTCATGCTATAAGCAAGTGTCCTTTTTGAGGTTTTTTTAGTGCCCCATATGTCTAACTTTGGTGTTTTTCGTTGGTGATTTTGCTGTTTAAAGAGGCACAGTGTTGCCCTGACCAGTGCGGCTCAGTTGGTTGGGGGTCGTTCCACAAAGTGCTGGTTTGATTCCCACTCAGGACACATGCCTGGGTTGTGGGTTCAGTCCCCAGTTGGAGCAGCGACCTATTGATGATTTCTCTAACACTGATGTTTCTCCCCCTCTCTTTTTTCCTCCCTTCCCCCCTCTCTAAAAATAAATAAATAAAATCTTTTTAGAAAATGGCATAGTGCTGAGGTGCTCCCTAGTGTTTCTATGTGCAATGAGGCTGTGATGTGCTTTACGGAGAAAATGGATGTGTTAGATGAGCTTTGTTCATGCACGAGTTATAGTGCTGTTGGCTCTGAGTTCAATGTTGATGAATCCATATGTGTGTGTGTGTGCGTGCATGTGTGTATTTAAACAGAAACACACATAAAACAAAGCTATGAATTAACCGGTTGATGAAAATGTTGTGAGTCTTGCAGGAACCTAACCCTATATTTCCCCTAGGAGCCATGATTAAATATTTGCAAATTTAGTGTTCAAAGTAACCTTATAGAACATAATTTTTGCAAATAAGGGGATTGGATAGATAGATAGATAGATAGATAGATAGATAGATAGATGGATACAAACTCTTCATTCTACCTCCCATCCGGTGATATTTTGTCACATTTGCCATATTTTTGTCTTAGGCCTAGTATTTCTCAACCTTGACTGCATGTCCAACCTCCTTGGAGGCTTTAAAAAATCCTGATGCCCAGGCCTCCTCCTAGACTAAGTAATTGGAAATCCCTGTAGTAGGACTGAACATCTGTAATTTTAGCTGCACCTGGGTCGTTTTAATGGCTAGCAAGGGCTGAGCACCACGGCCTTAGGCTATCTTCTTGCCTCAGTGTTCCTCCAAATTCTGCCCCACATCCTGGACATCTTAAGCCTCCCCAGGTTGGCTGCTGCTTCTTCCTGGCCTTAATAACATGCCCCCAAGATGACAGGCAATTGTATTTACTTTTCAAGTGGCTTTTAATAGACAGTACACAAATCATTGCTTCTCTCACTCATAGCTCGTTTGCTTTGGGTTCACGTGCAGAATTTTGCCTAGACTCTGCAGTCCAGGATTTTATCACTCTTGCCCTGCCCTCCTGGTCAAAATAAACGACATTTTGGTCCCAGAATTCCAAACCACACAATAGCGAGGTGGAAATTTCTAAAGACTCCCTAGACAAATGTTTGGACTTTTGGGAAGTGGTATCTAATCTTTTGCTTCAGCCACTCACTCTTGCTAAGTGGGAAGAGTGAGTCAGAGGTCGGCCCAGGCCCTCTCTCGCCATGAATCGACTTCAGCACATTTTCTTAGTTTGGAAACTCGGTTGGTGAGAGCATAACTGATTTACAAACAGCAAAAACTTGTGCTTTAGATCCATGGACCAGCAACATTCATTGTCATCATCGGGGAGCTTGTTAGAAAGGCTGGACCCTCAGGCCTCACCCCAGGTCTACTGAGTCAGGATCCGCATTTTAAGATCCCAGGAAATTTGTGTGCACGTTTGAGGCTAAGAGCACTGGCTACACACCCAGCTCTGACTTGCTGACTGGACACTTGTTCTCTAGATGTTGGGGAAGGCATCGACCACAACAAAAGCAGCCTACTGAAGTGAGAAGAATTTGGGATTTGGGTTGGAAGTCATCCAACATTTCAGTGCCTCAATTTTCCCCATTAGAAGATATCAAAGGCCACATCATGAGACTGGGGAAAATATCAAATTATTTAATGTTGTGAAAATGTTTTGTGACCTGTAAAGGGCTATAGAAATATTAGTCATTAGTTGTCAAAGTAAGAATAACTCAATATAAACCAACACTGCTAATGGGAAAATCAACTCAAAGTACTAGCCAATCTAAGGACATTCATGGAGTATTTCCAGCATATTATGTGTGGTGCGAAAAATATCTCTGCTTACCTGATAGTGCTTCCCAGATTTACAAGAGATGAAATTCCCACCATGCTCTGTCACACCAGGTCAGTGTCTTCCACACTCTATCAGGACCCTTATCTACACTGACCACTCTCCTCTGCCCCCATGAGAGTAATCTTCCTTTGACTCAGGCTCCGCCTGGTCTCCCCCCCCATTTTAAGTGTCACACTGCATTTCTATTTTCTGAAGGGCCAGGGTGTGCACATTGCCTTCTTTTCCATTAAATTGCAGTGCTCAGAAACATCTCATGGTGCCTTCTTTTTGTCCTGACATTGGTGAGCACTGGCAGCCCAAATTCCTTATTGTGGATTCTAAGTACCTCCACTATAATTAGACATTTAAGTTAAGAACCTATTATGTAGGTGGGTGACATTGAGTTCTTCACATGGAAAGCAAGGAGTTGGAATAGATCTTTCATTCATTCATTCATTCGCCAGATATTTGTTAAGTGGCCATGATGTGCCAAGCTCTAAAAGCTGAGGGCACAATGTTAAAAAAGCCATTACAGTCCAATGGATGATCTTTCAGCCACTCCCTGAGCCAATCTTCTGTGATGTTATTTATTAGCATCTTTATGCAGTGCCATTCCCATTTGGACAAGATATTTCCCCACATTATTTATTTCTCCATATTTTTTAAGAGCCTGCCTTGTAACACCAATAGAACAGCCAGCCAGGGTGTCGGGGTGAAGGAGCTGCCAGCTGCTCACCGCAGGCTAGATTCTGGAGAAGGGAAGGCACTAAATTAGATCATTCCTCCCCCTTCCTGGCTCAGCCCAGTGCTCTCATTTCTCCTTCACATTTTAGGCTCTCATGAAAGTGTAAGTGAATGACTGAATGCTCTGTCTCCTTATTCTTTCTCCTTGAACCGCTTGGGGCTGGGGATACTATACTGCCGTTTCCCCATATGCATCCCAAAAGACCCACCCTTAAGGACCACCTTTCCTGGTCCTTCATCCTCTGAAGAGGAGGCCATGTGAGACTAAGCACAACACCCCCAACTACCATTTGCCAATATCAGGTACTTGGCCAAATATGTCTGCATGTTGCTCCATATAATTCTCATTTAATGTCTACTAGAGTAGGGTCTCTCATTATTCTCTCTGCCCCCCAACACACACACATTTCACAGACAGTAGGCTGAGGTACAGAGAGTAAGGGGCTTGTCAAATATCAGACAGCTGGGAAGGCACAAGAGAGAACCAGGTTCAAACTCTAAGGTTCTTCAACTTTCAAGCTTGTGTTCTTAAACCCAACACCACATGGCTTTTTGTGACAGAAAGAACTCTGGGCTTAGACTTTCAGCCCCTGACTCTGGACTCTCAATATCTAAAACCCTAAACAAGTCCATTGGCGCCTCAGGGTTTCAGTGTACTTGTGTGGAAACCAGTTAAAACAGCAGTAGTACCTCTTTTGCTTACCTCCCAGGGTTGCTGTGGGGTCACATGCTGCCTGCATCATCTACCCACCCACCCAATTTTGCTAAGCACTGCCCTCCCCTGGGCATCCTCTGGGCACTAGCAAGGATGATAAAGGCCCACTAAGATGATGTACGAAAGCTACTTTTGAAGTGAAAACATGTGAGTTGTTACCTTCCTAGAGAAAGAGTTTAGGCTAACCTCCTTATTCATTCCCTTAGTCAACAACAAGCATCTCTATGCACAGGGCATTGTGCTAGTCACTAGGGCTACAGATGACAAAAGGAGTATAATAAAAGACAAGACTGCACAGATGCAAACAGCATTTTCCATCATTTATTAAGCCATCACCTTGTATCATTTAGAAGCACACAGCAGTTGGGAGCTGTAAGGCGGTGTTAATATCTAAGTAACACTTTGCATGAAGGTGAAGAATCGCTCAAGGAAGTAAAAAATTTAGGTGATTTTAATTTGTCACAGTATCTCAAGGACTAATAAGAGCTTTTGAGGAGGTGGGAACGCGCCAGGACCAAGATGCCTCTCTGAATCCTGGCCCTGCGTGTTAGGATGACAGTACTGGGGGAAATACATGAAAGTCTAAAAAGCTCCTCTCTCTTGCTTCTGTGGTAAACATGCATGCTGCTTCCTTGCGAGCTGGCTATGCCATGCAACAATTTTAAATCCGTGGCTCTAGGCGGCGTGAAGATTCTCTGTAATTGAGTTTGAAATCACCTGCTCAACCACATGGAAAGCCTCTCTTTCCCACTTGGGCTTTCCCCAGATGGCTCCCAAAGCTGATGGTTTTGGTCCTGTGTGGGTGTTCTGAGGACAGAATCAGGCAAGCATCTGCATGAAAAGCCAAATCAGAATCTTTTCATTTTCAATTAAATGCTGGAGGAGCAGTAGACTTAAGAGAAACAACCAGTCTTTTTTTCCTCTTCCTTCAAAAATGTAAGATAATCATTTGATGTTTCCCCACATGAAAAGCTGGGCTTCAAGAATGGTTCCTCCTGAAATGAACACTGACTCACCAGGTGCTCAGTGGGTTGGGCAGTGAGCTTCACATTCCTGAGTAGAGCCCTCAAGAGAATTGGCAGAGAGCAATGGCAGCGTTTTACTGAGAAGTAGTACATAGATGTTGCTGTTGTTTAGGTGCCCGATGAAGTTGGTCCTGATGGAATTTTAATGATGGTGCCACATTCCTGGGCGCTGCCTCCAAAAATATTATTTTCGGAAGACTGGAGGGTATAACACTGCAATTTGTTCCCCTCATTTACTTGCTCCCTAATTATCCCAGAGTTCCAGAATTTTAAAGCTGGAAGGGACTTTAGAAACATGATTTAGGAATCATCTCATCCACCCACACTGCCATTTTATTAGTTAAGGAATGAGAGACCTAGAAAGATATAGCAATTGCCAAAGCTAACTCAATGAAATTGATATTGAAGCTAAGATTACAACCACAATGTTTTTGGTCTTCATAAAGCATGTTCTGTCAATGACCACTTGTCTTCATATTAATGTCATTGACAGGGAGGGGTAAAATTATAGACCTGTGATAATATAAAACAGATAATCCCTCATTTAACACCAGAGTAATACATTGCAGGACCTAAACGTTGAGGCCGATAGGTTTGTACAACAGTGTAAACTGTGTAACTATCAGGAAAAGTTCCATCTTGAAGAGGGATTTGTAGAGAAAGTAAAGATATTTCAGATACTCCCCATTAAAGATCTTAGTTTAAGAGACAGATTTATCCCCATTTAAAATCAATGGCTAACAGTAGCATAAAGTTTCATTTCACTACCTAATCCTCAAAGATTGAAAAAATTAAGATAGAATAGTTATTTATCAGGCTATAGACATTGTACAAAGAGATCTACATTACATGTTATTCATTCATTTATTCACTCAACAAATATTTCTTCAACATTTAACAATATATTAGTCAGTGTTTTGGACAATAGGAAGACAAAACCATATCCTTGACCTCTTGGAATTTCTATTCAAATGGAGAGTTAGATAATAAACAAGCAAATTAAAAAAGACTTCCAATTTATGCATACGTTACTCTGTTCCTTTAGGAAACTCACTAAAATGACAGCAAAGACATAAACCCATAAGGAAAAGGATGCAGGGAAGAGACGACAGGAGATGACGGGGGTATCAGCGGACCACTGAAATCAAAAAAATCTTGGCAACTGGAAAACAGAAGGACATGGGATAACTAAGTAGGTCACAGAAAGGTAACATGTCTGTCCATAGCTGGGGGAATCGTGCCAGTGCACACTGCAGAACTCCCGAGAAGTTCAGCACTCAGAGACCAGGTACCTCTGAAGGCAGAGGTGCAGGGAGGAGCCCAAAATAGGAGGCTTGGTAGAAAGTGTGTCTAAGGTACAGGGAGACCCTGAGATTCTCTCCCCACTCCGTAAAACCAGGTGAGTCTCATTTTAGCACCTTTCCTCCTAACAGTCCTTAGAAGCCTGGAAACCAAGCCACTATCTTCCAGGAGGAGACAAGGATTCCTGTAGGGGAAGTGGGTAATCCATGGAAAAAAGAATTAAAGCTGGTGATATGTGTAAGTCCCCAACCAACAGCCAGGCCTGGTCCCTATCTAATCTCTCTGTGATGAAATTCACACACACAGGGTCCTAGGGCCTTCCTCTTAAATGAAAGAACACTTGCTTGAGAAACAGTGTCCAAAACAAACAGAGAAAAACAAAAACAAAGGGAGCAGAAAAAGACTCCAAAAATCAACTGAACATGAAACAAGAACAGAATGCAATACAAAAAAGATCATTCAAAGGATAAGAAAGAACTCTTGCAATTAGAAGATACCACAGCAGAGATTAAAAATTACATAGTAAGTTTGGAAGATAAAGTTACAGAAGCCACCTCTGAAGTAGAACAAAAAGACTGAATGTAGGAGAGAAAAAGTCAAGGAAATGAGAGAATCAATAGAAAAGAGTTATTATATAACTAAAAGGAGTTTCTGGAAGAGAAGAGACAGAAAACAAATAAGTTTAAACATAAACAAGTTATGTTTAAAATTTGAGAAAATCACCAAGAACTGAAGGAGCACAAGTTTTTGAGTAGGAGGGCTAACCTAAGGGTAACAGGAGCTAACAGGAGTAGAAAGACAGGGGACAGGAAGGATGTCTTCAACTAAATATCATATTTAGACCCAAAGAGGACTTTTAAAATCAATCATGGATGGTGATTGTTACTCCCTTTTAATATGAGGAAATCAAGGCTGAGAAAGTTTAAGGTATTTCTCTACAGTCGCACAGCTAGTAATCAGTAGGACTAAAACCTACGTCGGTAAAACGCCAAAGCATGTGCTAGAAAATCTAGACAAAAGTCTAGAAAATCTAGACTTTTCTAGACTGATTCTGCCATCAACTGTATTAGTGACTCTGCCAGATCTGTGTTACCAGCACATGTTCTTGAATTAGCCAGTGCATAACGAAAGAGCGAATGTTGAGAAGTATGGGGTCAATTATACAACACTCCCTTCAATCCAAGAAACTGGGCCGTGCCCATTGCTAGATTTGGGAGGCGGATTGGAGTCGGTGTAATTCTGGAAAGTCAAACATATGTTTGAACTACAGAACTTAAGGAAAAGCAAACATCTCCAGCAAAAAAGACGCCAACTCCACTCTGTGATGGGCTTAGAGACAGGATTCTCAGTGGAATCCTCATGACCATCACAGACCTGTCTGAGGTAGAAATTTCACTGAAGTTCCAGTTGGATAGGCTTGGCATTGGGATTCTAGAGTCTGTAGGTTGCAGGTAAACCTAGGTATTAAGCAGGTTTCCTCTAGCATTCCAACAGTTCAGCCGAAGGTCCAGCCAGTCTGGGTGATTCCAAGGGGCTGAGTCTAAGCTAATTGATTAAAAAGAGGGAGAGGCAGAGGGGAAAGATGTTCCTGTGCATCCTTCTTTCCCAAAGTTTGGATTCTTAAGTGAACTATACCATTAAATGCTTCCTTTCTCTCAGTCCATACCACTGAGGGTGGCACAGTGGTCTCACAGGGCCGACACCTCCGGAAGGAAACCGTTTACCCAGTATGATGAGGTGCCAGCAAAAGCAATCTCCTGGGTCAAGGAATTTCAGCAACCTTTTTTGTTTGAGTCACGCCAGTTTGAGAGTTTGACCCCAAATGTATAAAGCTTCTTGCTCCTAGGCCAGTATAGTGGCAGCCAAAAATGAAAGGCCTTGGTGAAGGACAGGGATATATCTTTTTTCTTGGCCACTTTGTGGCTACTTTTCAGTGTGAAGACCCAAGGAGTAAACATGAAATCGTCTACTTGCTCTGTCCTTTAAGAAAAAGCCCTTATTTCTTGCGTTGACCTTTCTAAAAAGTTTGTTCATGCAACTGCAAAAGGATGGAAGGCAGCACGATGCAGATGTGTGGACGCGAATGAGGAGGTGGCCACAAGAGTGACCCTGGCGCTGAGCGATCCCAGTCGAGCTTTCAAGAGTTTTTTCTCTGAGCAACTCTGAGGTTGCTTCCCCAGCACCTCATAATTAGCCTACTCTCTGGACTGCATGCAGATGGAGTGGCTGGGGAACAGGAGAAAGAGAACAACTCCAGAAGCAAAAATGATGCAGCTGTCTAGCAAGAGAGGGAAGATCACCGACAGAAAATTAGGAAAAGAAATAGGACCATATGAAGCTTTAAATTCTTTTTCACAAATCTCATAGGATTGAAGAGAAAGCCTCAAGCAACACAGCTACCTTCTCTGAGTACTAACAATACTCATTTCTGAACAGCAGTGGGATATGCAACAAGGCTTACCTTGAACTTAGGACCTGTAGCTCAAATCCAGACTTAGGGACTGGTTGGTCTCAGTCACACTGGTGCCCTCAGAACTGAAGCTGAGACACTCTTGGGAATCAAAAATGCTCACACTTTGAAGTGAAGCAAACAATGCTTTGAGATTCCAGGTGAATTTGGAGTTCCATTGCCAAAAGTAAACAGACATACAAATGTAGACACTTTTACCCAAAGATACCATTATTGTACTCGTAGTGAGCTCTGGCATTTAGAATAATAAACATTGAGTTGGGATATTAAGATTATCTTGCTAAACCCAGTAGAGTTAATAACACTATCACAGGCACAGAATAATTTCTTGGAAAACGATGAACACATGTCAGTAATTCCCTTTCTCGCAACCTGCTTCCCTGAGGCCTAACGACTACTCCAAAATTCTTCCAACTTTCCAAGCATGCTGCAGTCCTGAGCGTCCTCCCATTGCACCCAGGGGATGCAGACTCAGGCATCATCCAGCCAAGCCCTCATGTCACCGACTCTTCTCAGCATGCTCTCTCTCTAGCTCGAAAGTATTCGGGAAGACTTCGCTCTGCATTCACACACTCAGCCTGAGGTGGGAATTAGAGCTGCCCCCTGTCGTGCCGACCCAAAGTCATAGAAACATGACGTGTTAAACACAGCAAACCAAAACCAAGAAAGTCACCTAAAGAATTCCAATTTACCAATTGGAGAACTATTCTACATATGGCAAAATAAAATCACCTGATGAAATCCTTCTAATATTTGTTATTTTAAAATACTTCGCAGGTTAACTTTGATAGAGAATCTCAGGAGCTGAGGCCCTTACCCTGATTTTAAAGAGTTCTCACCAATGAAGACTGCTTGAAAACCAAGACAATTGATACTCCAAATTATGCTTTTAGTCAATGGAAAAATTTCATTCAAAAAGGTCATTTTCTGTTTTTCTTTTTTTCTATTTAATCTTTATTGTATTTTTCCATTACCATTTAGTCCCCTTATACCCGCTTTCCCCCAGCAATCACCACACTGTTGTCCACGTCCATGAGTAAAAAGGGAGACTTGTATGTAGCGTATGTTCTCCTCTAGATGCTTCACACCTTGATACTAGTGATAGATTAGGAGAGTGTGCTCAGTTTCCCAATGCCAGCGACAGTCACCCCTTTGCCACTGAGAAAGCTGGGCGTAACAGCTCTCCATTGATGCCACTAAGAGTCTGCCTCTCGGGAAACTGGACCTAAGATACACGTCTGACTTTACTTTAACTTGGAAATAGCAAGAGTTGTTGTTGTTGTGTTTTTTAACCCAAATGGGCAGTAGCTTTTGAAAAAAAAACCCCAAATTGCATGTCCCTCCTCCCACTGTACAAATGTTTAACATAGTGCTATGGGAATATGGCCAGTAACATGCTGAATGTTTATCAGATCTCTTAAAACAAAGAATTGTCAGCCCTGGCCAGTGTGGCCAGTGGCTCACTGTGACCATAGACTGAAAGGTCACAGGTTCAATTCCTGGTCAGGGCACATACCCAGGTAGTGGGTTCAATTCCCCAGTCATGGCATGTATGGGAGGCAACCGATCGATGTCTCTCCCCCTCTCCCCACCCTACTTCTTTTCTGAAAGCAATAAAAAAATCCTTGGGTGAAGATTAAAAAACAAACAAAAAACAAAGAACCTTCAAACAGTCCTCTTTTCTTCCAAGAGAATCCCATCACGGTGACGCAGCAATCACAGAGCAAGAGTGGCTGTCAAGAGACCCACGGTCTGGGCACCAGGCACTGCCCCTGGTGGGCCCCCATTTTGTTCTGTCTTTAAGCTCAGAAGGATAGAAAACCCACATTTGGATTTCACATGCCCTGGAGTTTCAGCATCGCCAGGATATTTAGCTGTAATTTTTGCCAGTTTTCTTTTCTTCCTACATGGCACAGACCAAGGAACTCATGAGAGCACCTTTCCTACTGATACTACTCTGGGCTACATTACCTGGTTTTCTTTTAAAATGTTTTCTCTCCCTTTCTTCATTAACATCTTCCTATCTTTTTCATATACATACTATTTTTAATAGGTAATATATGGCACTAACATGGTATTCACTTCAAAAGATAGAATGAAAAGTAACTCCCCCCCAATCCCTGTCTGCCAAACTTCCCAGATCCACATTCCAGGCAGTAGTTACTGGTGTTGGCATTCTTTGAAAAAGGAGGGGGACCAAAATCATATACTATTCTTATGGAGTGTGTGGTTAATGCTGGATTTAGCCAGAGGACCTCCTGGCTTTGGCAGGTGGCGACTCTCTTAGACTAGCCCAGCATAAAATTCTTGGCATTTCATTCTCCTCCTCCTGCTCACCCCAATATAACAGCACTGGATACTCATCACCAGTGCACTGTGAGTTGAAGGTTATCCTTCCTTGGAAGCCTAGAATGAAAGGCCTGAAAAGGGTCCTGAGGGGTCATCCAACGTCATGCCTTCATGAAGAAGTAAGTAGCAGTCCCGGGGAGCGTAAGATCACTTACTGAGTTAGAGGTGGAGTGACTTTCCTAATCCCCTGATCTTTTCACTGTGGCTCCAACACTTGGCACTCTTGGACTGGCCACCTTCCCCTGGCCTGTATTTATGTCTAATTTATCTGCATCAAATCCTGTTCTGTTACTTAAGGATCATTTTTATAAATTCAAGTAATGTTCTCACATTTATTACTAATTTAAAACATTACTCCTGTTAGCAATGGATCCCAAAGAAGCAATATCAACAATTACTCTCCCTTTTTTTCTTTCTGGTCCATTTTAAGGTACTTAGTAAGATACATCACTGAAACAGCCCTTCAGGGGATAGTGGTATTTGTGGCAGGCTGGCTCTTCAGCTCTTTGTAGAGCTGAGCAAAATATCTTGATTTCAGTTCAGTGTATTGGAAGACCTTTGTCGGCGGGCTGCCCCAGGGAGCCCATTACACCCTAGTTTACTGCAGAGCCCGGGCCAGTGGAAGAAGCACCCCCTCCTATATCAGCATTAACCGCCAGTGCAGAAATAATAATGAGGGCTATCATCTGTTGAGCACCTTCCTCCTGGCAAGTGCTTCATACACATTTCTCACTTAATCCACACAATACCCTGAGAACTAGTTCTCTTTACTCATCTTCATTTAACCAACTTGATGAACCAACCAGTACTCTCCATTCCCTTTAGACTACTTACTGATGCCCATGGCTCATCGACTCTTTGAGGGCAGTAATTTACTTGTGTGTTTCTGCTCCTGCCAGTTGACTTACAGGTATACCAGGAGTCAGTTGAGTTTGTTCCCAAACCTGCTTATGCCAGCATACTTATTATAGTAAATATGTAATATGAAAAAGGATAACAGCAATGATGACATATGAATTATAAAAATGTTAATGTATAAAACTTCCTTACATGCTTTAGAAATATTCATTGTTTTGCTTAAAAATCTGTTGAATTTAGTGTGTTAGGAACTATAAGCTAGATTATAAAAAGAAAAAAACAGGATCTAGAAAGATTCTGTACTCTGTTTTTGCAAATGTCTTCAAATTCCTGCTCCATTTTAAAGAAATCACAGACAAAAATGCATCAGGGATGTGATATATGCAGTAGGGACAAAAAACAGCCACACTCAGGAGCTGAAGGAAAGGGTCATAACTCAATACAAAAGAAAGCACATGAGGGTATGTATTTATGCTTCAAGTTAAAATCATATAAGGTATTATGCCTTTTTAATAGTTCCCTTCTTGAAATGGCTATTGTAATGAACACATCAACTACCCATCCTGATCAAGTCAATTAAGAGGTCTTCTACTGAAATTAATTCTAATTTCATAGATGAAGAAAGGAGGTTTAGAGGTCAAGTAATTTGTCCACAGCCACACACCTAGTTACAGGTGGAGCTGGAATTTAAAACCCAGTCATGATCTTGATCTTGACCAAGACGGCCTCATCATTTATAACTCAAACCTGAATATCTAAAACACCACTTAGAGACTTGAATTCCCTTTGCATTGCAGTGTCTTACCATGCAAAGGAGAAAACTAAAGTACAAAATAATCTTGTTATAAATCTTTTTGCTCCATATGGGTTTTGCTGGGCTTTTCCAAAAGGATGCATCTCAGCAAGGTTGGCCACGAAACAAATCTCTAAAGCAAGCCCTGTGCTCTTATGTCTCCACTCTCCAATTCTAGCCACGGAATTTGTCTATGGAAACAATCCAAACTTTTGGCAAAGAATGATTACCCCAGAGTATGCTGGGAAGTTTAGCCTTTCTCCAATCCACAAAAATCCTTCACAGCATTTTCCAGATTTTGGAACCCCCTGCCTACCTTGCTTCCCCATCTCCATACGCTTCTCTTACTTAACTTATATCTGAGATTTCCTAATACTATATTTTACCCAACAGAATGTTGAGGACTAGGGTGAGGATAAGAATGATATTTCCAGTGCTTAAGATTTAGAAAGCATACTTGAAATTGATAGCAATTGCTGCCACTAAGATTCACCCTTACCTGAAACCATGAAATTTAGGGTTTAATTTGCTTGCTAGTAAAGATATCAAATACATGTTTGATATCTTTAAGTCTATATATATTTAAATATATATACATATATATATGTATGCTACATTCATAACACAACTTTCCTCAGTATAACGTGAGTTTGTTCCGGAAAATCTTAAAAGTGAGACAAGTAAAAAGTAAGTAAACACAAGAATAAATTACTCCTTATCCAGTTGTTTGTGGAGCAGTCACTATTAGCATGACATTAAATTTATGAAATAACAGCAATTATTTAGCGTGAAGCATGACACTAAAGTTTATGAAATAATAGAAATCATGAGACTACAGGGCTCCACATCTGAAAGCAGCCATCCCACCCATCTCCTCCTTGTTCCTCCCCTCCTCCAGGCTAGTCCAATTTAAGCCATTTATTCCAGACAGAATCTGTTCAATTTTTGAAGCACAGTGGAGAACTGGAAACACTACTGCCTCCCTCTGAAGCTCATAGTGTTTAATAGCCCTCACTGTCATCAGAGTCTAAAACCCCCCCTGGAGAGGAGACGGATGGCACAGCCTCGTGACCCAGAACGCACGTCGCTCACGCGGGCCTCTGACTTTTTCCCGAGCGGTGGAATCTCAGACTCGCAATAAACCAGCAGACTTCTTGCTTGCTAGAGTGTTTTTCTGATCTTCCCTAAGCCCCGGAATACAAACACTAGACATGGTGAGGAAAAACACAGTCGTGTAAAACCTCTGGACTCTTGAAAACGGGAGAAGGATTAGGCAGTGGCAATACCATCGTGAGCCATCTTCACGATGTGGTGGCAGGAAGGCCACTGGCAGACTTAAAAAAAGTTTACCCCAAAGGGGAAGGAAGCTGAAGCTAAAAATACATCATACCAGCTGTTATAAATGCTTTTCAAAGGAAGCAGAGCAACTAGAGTTACCTCCTTGAAGAGCAAATGAAGGGTTAAGGAAATAATGGAATTTTTCAGTTATATGCCAGGTTGGCTAGAATTTGGGGAGGGAGAAATTTTCCACCAAGAAAGTCTGTTGGTAAAAGACAAAAATAATTCCCTGAAACTTTAAAAGGATGGGGATGACCTGCAGCCTGCAAGACAGAATCAGAGTCTCCAGACGTGTCCTTCCTTATCAGTTTCCAAGAGGCTGCTTGCAAAGACCTCTTTTCTTCTCGGGCCCGCCTGAAGCTGTACGGTCTCTCTCCTTCCTTGAATATGGGTGTCCTGATGTTTTTTGCATTCTGACTAGAGTGAGTCTGACGTGGCTGGTGGCCTTGACAGAAAATGTGAAGGGCAGGGCAAAAATGAAGAACTTCTTGAGCCAAATAGTTATCTCTGAAAGAGCTGGCCCTGGCTGCCCAAGGGGATGATCGATGGGCTCGGAGGGGTTTGTCCAGTGGCAGATCAGGGGTTCCCAAAGGAGCCACTGTCCCTGAGACCCACGTGGCCCCCACTGCTCACCTTGCCTGCTGAAGCAGTGTTGTTTCAACTGTTGGCTCCCTGGTGCTGAGCAGCCATCTTTTCCGCAAATGGACAGCCCTACACCCCCAGAGGGGCTAAGAAACAAGGACCAAAGCTCAAGGAATATCCAGGCTTTGGACACCTCAGTAGTTTTGTTTTTTAACTTTTAAGTTTGAAGTAATTATAGATTTATAAGGAATTGCAAAATACAACAGAGAGAGGTCTCATGTACCCACTGCCTAGCCTCCCCCAAGGTGACGCTTTACATGCCTACAGTGTAAAAACCTGATATCAAAACCAGGATGTTGACCTTAACACATGCAATTAAACAAGATGGTAGACCTTGCTCAGATCTCAGCAGCATTTGTACGCATTAATTTTTTTGGTATGAATTCATATATAACTTTATGGGCATTTTATCATATGTATGAATTTATATAGCTACCTCCACAATCAAGATAATAGTATGTATCTGTTAGTACTGAGCTCGAGTTGGTAAAATAAGTCACAGCAAAGCAAGAGTAACAATAAATGTCACTATGAGGATTATGACAGAAGGCTAAATGACCAATTTTATCACCAAATACTGAGCGAATTCCCAAAGACACTTTTCTTGTTTATTTTGGAAATTCGTTAACGTCAAGAACATCTGCCTAGTGAGCTGTGGAATTTAGTAAGTCCCTACCACTCAGCAAACATACATGGCAGGGTGGGCAGACAGGCTTTGGCTCACATGCCATCTCTTACTGAGTTATAGTGGCTGCCTCAAGGGGCACACTGAGGAGGGTCTGGAGGCTACATCCGGGCTTAGCAAGAGTCAGACATTATCTAACAGAGATGTTCTACCACCAGAGAGTGGCAGCTGAATGCATGCCAGGAATTTGACATCTCTAGAATTTCTGTGACTTTTTGAGCACACAGTGTTCTAGGTGATGGGGAGGAAGGATAAAGACACACATCCTGTCCCCCAAGGAGTTTGTAATCAGGAAAGGGAGGTGAACATGTGGACCTAGAAGGCTAAGGCCAGACATTGAAGTAGATGGGTCTGTGCAAAGCGAGCCCCTCCTCTGAGAACAGCTCCTCTTCTTCAGGGAGTCATAGAGAAGCAGGTGTTGGGCGGGTCTTAGGTCTGTGTGTTGTGGAAGATACTGATGCTGGAGGGTGGCTGCTCTCCATGGGGGCAAGTTCAGGACCCGAGAAAAACAAAGGTCTACTAACTACCAATGGAGTCCATCTCTGAGGATGGGATGGGAGGGAGAGGCATGTAATCTTGAATTCAGAGTCAGACCTGGATTCAAACCCCAGTTCATCCACTTTGCTAATCTGTAAAGTTACTTTGCTGCTCTGCGCCTCAATTTGTCCATCTGTCAAATGGGGTAACAATAATATCCACATAATGGAATTATGAGGATTAAATGAGTTAACATTGATGTAAAGCATTTTGAAGAGCACCCAGCATGTAGTAAACACTATGTAGTTGTATGCTATCACTGTTAATTTACTTTTTATGATCTATGATACCAACTTATTTAATGTATCATTTTTATCATCAGAAAAATCAATTGAGATTAATAAAAGAAATACTACGGTTCCAAGATGTGCCATAACACTGTAGAAAGCAGCAGTTCAATTGGAGCATTTTGGAATAATTTTTGTTACCCAAAGCTTCTGAGTTCTTGCTTCACATTAAGCTACAAAGGTCAGCATATGCGTTATTTTCAAATCCAGATATAAAGAATGATAACAAAAAAATCTGGTACTGCAAGGATTTGAATAGAAACAGGTGTCTTTCCAGGTCCTAGTCTGCAGTGAAGAGTGGAAAATGGTCAGAAAGGCAGTCTGGGGCAAGGAAGGCGGCGTCGACCTCCACACAGGCAAAGGCTGTGGGCCCTGAAGGAAACCAGGACAGACTGGCTCTTTTCCTGAATGGTTTACTTTTTCAGTAGGAGACCAGACAGGAAGCAAACCTAGAGATGCTTAGCCAGGTTTAATGCACCTTATGTTTGGAATTGCTTGTGATGGCTGACAAAGTCGACCAAAGTTACCCTGTGGATGGTTTGTGACAGCCAATACTTTGGTCCGACATAAGCCTGTGGGACCAGAAGGGACCAATCTGCACATTCTTGCTCTCAATCATCAGACTCCTCTTCCGGCCAAGATGGAGGCATAGGTAGACGCACTGTGCCTCCTCGCACAACCAAGATAGGGACAACAAAGATATAGAAACAAAATAACAACCAGAACTGACAGAAAATTGAAGTTTATGGAA
>CM052538.1:161644309-161669351 GCA_028533065.1 Trachops cirrhosus | reverse complement strand
AAATAGACAGGGGAGGGCAAGAATAGTATGGGAAATGTAGAAGCAAAGAACTTATGACACATGGACTGAAGTAAAGCGGGGTGATGTGGGTGGGAGAGGGTATTCAGGGTGGAGGGGAATGAAGGGGGATAATAGGACAACTGTAATAGCATAACCAATAAAATATATTTAAAAAATAAATAAAAAAAAAGAAAAAAAAGAAAAAAAAAAAAAGAAAATCATATAATCTCACACTGAAGCAAAAAAAAAAAAAAAAAAAAAAAAAAAAAAAAAAAAAAAAAAAAAAATCATCAGACTCCTGAACAGCCTTACAAGGAGAATGAGGTATGGAAAATACATTCTTCCCTCTCTTCTGATGCAATTCACTATGTTGCTTAATGGACTTCTCAACCTGTACCAACCCATTCTTCTCTTATCTCACGGAAGAAAGGCCCAGCTCAAACGTCCTAAAAGAGCTCACTAGATTTAACTTCTGTCTAAATAGATGAAAATAGGTTGATTCTTGTTATACTAGGGCTTAGTTTTTGCCCCCTACTCTTAACCTTATCTTAATTCCTTCCTTGAAAAGCTCTGTGTGGCTCCATCATCTATTTTCAGTGCTTTCAAAACATCATTTTTCTCCACCTCAATGTTCCAGCACATAGTTAAACCCAACATGTGGTAAACACGATGTAGTTGTATGCTATCACTGTTAACTTACTTTTTTATGATCTATGGTACCGACTGATTTAATGTATTATTTTTATCATCAGAAAAATCAATTGAGATCAATAAAAGAAATACTATAATTTGATACCATCTCAAATGGACTGATCTTGTCAAGACCTGACCCTGAATGTGTACATCAGCAGAGACAGAAATGTGGTGACCCAAGACTAATTTCAAGACACATGATGTAAACCTCAACCCCTTACAATACAAAAGACCAAGTTTTGAGAGGGCAAGTAGCTCAGAGCTTGACTCCCTCCCAGCTACCAACGAGTCTGGTAACAATTACTAGATTCTGAAGCTGACCCAGGAAACGTGAGCCAAGACGCTCTGCCATCCCAGCCTGCACCGTCTACTTTAATCCCCAGCCCTCACTCTCCATCACCCAGAGGCTGGCGAAACCCTTCCCTGCATTACTTGTCTGTGAAAAAGACTGTCACCAGAACCACCACTTACCTAATAAATTAATGATACAATCATCATCTAATTCTCAAAATGTGCAAGGTATTGATATCTAAATGTAAATATAGGACAAAAAATTTTTTTGAGAATTTTTATGAGTTTATTTGGGCCAAACTGATGACAATTGCCAGGAAGCAAAATCTCAACGTACTGAGAAAATGCTCCAGAAGAACAACTTAAAATCTCGTGTTGTAGCATTGTCAATACAGTATCCTAAGTATTTCCTTGGTTATTCCACTAAAGTACTGTTTCAATTAATGTAGTTATAATGCAACACTCCTCTGTTAGAGAAAGTCATTTTGAAGGGTCCATTAGCCAAAAGATCCAAGTGGAGATAGAGGCCAAGAAGCCATCGTTGCCAATTCTTAATACTCTGCTCTCTTTTAATTGGGGGTTTCTGCATGTTGACAGGCACATAGCCTAACTGCAAAAAGCTTTCCCCTGAGAAAGTGATCTCGGCACTGACACTGTACTCACAGACACACGCCAGTTAGCATCAAGGAATTCTGTTTAATGACGGCCCATTCTCCCCAGTTGCTGCTGTACAGAAGCACCAATGGCATTTTGAGAAGACTCTAGCCCTTGTCCCAGCTGTGGGCAGGGTACTTTGCTTTTGTGGTCAAAAGAGCAGGAGGCTGTCCTCTGCTCTCCCCCATGCAAAGCAGGTCTTGACCCACATCTCCTAAGGGGTTAGACTAAGCGAGAGAAGGCCACAGCGTCCACACCAGGCCCCAGCACAGAGCAGCATTCTCAGCTTGCAAAACCGCTCCCAGCCAGGAGGAATAGCGCCCCCAACAACTGGGGATAAAACCAGGAAATGCAAACAAAGGGTGGGAACATTCCAGGGTGAAAAAAAAAATAGAAAAAGAAAGAAAAAAAATGAAAGAAAAAGGGGAAAAAAAGAGAAAATGCACAAAGCCCATGAGGCTGTCTGGTTAACCATGGGTTAGAAGGAGATTTGGAAAACCACACGCCCCCAGGGGCGGGCAAATCCAAGACCCCAGGGTGAAAGACTCGTGGGTGAAAGGCGTTTCACCACTTATTCTCTCTTATTTTTAATTTTTAAAAATCTATTGTAATCCAAATTTGGACCATCAATCATTTTGACCTGCCCAGCATTTTCATCCTTCCAGAGTCAAAAGAGCAACCAAGATGGGGTCCGAAGACCCCCTCCCCACAGCCAGTTCTAATCAGCCCTTCCATCCCTGGGTTACGGGGGCTCAGAGCAGACACTGCAGCGGGACATGCCACACACAGCCAGTCACCAAACCACACTGCGCTGAAGGGCTTCCAGGGGACTTACTTGTACTTGTGCTGGTTCCGATCGTATTGATTGTGGTGGGGACGGATGAGGAGGAGTAGAGGGGCACATGGCCATTCTCACACCCCAGACTTTTGTCTTGCCAGTTGGAGGCGTTGATGCAAATCCCAGAATCCCGAGAGTTCTGCCATCCATTGAGCTTGTCGTCGGAGTTCTGTCTTTGGTGATAGTAGTGCGTCTGCCCATAATCCACAGAGTCTGAGCGGCCCCTGTTCTGGCCACCGAAGCTGGTTGACGTGCGGTCCTCCAAGTGGTTCAGCCACATGGCTAAAGCACTGCGGTCTTCCAGTGAGGTGGCCGGATGTATCAGCGCGTAGGACAGCAGCTGCCTGCTCTCCTCGATGTGCTGGTTGTGTTCGATAGAGTGCGCCAGGATCTTGGGCAGCAGTTTCATATACTCTACTTTTGCGTCGAGGTTTCCTGGCTTCAGCAAAGGCAGGTGAGTTAACAGGAGGGAAATCACTTTATCCTTGGATTCCTGTTGCCATTGGTTAATGATTCCTGGAAAGGAAAATATACAGGGCAAATAAGTAAATACAGCCACAGTGACACAAAACTCCACACTGTAGAGAGAATGCCGGTGGATTAGCGCCCCAATCTATGGAGCTTGGCTAATTTTTCTCAAAACAGCCAATGCATTAGATTGGATAACTGACCTCGAGTTGCCAGAGGGCAGTGACTTCAGTGCAATATGGAACAAACATTATTAGGTGTTTGGGTCCTCAGTCTAATTCTCATTTAGGTCTCCAAAGAAAGAGGCTACGACCACTTTGGTACAACCAAACAGCATTACAGCCCTGTTTTGTTTTTGTTTTTTTCCTTAGAAAAGTCTAGCTACACCCTCAGACAGATGGGGGAGGGGAGATAAGGAATGAGAAAATCTTTATTAAAAAGCAAGTGTAATTAATGATCCATATACTGGAGTTCTTGAGGATAAGGCTGCTTCTCACTCCGCCCCCACCTCCAGGCATCTGTGGAACAGCGGTTTAAACCCTGGTGAAGGCATCTGTATGAAGTTGGTAAAACTTCTTCGATGGAGAAAACTGTCAAGAAAAAAATCAAAGGACCCCCCTCGCCATCGCCTGCACCTTGCTCACAGGAAGCTGACTCAGAGAACAACTGTGAGCTCAAATCTCCAGTGGACTCCACGCTCCGGGAGCACCTCTGATCACATAGGTAAGCAAACTGTTTCCCTCTCTATGTAGGTCTGTTTGGTTATTTTTATTGTGGTAAAATATATATAGCATCCTATTTACCATTTTAACAACGTTTCAGCATACAGTCCAGTGGCAGTAAGTCCCTTCTCAGTGTTGTGCAACCACGACCACTGTCCGCCCCCAGATCCTTTTCATGTTTCCAAACTGAAACCCTGCACGCACCAGACAGTAACACCCACCCCCTCCTCGCCCCCTTCCCCCGCCCACCGCCATTCTACTGTGTGTGGGTGACTTTGACTGCTATAGGGATCTCATATAAGTGGAATCACACACTATCTGTCCTTTTGTGACTGGTTTATTTCACTCTGCATGATGTCTTCCTGTTCATCCATGTGAAGACCTGTTTTTAACACACTCAGAAGGATCCCTCTTATCCTCTTCTGATCAAAACACAGACTGGCTGCCTTTAGGTAAATGTGGGTAAACAATGCACTTCGCCTTGACTGGCCTTTGAGAAGCAGCTTGTTGTAGGGACTGAGAGTTATCCACAGGACCTGGGGTCACAGGAAAGAAAGCTCCCTTCTAGCAAAGTCATGCCTGACAGCTGGGGACCTCAACTTCAGCCCACCGATGACCCTTCAAGGATAAGCAGTCCCGCTGGCTTTCACAAAGTATCTGCAGGGTTGAAAAGGCATTCCTGGAGTTTAGCAGAAGCGCTTCACTCTTCTGGCAAGACACAGACACATCGGAATAAGCTTAAGAGGCATTGCTGACTGTAAGTTGCAAACACATCAGCCGTGTACTCTATGGCCTCTCAGAACTACAGGGGTGTATTCAGAGAAGAGTGTCAGGCAAGGTATGTGATGAAAAAACATGGGCTTTGGAGTCCGGCAAACCTGGGCGAGAATCCCAGATCTGCCACTTAATTTGCAATGAAACTTAGTCAATTACTAACCTCTCTGAGCCTCAACTCCCTCATCAATCACGTGTTACCAAGAGCATCTGCCCTTCTTGTGTGGAAGGATTAAATGAAGTAATGTATCAAAAACCCGTTCAAGTACTTGATGGTACAAATAATTCCTTTTACTTGTCTCTGCATTATTAGGCAGGCCCACATGAAAGCAATATTGGGTGGTTTTGGTCACCAAGTTTTAAAAATAATGGACCAGAGAGGACCCAGGGAACATCGTTACACATCATCAGAGCTGGAAAAGGGCAACCGAGTCAAAAGGTAAAAGCAAACGGGGTTATTGAGCTTCTGACTGAACAATATGAAAAGATGCTTGACTCCTTTCCAGTGGAGATCTAATAAGGAGATGACCAGTCAGCTCTTTGAAGTGGACGTCTTCAAACTGAAGGAGAGAATAAGATGCGACATGGAGAAGAACCAAGTGCCAGAATGACAAAAGACCCAGAGAAGTCACCAGGAAAGGCTCTACAATCTGCCCTGGTGGCATGAAGAATAGAACTAGATGGTCTACAGAAGCAGATAGAAGTACAAATTTCATATAAATGGAATATGGGATCTAACATAAAGAATTTTAAACTTTCTAGTATTAAAAGTAAAAAGAGGTAAAATTAGTTTTAATGATCCATTATTTAATCTATCAAAATATTGTTATTTCAGCTTATAATTAACCTAAAATTACTGATGAAATAATCTCCATTCTTTGCTTTGTGTGAAGTCTTTGAAATCCAGGGTGCGCTTTACTGCTGGCAGCACATCTCAGTCCTGACTAGCTGCCGCTGAAGTGCTCAGAAGCCCTGTGTGGCTGCTGGCTACCGACCTGGCACAGGGTAGAGACATGCAGACGGAGAGGCGGGCGGGAGGGCACCGATGACCTCGGCAGGTCCCTCCCAGCTCCCAGCCTCTATATTTAGCTAACTGCCACCTGACACAAGACAACCCTCGTGTGTTCCACTAGGTATAGCCTCCCTTTTTTCAAGCAGCTCCAGGAGATGAAAAAAGCACCAATTCTGACTTTCTCATCAATATGTTTTCAGCAAATACCCGGCCTGTTATAAATCATGAATATGCTTGGGATGAAGACAGGAATCTATTCATTAAGCCCAAAGAGCTTGAGAGGCACTGGCAAGAAGCAAAAGGGCCTGAGAGGAAGATGAATCTATGCCCAACGCCAACACCGATCAGATGTGGCTAGTGTACACCCTGGAAAAATATATGTTTAAAAATAAAATTTGGGAACAGCCTTGAATAAAAGTTCACAAGGCAGAGGAACTCCCTCGATTTCTGCTAGGTCACTTCCCTGTTTGGATACTGTACCCTTCCGCAAAGGTCAGTCTAAAAAAAAAGTCAGGAACAAAAACAAAACGTAAATAGGACTCAGAGTACAAACTAAACAGTTTACCTCTGTGCAAGCCCTCTCTGCCAGGTAGTAACCTGGGTTCCCAAGGAGGAACAAGCATAGCAAAGAGGAAAGGGAGACGAGAGGCCACTGGCCCTGGTCCCTCCCTGGTCTGAAAGGGTTCCTTCTCCATCCACGGGGACAGGGCTTAGATGGAGTGGGGCTGTGACATGGCCAGGAAGATGGCTCTGACTTTTGTTTACTGCCACTAGGAACATGGACACAAGACCGCCTTCTGAGGGCTCGATACCCTGACTGGGTCAAACCGTTTCTGCTACTGCTCAGCTGCCAGGCTGACAGCTCAGAGCACTGCAAGTTTTCTGTGTGCCGGGCACACTTCTGAGAGCTGTCATATAATTAGTCATGTAGTCCTCACTAGAAGCTTATTTCTCGTGAGGTCCTATTATTAATGGTAGGTCCTATTATAGCCTTGTTTTACAGATGAGGACACACCGAGGCACAGAGAGGTCAAGTAACTTGTTCCAGGTCCCCAGCCTAGTGAGGTGGCAGAATGGGAGTATGAAAATTAGCATAGATGCATAATGATTATTGTGCTAGAAGAGCTTGGGCATAAACTAAATACATTAATATTTGTATTATATACTGTGTAACTATGTAAATATATAATTATATATAATATATATTATATTATTATATATTAAATATATTAAATATTAAATATATAATATATACATGAAATATATAGTTATACATATGTAATATATAATTATATACAATTAATATGTATTGCATTTATAAATATAATAACATAAGTATATTAATAAAGTACATGGATCAGAAGAGCTGGTCAACTATGAAAAGTGTAGAAAAAAAGGAAATGTAGGTAATAACTATTGTGGTTTTATTTTATTTTATTATTTTTATTTTTCCCTCACCCAAGGGGATTTTTTTCATTGCTTATTTTAAAGAGAGTGGAAGGGAAAAGGGAAGGGGAGAAGCATCTGTCTGCGGCCTCTCCTACGTGCCCCTACCGGGGATCAAACCTACAACTTAGGTATATGTGCCCTGATGGGAACTGAACCCACAACCCTTTGGCTACAGGAAGACACTCCAACCACCTGAGCCACACCAGCCAGGGCACCTATTGTGGTTTTAACACCTGTCCACAATTTCCCTGGCACTCCTTTTCAAAAGGTGGGGCCTAATTAGTACCCTTCCTTTTGAGTGAAGGCTGGACCTAGTGAGTCACCCCCAGCGAACAGAAAGTGGCAGGACAGCGGGTGACTTCGTGAATTAGGTCATGAAAGGCACTGTAGCTTTTGCCTTGCTTTCTCGGATGACTCACTTGGGGGAAGCCAGCTGCCATGTTGTGTGGACACTCAAGCAACCCAACAGGGTGGGAGTTCCGCTCTTGGCGGGCGGAACTGAGACCTGCCAACGGCCAGCACCAACCTGCATGCCGCGTGAGGAGGCCATCTCGGAAGCCAAACCCCCAGCACCAGTTACACCTTCAGATGACTGCACTCCAGACAATACTGAAGGACCCTGCGCCAGAACCACTCATAGTCCCAATCCACACATGCTTACTTCTGTTGTAAGCTGCTACGTTTGGGGTACTCTGTTATGTGGCCAAAGATAACTAATCCACCTATCCACGTGCCTCTCTAGGAAAAAGGAACTTTGAGGCCTTTGGCTGGCTTTGAGTAGTGCAGTCCTCTGGGTGAAGTCATTCCCACTCTGAGATGAAGTCACGAAGCTAACCTGTTGCCACTTAGCCTCCCTTAGCCTCCCTCGTCCTGATTAGCCACTCACCAAACAACTTTGGACTCTGATTTAGCTTCCCAGGTACCTTCAGGGAAAGAATGAACTGATCATACAGACTTGGGGTATTTCTAGATTCTGTGATGATGATCTTTCAGGGCAACTTACTAAATGGTTTTTGATTATGATTTGGCTTCCTGTGGTGGCCTTGCTGTGCTGATTATACGGACTTGGAGTACATCTGGTCCCTCTAATGATGATGGCTCCCCCGGCAAATTAATAAGCCAGCAGTGCAGGCTCTACTTCCTTGCTTTCTGCTTGGTACTGAATCAGTTTCTCAGGGTGAGCATCCCCAGGGCACTGATGAGAGTGAGCATCTCCACCTTCAAAGGGAAGCCAGGTCCTACCTCTGGGACTTGGAACATAATGGCTCAGTCTTGCCCAGCTGCCCACTGGCCTTCTTTGTGGCATCCACACCACCTTCCAGACAGAAAAGGGCTTTTACTGAGATGTGCACTCAAGGGATTCTCCTTACTGGAGAAGGCCCAGGAATTCTCAACATTTTCAATTAATCGATCACTTTTGGAAGGCAGTTTCCATTATTATTCACTGCAAGATCTTTCTATTCAGTAGACAGTCTGGAAAAATGGAAGTCCAAGCACAGAAAGGTTCAGTGATGCCAACTCACCTCTATTACTTCCTCTGAATACTTTATTAATTCTCTGGGTAAAGGGCAGGAATGTAAGAGTTTGCTGGATGTCTTATGAGGGTAAAAGTTAGTGATTTATAATTTATAAACCAGTGACATAGTAATAAAAAATATCTTAGTAGAAGAGCTATAATTACAGACCATGAAAACCATCCCAATGATTGTTGATGTGACAAAGAGTGTCTTTAAATACCAAGTCTGGTATTTTTACTACACAATAGTATGTCTAAGTTTAAGGGTTCCAGTTATTAGTAAATTACCCTGGAATTGCTATTTTATTATACCCTTGTTCTCGGTTTAATAACATCAACCATCTCACAAGTGTATTTAGGCAATTTGCTCATGCGACAAATGTCTGGAAATTAAGTACACACATATAAGAAGTACATATTAAATCAATGTGCTAGAGAATGCTAGTGGGCATTAAACGGTCAAATGTTCCTTGGAAGAATTTACATTAAAACTCAGTCCCAGACATGTCATGTAATAAAGGCTTGCAAACGCAGTGCAGCTCTGCACAACTCAAGGCCAGCCAGCCAGTGGTAACACCTCACACCACCTATTTAGTGAGCTGACAGAGCACCTGAAAATAAAAATCAGGGGGAAATTGGCAAATGGTGGGATTCTTGTGTTGGCACCGCCCTTGCCTGCTGTCTCCCAAGGTACTCTCTTGAGCTAGTGATGACTAGAGAAACAGCCCCATAATTTGGTGGAGCTCTGCAAGAGATAGGGGTTCAGCCAGTTGTGATGGGGGACCCGGATAACATGGCGTGACAGAGCTCCTACAGCTGCGAGTTGTGCTTAGAGCAGACGCAGGTGATTGAGAGGATGGAAACCTTCTCTCTACTTTCAAGGAGGGTGATTGCTGGCTTCCAAGATGGTCCCCTGGTACTTATGCCCTCATGTCCTCTCCTCCCACAGTGAATCTGCGCAGGTCCACACGATCAATAGAGTGTGGCAGTGGTGTTCTCAGAGTAGGTCATAAAAGGCACTGCAACTTCCACCTCGCTCTCTTGGCTGGCCTGCCCTGGGGAAAGCTAGCCACAACAATTGTGAAGACAGGCAGCCCTGGGAGAGGTCCCTGTGGGGAGGAACGCAGGCTTGCTAACAGCAGCCAATACCAACTGCTAGCCATGTAAGTAAGCCACCCAGAAGTGGGTTCTCCAGTTCTGGTCAATATCTTGACTACAACTTCATGAAAGACCTCCAGCCAGAACTACCCAGCTAGGCTGTCCCAAATTTTTGACCCTCAGGAAACTCAGATAAATGTTATTACGTGAAGCCATTAAGTTTTGGAGCACACAGCAATAGTTAACTTGGTAAAAAAAATCACTCAAAATGACACTGCCCCTGAATTCACTAGAAAAGAGAGGGATGTACATGTAGCAGACTCCAGGGCCTATTATAATCACTGGAGCTTTCTTGGAGAACATGAAGATCGTGAGATGCTGGTCGTTCATAGGCACCTGACCATCCTCAAAGGGCAAGAACCAAGCTACTCTGGTCCTGACAGATACTTGTCACCCATTTACTGCTCCAGAGCGATCTGGTCATCTCTTCAATGAGGACTTTCCATTTCAGTCACTTTTTTTCTTGGGTAGTAACAGCATGGCTGAGTGCTCCAAGCCGGGAGGCTCCTGTGCCCTTAAAGACCCCAGGCCAACAGTGAACTAGTCCTGAGATCTCAGCAAAGGGCTCAAGTTAGGGGTGAGATTCACCTTCAGGCTTCCAACCTTCTTCTGATTATGACATATTCATCTGAGGTTGCCCATTCCCAGCAGGCACAGAAAATAGGCCCACCCCCTAAACCACTTGCCTCAGTTCTGACCTCTGGCCTTGCCTCCACATTTGCACCTCTAGCCCAGGTGTCATTCTAAGCTTCAGACTCTTACATCCCAACTGTCTCCTCTACATCTCTACTCAGAGGATCTCAAAGTTAACCTGCCCCAAACTGAACTCGTGCTCTCATTCACGAGACCTGCTCCATTGCTCTTCTTCTTATGTCAGCAAATGACTCTTCCATCTCTTTAGTAGCTAAGGTCGAAACCTTGGAGTATCCTCGACAATCCTGTCTTTCACATCCCATATTTAATCTGTCAGCAAATCCTGTCTGCCCAGTCTCCAAAATACATCCAGACTCTGCCTACCTCTCACCAAGCTTCTGCATCCCACCCCACCCCCAGCAGTCTATTAGCGATATAACAACCAGATGACCTTTCTATGCCAAAACAGCGATTTTACAGCCTTTGCTGTGGCACAGTGGCATGCCGCAAGGGGCACACCGGTGCACTGTGAGAATTTTTAAAACATGCACTTCCTGACTATTTAGTCAGGGCACTGACCTCTTTTCCCTTAGATTGTCAAATAAAAAAATTACAACAGCCAACACAGCAATAACCGTCTGGTGTAAATGAATCAAAATTATACATACTTTTCGTCGGATCAGCAAAAAATATATTTTTTTGGTGTGCCGCAGAATTTTAGTAATTAGTTTATGTGTGCCATGAGATGAAAAAGGTTGAAAATCTCTGTACTAGAAGATGTCATGTCATTTCTCTGACCAAACATTCCAATGGTTTCCCATCTTACAGCGGGTAAGAGCCATACAGTGGCCTGTCAGCCCCTCTTTGGTCTAGACCCCTCCCTGCTGTGTCCCTCATTCATTTCAGTCCATCCTGGCTTCCTTGATGTTAAACCTTTAACATGCTAGACATGTGCCTACCTCCCAACCTTTGCATTTGCTTTTCCTTCTGGCTAGAAGACTGCTTTTTCCCAAGAGCCACAGTTAGCCCCCCTCAGTTCTGTCTGCACAAATGTTACCTTTCTGGTGAGACCTCCTCTGCCCACACTATTTTAAATTGCCCACATCACCCCCTCACTCTACACTCCCTTATCCCCTTGCCCTGCTTTATTTTCCTCCATAGCACCCATCATGTGACCTGCTGTGGATCAGTTATTTTCTGTCTTTCTCCACTAAGCTCAATAATAAGCTCTATGAGGGTGGTGGAGTTGTCTCCATTCCCATGCATTAACATTTCCTTATTAATCACATTTTTGACTATATAAAATTGTGCTCAGGCACTTCATTTAATAGTGGATTTCTTACTCCAAATCTTACACATTTCCTAGAAATTCCCTTTAAATGAAGTCAGATGGACTGGGTGACCCGCAAACAATAGTGGGCACCCACTGTCACCCAAAACTGTTCAGTTACCCCTTTCTCATTGAACTCTGCAGAATTCTGATTACTTTCAGCTTTAATGTCAAATAAAAACAAGAGCATATAAAGGAGGAAAATAAATTGATTACCTCAATTTTCAAAATCTTTATTATATCCTCCTTCCCAACATTCTATTTAGGATGGAAAATTTCCCTGTGTGCTAGAAAACAAAAGCATAATGGGCACTTTTCCTGATTGTAACTGACACCAATTAAAGTAATCTACATGATAAAGATTTGAGAGGCTGAGACAGCAGAATTAAATGTATTTAATACACTCTTTTGCAAACATCTGTTGAAGAAAGAAAACCAGTGCCAATAGGATTGTACATACAAGTGTTTTTAGCCGTAAGTGATTATGTTCTAATAAAACCTCATAGGAATGGGCCTTCTAAGGTCATATAAATTAGAGATGAAGAGAATCTTACCTTAGTCTTGACAAAATGCAAGACAAATCCTTGCAAACCACATCGGCTAGTTTTTTATACCAAAACCCCCTCTGAGGAGAGGCTATAAACGTTCTAAAAGCAGGAAGCCTTCCCACTCACTAATCTTCTGTGCCACTCTTGTACTCCCAGACCACCACCGACAAAACCCCACATACCACAAAATGACTCCAATAGTGTTTCAAAATAATGAATTAGCAATCCTCTTGCCAACCTTACAAAGGAGAAAAACATGCTTTGTACTCCCACAGTGAGTCCTCATTTAATGTCATCCATAGGTTCTTGGAAACTGCAACTTTAATCAAAACAACGTATAATGAAACCAATCTTACCATAGGCTAATTGATATAAATAAGAGTTAAGTTTCTACAGAAATATATCACAAAACTTCTAAATTAAGACCAAAAATGCTTGTCAAATTAAACTCTGAAATAAATGTGAGCTAAAAGATGAAAAACAAGTAAGACAATTCTTTTCCGAACAGCTTACTCCAGTTCAGGGTCATGGTTGGCTGGAGCCTATCCCAGCAGCTCAGGGTGCAAGGCGGGCACTGAACCTGACCTGGATGCCCTTCCATGGTAGGGTCATTCCCACTCATACCCACACTCACTCGTACTGGGACAATGTAGACACAGCTGTTCACCGCACACGCACATCTTTGGGAAGTGGGAGGAAACCAGAATACCCACAGTAAACCCACGCAGTCATGGGGAGACTATGCAAACTCCACACACACGGCAGCCCCAGCCCGGAATCAATTGTTTTCCTCATTAACATTATAACAAAGTTGAACAAGAAATGATGTTATTCAAGGGCCTGCAGTGCACTCGGATTCAGGCCTTGTTCTATGAGCAGCCCTGGAAATGAGAGCCTTGAGAGGAGCGCACCGTGGTCCTCGCGGCCTCGTTACAATAATATTCGTTAACCAACTGCAAGACCAAAATCCTGGCAGTGTCCAGTCAGAGTCAACAAAGGAGTATCTTGGGAGGAATATAAACAGGTCAAATCAGACAAGAATAGTTTGTGGTCAATCCAACAGACCTAAGTGAACAACAGCCACTTCACACAATAGTGTTACAAGCCTCCTAGAGCCTGGGAAGGGCCAGCGTGAACAAGCTTTACCTCTGACAACAGAGAGCCAGTCTGTGTCTTTAAATGAGAGTAGACTGTTAAGCCAGTGGGTCCCACACTTT
The DNA here is from genome assembly GCA_028533065.1 of Trachops cirrhosus. Classification (NCBI taxonomy): domain Eukaryota; kingdom Metazoa; phylum Chordata; class Mammalia; order Chiroptera; family Phyllostomidae; genus Trachops; species Trachops cirrhosus. Next base: position 161,656,048 of record CM052538.1, on the reverse strand, counting down.
CTAAGATAATGAGGAAGTTGCTCAACAATGTACAGACAAGATTTCCCATCTTGAGGGATGAGAATCTATGGTGTAAGTGTGACTGTAAGAGCCCTGTGATGTGTGTGACTATGTGATTATTGTCACTAAGGAATGGCACATATGCATTTCCACAATATACATGTTAGAAAATTTGATGGTAAACTTAATGCATCACTTATTCATGTATGAAATCTGAAATACATGTACAAGTTATTCTACAGAGAGGGGATGAACAGTTCTGTGGAGGCTGGATATTCAAAGTCAGGGTCACAAGTGAACTGTTACTGTATTTGAAAAGAAGGGCCTAGTCCACTGTACAAGGACAGCGCTGGGTGACCTGGACAAGGGACACAGCCAATCCCACTCTCTCTTCCTCATCAGGGTTAGCCCTGCAGAGGGAGTTAGAGGCATACCTCCCTTTCTGGTTCTCTTGAGCTATCAGCCAACTCCAGGAACTTATGCAAAGGTAAGCAGAAAAGCAGCCTATTACCACCTGTTACTTGTACACTAAACTCATTTTCAGGTTAGTAGGTCTATGGATGCAATCAGAATAGGATTTTCCAGATTGTTTTGAGAAGAGGAGCTACTTTTTAGTATCTGAAGTCCTCTGGGGCAGTTGCAATATAAAAAGGAGAAAAGTTAGAAAGGATGATGGTAAAGGATAAAGTTCTCTAATCTGGAATGAGACTGGCTGAGGTCACTTCCCTCTTTCTGGGCATCGCACCGTGAAATTAAATAGACCCCAAGGTCAGTGGCTGGACCAGAATCAGGACTAACCAGATGAGGACCTTTTGCTTCAGCAGACTTTGTGGGATTGTTGCAGGGGAAGACAAGAGCTTGGAGCTGTTAAGCCTCTCATGTGTCTTTCCCGAGTCTCATACAAACCAGCTAGCATTCTAAACCAAAGAAAGACACAGAAACAGTGAGAGGACTTAGGCCACACTGGTCCAGAGCTGGGAGTGGTGGCTGTGACCTGTTTTGTTTTAATCTAGCTTTATACCACAGCCTTTGGAGGTGGATATATTCATTCATCCATTAAGATATTTATCCTTGGTCCCTTATCAATGTATATGGCTAGGATCTGTCATTTTTGATGGGGTGTTTTGGGTTAGAAATAGCCATGGGAAAAGTTTCGCACCCCATAGAAACATCTGCAATATAAAGAATCTGGAGAGAATCAAACCAGAGGGATAGAGAAATACGAGTACTTTTAAGAAGGTCTCCATTTGTGGAACCAACAGGCAGCTCTGTAACGAGTAGAATCTATTCTCTAAAGTAACCCTAGAACCTACAGGATACCTCCAGCCAGCAGTCCACACACTATGTACAAGAAAAACACAAAGAGCTTAATCGATTATCACTATACAAATGAAGACTTAACCTTTGGCTGTTTAAATCTTAAGAGAGATCATTACTTATCTTAAACATTCTCTGCTGTAGGTATACCCCTTTTACATCTGAACCCTCTCCCTCCTGCCCCCACACCATCACCCACGACATGGTTTAAGAATCTGCCTCCCTCCTCAGATCCAGTTGATCAGCTCGGGCCCTCACTGTCTTCTCTCCACCATACAGGTTACTCAATGAGGTATATGCTTGTGTGACACTTTTTACCCAATCAGACCCCACTTCAAGGGTAGGGACAGTGTCTGCACTCATGTGTGTCCCCTACTCACTTTCCCATCATGTAGACTTACTGGACCAGCCTGGACAAAAGTTACATGCACTTTTCTAGCACAGCTGATGACACAGCAGAGCTAGCTGTTCCTTTTTGGCTTCATCAGTCTCTAGTTAGGGTGCTAGTGTCAGCACGTCAGTGGTGGAAACTCTGGACCAAGGCAGGGTGGGGAGGGTCACTGAGAAGTGAGCACTGGCCTCTTTTCACAGGTGAATGCTCCCCAGTGTCTTCACCTCAGCCTCCTCCCTCAGCCCTCCCCAGGCCACCTGCTCACCGCTCACCTCCACTCCCATGCACACAGGTGCAGGCCCAGCCACCCAGAGATTCGGACCCCAACACGCAGGTTGTAAGTCCCTAAAAGGGGCTCCGTTGTCTTGGGCCCCCTTTCTGAGACATTCACTTCCAAGAACTGTAGGAGTATCAGGTGCTTTAAGTGACTTGAGGGAAAGGAAAAGAAAGATAACTGAGCATAGGGATTGAGGGCACAGATTCTAGCTGCACTGTCTGAGTTTGAACCCGATCTTCCAGTTAGCTTTGTGTCCTTAGGCAATTCACTTAACCACTCCATATACTTCAGTTTCCTCACCTGGAAAATGGGATGCCCCCTACGATTGTTGTGCTATTTGGATTATTTGATCTGTATAAAGCTTGGGGACCATTGCCTGGCCCATGGCAAATACTATATAGTTTGTGACAGTTAGCATCATGTAAGGCAGTGGTCCACAATCTTTTTGGCATCAGGGACTGGTTTCGTGGAACACAATTTTTCCAGGGACAGGGGGGTGGGGAGAGCGGACAGGAGGCAGAGCTCAGGTAATAACTCGAGTAAAGTTTTGCTTCCTCGCCCAGTGCTCACCTCCTGCTGTGTGGCCGGTTCCCAATAGGCCACGGGCCCATATCAGTTCATAGCCCAGGGTTTGGGGTCCCCTGAGCTCAGGGATTGGAATGATACTCCAAGGGACCCTCTCTTACAGGCAGAGGAGAGGGATGAATAGGAGAGCCAAGAAGGCCTAAGGCACTGGTTCTCAAAGTGTAGAGAGGGGGTCACACATCTGGGAACTTGTTAAGAAAAACAAATTCTGGGACCCCATCCTAGATTTCCTGAATCAGAAACTCTGTATAAAACCCCTTTAGGTGATTCATATCCAGACTTAAATTTGACAACCAGTGGTCCAAGGAACAAAGAGAAAGTCATGACCTCCAATTTCCAGCTTTTGGATGATCAGCCAGGTTAAGGCTGATGTTAAAAACTGGTGGGAAAAATGATTTTCTACCAAGAGAAGGGTTAAGAGGAGTTCATTCAAAGAGTGGTAAGAACCTATTTTTTGAGAGAAAGTTGGTGGAGAACCTATTTTTTGAGAGAAAGTTGGTGGATTTAAAAAAAATACCCAACACATAAGCAAGTAAAATATAATATTCCTAGGACAGGGCTGATCTTTCAAGCTTCCCAATAATAGCAATGTTAAAAGGAGTGATAACACCTTCTAAGCCTAGACAGGGGAGCCATGATTTGGCCTGTGAGGTTTTAAGGGTCCATTAGAACAACAAAGTCTGACCAAGCCTGAGGTAGCTGAGTGAAAAATGAAGGTGAGACTTTCCGTCTTAAAGCATCTTTACCGTAGAATCGCCCCCTCGCAAACCACCCCTCCACAGTCTCTGCAGTGTCGTGCTACTCTAAGGATGAGGGTGGAGACGGGTCTGCAGGAGGCCAGGAGGGGCCTGGACCATGGAGCCAGGGCATTACCTCTGAACGGGTGCTCCAGAGAGCCGTTCACTGAAGTGTCAACTCACGGGTCTGACGATGAACCACGAGATATGCAGCAACCGGGCCAAAATTCTCTCTATCAGAGGATCATAATATTTGGCTGCGCTTGTGGGGGAGGTCACAGACGCTGAACAGGTTATATGGAGCTGAACACATTACAGTTGAACCAGATGTTAGGTGAAAAAGTTGCGAGTTGATGGAATTATCACACAAGGGGTTGCTCCATTTCCTCCCTCTCCACTTTGTCCTCTTCCTTTTCTTCCCTGCTCTGGTGTCCACGGGCCACAGCTTGTCATTATTGAGTGTCCAGCTGGGTATTGTGATGTCAGAGGCATCACCCGCAGTGGACAATGCCTGAGGAGAGTCTAGCAGCCCCAGCCCGGTGTGGAGACATGTGACCCTGATTTGAGTTTCCACGATACCACCTCCTTCCATTTACCTGATAACATCTCCCATCTCATACATCTCTGGAAGCCCTTATCCTCCTTTCCAAAACCAAGATGATGCCTCAGGGAAACTGAGGCACAGAGAAACTCACCCAAGGTCATACAGCAATACCTTGGTACAGCAGTGAACAGTGCCAGAGCTTCCTGACCACTTGTCCACACCAGTCCAGGGGACCCAGCTGCCTTTTATAGAAAGTTTCCACACGACTTCTATTCCTAACCTCAATCACAAGCATCGCCGGTCCGGCAGAACCCTCTGTGTCACAGACTTAGTAACGCGCCCCAATTAGGCCGTGAGCACAGCCTGTTTGTACCGGACACTGAATTCTAGATATTCTGCTTGGGCTGCTTTGTTTTTATTTCAAACATAGCTACCGAAACGGCCTTATACATCAACAAAGCTGACTTTGAATCCCCAAGAAAAGTCAGCAGCTTACCATACACAACCCTTCCGAAGTCCTCCCCAAGACGCCAAGAACGTCAAGAGTCTGCAGTTGAGGGGTAGGAAACAGACTTGTTCTTAATTGCCCATGGCGAGGCAGGGCCCATCTTTTTTTGTTTTCCTTTTGCCAGCTTTCAATAACAGGGCTGAGAACATGAAAGACAATCTAATAGACTGAGATCATCACTTTTTAATATGTACTTAAATATGTAATAGATATTTATTTTGAAAATAATCCGAGTATATTGACCTTGAGATATGAAATGGGTACAGCCTTTGGAAAAAAAGGGAAGTAGCTCCTCAGAATAAGAGCTCAAGGTGAAGGTGAAGAACAGATATATAACCTTTAGCACATGGCTTGCTCCACTAATCACTGAACAGATTCCAGCACCTAAATAAAGCCCTGGAAAGCACACATATCGGAAGAACTGGCTCATTTATAAAACCACCGATGGGTGAAGGCAGGGAGCGCTCACCAGCCAATAAGGTGACTTGGTTTCTCAACCCCACAGACGTACATTTCAACTGTGTAGTAAATAAGGAAAAACTTCATTGTAAAGGAGCCCCAACTGCCCCCCATGTGATCCGCCTTTGCTGCCTCCTCATGTGACTGGCCTCCCAATTTAGAGCGTAACCAACTCCCAATGACCTGTAATAACACCATTCCCAAATTAGAGCTCTCAATTTGACTTGGCCTCAGTCCCTCCCTCAAAGCAAAATAAAGCATCCGTTTTCTTTTTTCGCATTCATAATACTCTCCTTTTTGCGTTGCCAACTCAAACCCTGCTCCAGTCAGATCGAGCCCTTCCTCTTTTTTTTTTTTCTGGTTAGCCAAAGAGCCTGATGGAAAAACACCAAGAGACAAAAACAAAAACAAAATCAGATGAAAATTCCAAGTAAGTGACATTCAGCTGGAAAAGCTATGATTCACATGCAAATAAAAATCTCCCTGAATTCACTGTTACATGACGAAAGCCCCTGGCTTCGACATGAAAAGGGCAGAATGAAATCATCCACAATTAAACTCACTCTGGAATACTGGAATTCTCTGCCTAGGCCTCCCCAGCTCATGATAAGAAAACCCCAACTGTAACAGAATGAAGCTAATTGTGCCGGATCCCAGGGCATCCCCACTGCAGTTGGCCTTCACTCCTCCACCTCCCCTCACCCCTCACCTGGACTCAGCATCACTCAGGCAGTCCCCAAGAGCAGCCCTCCTTTCTGGGCTGACATGAGGGGATTGCGAGGAAGACCCTGGACCTCACTCCCACGCCCCCATCCCAGGATGCCAGTTTGCTAGAAAGCTTTGTAAAGACGTCTGGGAAGATCCCCGCAATGACCAGACAGAGCCCTTGATTCAGTTTAACAGCATCATCAACCTCTGATCTCAAGTCCAGGCCATAGATGGTTTAGCAAGTCACCTCTCCCAACTGGTGGATAACTTGCTATCCCACTTCCGCTTTTTCTGCTCAGGGGTAAGTTGATGAGACACCCCCTTCTTTTCCTCTAGATGGTTCCCTTAGGAAGCACAATCCACCTGCCTGAGAATCACAGAATTCTGCAGATGCAAAGGCCCTCAGAGATGTGCTGAACCTTCCTTAAGGTTGTGGGGGTCCCACCACATGATTACTCCTTAATGGTCACCTGGACTGAACTGCCCCCTAGCCATAGAAAGCCCACTGCCACCGTCAAAGAGAAGTACGATTACTAAAGCCAAAATCGGCCTCTCTGGAACTTCTTCCCATTCAACAAAGGTCAGCTCTTCTGAAACCACAAAGGATAAACCTACAAATACTTGTACACCCAAGGAGCAAGGAGATAACATAGCAATGTTATCCACAATAACCAAAAGCAACCCCAATGTCCATCAACGGATGAATGAATAAACAAAATTTGGTAAATACATACAATGGAATATTATTCAGCCTTTAAAAGGAATGAAATTCTGATACATGCCTAACATGGATGAACTTTGAAAACATTACACTGAGCAAAGGAAGCCAGACATGGAAGGACAAATATTATATAATTCCACAAATGTACGGAATCTATAAGAGGCAAATTCTTAGAGACAGAAAGTAGATTAGAAGTTACCAGGGGCTGGGGGAAGGGGGGTTTTGTTTAACAAGTAAAGAATTTCAGTTTGGGATGATAAAAAGATTTTGAAAATCGATAGCAGTGATGGTAGCACAACATTGTGAATATAATTAATGTAAAAGAACTGTACACTTAAAAATGATTAAAATGGCCAATTTTATGTGTATTTTACTGTAATTAAAAATTACCAAAACATCTATTCCCTCTTTCGCAAGATAGCCATTTCCCTAAATTTTTTCTTAAGGCTAAAAATCTCCAGTTCCTTCTACTATTATTTAGATAGGATGATTTCTAGACCCCCACAGCTTCCTGGCCACCCTCCTCTGGGTCCACTCTTTGAAAACCCAATGCCCAGGACAGAACAGCAGGCTGTGTTCAGCCACCTCCTCCTTGGTGTCTCCCTCTGAGGTCCCCCGCTGAGCCCCTAGCCAAGCCCCCAGCCAAAAACTGCACAGAGTGGGCCTACTGGCTGCCTGTTTTGACTACTAGGGCAAAAAGGTCTGGTTCAAAAACATACCATATTCCACTCCTACCCCCTGCCGCTGCTTCCTTGGGCCCGGATCCATTTCCCAGACAGCTGTGGGCAATGCAGCAGAGAAGCAAAACCAGCAAAGGCAACTGCAGGGTCGGGGGCATGGGGTGGGGCAGCATCTCCACTAAGCGCACGCCGGCCTCTCCACAGATTTCCTGGTTTCTTGTGGGTGTTTGGCGAATGCAGGCACGGGAGGCATCTGTCTACAGGCATCAGGGATGCCTTTTATCAGTCACCCATGGCAGCCTGAGGCCACAATCGCGGTGCGCAGTCGGGCTGAACCAACCTTGCTGGGCTTAACCCACTCACTCACCCCTTTTGGTCCATCTGGAAAAGGTTTGAAAGTTTGAGGCAGGCAAGTTCCCTTTTGCATTTTAAAGTATGTTGAAACCGTGCAGCCTGGGTGTTGGTCTGATTCCACAAGTGCGTAATCCATTTCCTGAAAGTAAACTGCTCACCCTTTGGAAGTGGACCAGCAACTTCGGGGTATCGTTTGAAGTGTCACTAACTTGGGTAAATATTTACAGGCACAAGTCATGGTGCTTTTCTAGGAATGTCAGTTAATTGGCTAAATTAGTGACCCTCAAGGTGGCACCCTTAAAAACAATTAGTCTCTAACAGGTGAGTAATTTACGCTTAGGATGGGGCATTGGGGGAGGGGTGCTTCTCTTACTAGTTAGAATAACCACATATAAAGTAAAACCAGGAATGAATTTAACATCTTCACTGTCTAACTTTTCTTGACTCCTGATTTTCTATTAATATCTGAGCCAATGATGGGTCGACTTTGAAAACCTCCATTGTCAATGCCAATATTTTGCCTGGAGTTTGAAATGACAGGATTTGAAAAATCCCTCCTCTGTGAGCCTCAGGGATTCCATACAGAAGATCTCATATATCTGCCTCTCACTGAAAGACTGTGCCCACCTGCATATACCTGGGGACATGCCTCCCATGCTCCTGTGTGGAGCGATGCAGGCTTCAATCAGCTGGCTTGAAAAAGCCTTTTGTTTTGAAGAATAAAAAGGTGATTTCTTTTCAGCTCAAATGATCACTTCAACAATCTTTTCAAAAAGACTCCTGTGCCATCTTCTCCTCCTCCTTCATGAAATAGGAAATCTGCAGGAAGCAATCTAAATTTTCTGATTAAAAATATGTAGAAAGATGACTTTTTGGAGCTCTGGCAGAAAGAGAATAAGTGTGTGTGGAGGGCTCTGATGCAGGAATAAATCAAGCTGAGAAGTAAATGTCGGTAGAAGAATCATGGAAGTGTATGAATTTGATAGAGAAGAGGTCCTTCTGGATTCCCTGTCTCATGCTCAGCCTCCCTCCAACCCTCTTCTCAGCCTCTCTAGGATCAAGAACTTGGGTGAAGTTCACTTAGAACACATGTGACTGCATTGGGTTGAGGCATCACTACCACCCATGTGGGTCTTCCTAGACAGAAATGGGAGTTTCTCTGACTTTCCCTGACCCCTGCATGGTCCCATGCCTCAGACTCTGTCTTATCTTCCAAACACTAGTGCCTGGGTTTTAGGCCAACCGTACGAGCTATCCTGGAATCAGATGCCACCCACCTGCTAGTCCATCCCCATCAGGGGTATCCCAGAAGGATGCAGATTCTGTGACTCTGAGAGATGACAGCCCTCTCGCAGCATCCTGGATCCTGACCCTGTGAAGGCCAGAGCATCCACACACACTTCTGTCCCTCGAGAACTGGGCCGAGTGCTCCCTGGGTCCACAGCTTTTCTGGGGATGGCCCACCTTTAATAGCACTACACAGCAGCTAACAATGGACAAAAACAATGTGCTGGCTGCCAGGAACACGGGTTTGGTTATCCAGGTAGCCAGCAACACTGAAAACAGTGTTTTTCCTTCTTCATTTCCTTCCTTTCCAACAGGCCTACATATAAGGCAGCATTGCTTAAACTGAAGTCACCCAATGCCTGAAAAACAGGGCTGGCCTATGTTGTTAGAAGAGTGGGAGTTTTGTCTTAGTGTAATTCCTTTTATGCTTTAATTTGGCATGTGTTTATTCTCCATTGCATTATCTTTTCTGTGTATCATTTGAAGAATTCAGCCACAGTCAAAGTATAGGCGCAGAGCAAAACATCTAGGGGAGCTGATGATGTGCTGAGAAAGTCCATCTTAAATACTGTTGGGAATAAGAATAAATGCTTAAAATATAGCCAACGAGCAGTAAGCATTAGTATGAACAGGGTTTCCAGGAACTGGGAAATGTCAGAAAGATTCACAAGAAGAGCCTTCAATGGGATGTGTGCTGGGAGGCATACAGTTGGGAGTTGGGGACCCAGATACGGTGTGTGTTTGTCACTTGGCTAGCATTGGCACCAGTGCTCAACAGCCCCCTGGGAAGCCACCTTACTTTACTCTTCTGTGAGTCCCACCCATCCGGGCCTGGCCTGGGGAGGTGGAGCAGCCACAGAAGACAGCAAAGGGGATGAAACAGTAGAGACAGGAGGCCGACATGGAACTGAGCAAGCCCCAGCTACTTCTGCTGTACCACTTGTGACATTTCCCGCACATGCCCACACCTCAAGATTCTCCCATGCGTGTGGCAGACTCCCCATGACCCTGGCCACTGAAGGTCATATTGTGGGATAACAGGGCTCCTTCTTCATCCAGGGATTACTGACCCACACGGCTCCCTAATGGAATACCACCTCGGTGTATTCATCAGATTCACCCCCACGGTCCCTGGAAGGCCAGGCCTGTAACCACACAGTGAGTGTTAGGGCAGCTGTCTTCCCCAGCTCTGCATTTCTTCTTAAAGCGGGACCTTGCCTCAGTCATTAATCTTTCCATCATCTGGAGAGGTAGTCTGACCCAGCTTACTTCCACTGCTTGTCTTTTGGGAGATTTCCAAGTCTCACTTTGTTTAAACTTCACAAAACTGCTGAACTGGTCTCCCTGCATATTTTTCACTTGGAGCCCCATCAAGAAGTGACTAAAAGCTCTTCCGGGTGTCCCCCATACGTAATGACGGATACACACACACACAATTGCATTTACCTCCTTAAACTCTGGTTTAGTTTCTAACTTAACACTATTTAACATCTGTTAAGTACCTTTTACAAAGGTTTGCAAAAATCTCTTTCGAAACATTACCACATCTAATTTTGAAAACAGGCACGACTGGGCAGGTGGTGAGGAAACTGAGGCTTGGCAGAGGTAAAGGTCGGCCTTCCTCCCACTCCCCAGCCGGGAGCTGGGGTCCACAGACCTCTCGCTGTAAGGCTGAGCTAAGGGCCCTGGAAGAAAGTTCTGCACACCATGGTCTGACCGGTTCATTTATGTTTTCCTGGTTTTTCTTACGAATGAACCTAAACCTGGATGGACATTAGAAATTTAATAATAGTTTAGGAGCAAATCCCAGCATGTCTCTAAAACAATAGAGAATCAAATTCCGAAAGCAAATAAGACATTGCTTTATTCTTTTCCTGGCTGCGCTGGCAGGGTGTGAGGGAACTGGGTGTGTCGGGTGAGGGGAGAAGAGCCTCCAGAACATACCATTATGATTATCTAACAATAATAACACTCTTACTGGCAATGTCAACCAAAAAGATTAAAAGCATGAGGTTTCTTTACTCTTCATGGCAACAAGCTTCTAAAATAAAAAATTAAAAATATGAACTGCTTCATTAGGTCTCAGCGATACTGGTTACTTTAAGTTTTCTTTAAACCTTGACATTATAAACTGAAGAATGTGCTGAAATAGAGGTTTCTGGATCCTGTTTCAACTAAATCATTTTTTCATCTTTCACATTTTCCAGAAAAGCAGATTTAGTAAATGTGGCTAAATTCAAGTAACTTAAGTTTAGTTAACTTTCCGTTAAAATAACCATATCAAAAAGTAATCATACATTAAAAAAGCCTCAATATCCATATTACGACCTTCCACATTACCTCTGCTCACAGTTCAGAGACATTCACAGTCCTGGTCTCTCAGTCACAGGCCTAAAAGTCACACCCTTTAACAAGAAGCATTAAAAAATGAGTGGCAATTAATTATTTAACACCCAATTCGCCAGGCATTGCCTTATTTTTATTTCCTGAGAAGTAATTTTTTTTCACAAAGAGAAAATCTGGCAGTTGTGTTAAGACCTATCCTGTTAGTTTTCACTTCCATAGTTCTTATTCTACAGCTCCATGAAGCCTAGGAAGAGATTTCTGCATAAAGAAATACACAGTGACTTCGGACGCACTTGTGAGACTCCCCAGCAGACACACCATGGGAATGAATGACGGCGGAAGATGGGGCATGAGCCACCCACAAGCAGAAGGTGAGGGGAGGTGGCCCCAGTGGGACTTCAATCACACAGGCTCCATCTTCTCTGGACACACACACACACACACGTGTCCCACCATCACTTTGCCCCAAATCCTCCAGGTCACTCTCCCACCTGGTCCTCTCTGTCTCAGGTCAAAGAGAGGATTTGACAAAATCCTCTAGTCAAATCCTGACAGCTACCAAACAGAAGTATCGTATTTTTCAGACCATAAAACACACCTAGGTTTTAAAGGAGGAAAATAGGGAAAAAAATTTTGAAGCAAAAAATGTGGTAAAATATTTAATAACATAAATAACATGATATTTCACTGATGTAAATGTAAACAGAACTCAACAGCAGCATTAACAACCACTATTCCTTGCAAATTTGGGGGGTGGGTGGGAGGAGTGCATCTTATAGTCGGAAAAATATGTTATTTCCCTTCACATATTCTTTTTTTTTTTTT
>CM052538.1:161578406-161643809 GCA_028533065.1 Trachops cirrhosus | reverse complement strand
TCTGTCAGTTCTGGTTGTTATTTTGTTTCTATATCTTTGTTGTCCCTATCTTGGTTGTGCGAGGAGGCACAGTGCGTCTACCTATGCCTCCATCTTGGCCGGAAGTCTCCCTTCACATGTTCTGAGAGGTGGACGAGGAAGGACAAGCATGGGGAATAGTTGCCATGCGGGAACCAGCAATGCAAAAGTGGATTGGTTCAGAGTGGTCTCCCAACTACAAAGAGGGGCTCGGGAACACAGCACCCAGTTCTAAGTCTAGGAATGTAATCTCTTGTGCCTCAGTTTCTTCAAGAAAAAATATAAACATAATACCTTCCCATCACCAGCCATTTCCAAAAAAAGGACATGGAGAACAGTGGTTTGCATATCTAAAGACTCAGCACTAGCAAAATAACAAGGCATTCATTTTGAACATCCTTGTCTTAAGGTGTTTACTCCTATGAACTAAAACCTCTCCTCATGCCCAGACCTCAGGGTGTCTTCTGAAATCTAGTCTTTGCCTCCTAGAATCTTGCATCATCTGAAAAGGGAAGAAAGTTTAAACGTTCTTGGTTGCAGATTGGTATTTTTAGCGCTTTTAGAAAAAATTAGACTGTTTTTCATGTAATTCATTTCTCATAATATTAGCTCTTGTGTTTTAAGAGCACGTAGCAGGGAGCTATTGTTAGAGAAGACAGGATCAGAATAAAGTGGCTGAGTGATAAGGTATATTGCTCATTCTCTTCTTTTGCTGAAAATATCTTCTAAATTGTCTACTTTCCAATTAGCAGTTCAAAAATATCCCTCGTCCAATGGAATAAGAATCACCAAAAACCAACTTTAAATATTTGACCTTCCATCCCAATCTCCAAGAATGATGGGAAGGAAGCCGGCTCATCTGAGCATTTCCACAAAAGTCTACCAGTCTGTCAGACAAAATTCAAACCCAAGTCAATAAAAAATAATTGTTTGAAATATCTGTCTTCTTTGTTTCCCCCACTTCTTCTTGCCGTCTTTCTTGGCTGTTTTGCTACTTTTTAAATCTCACATAGTACAAAGAAAGGGATTTGACACTTGAAAGAAGTTTGGGGACAAGGCTGGGTCAAGCAGAAGGTAAAATGAAAGGCTGGGATTATCCTGTGTGTGTATGCACGTGCACACGCCTTATAGACAGGTAGGCAGGGAGAGAGGCTGTGAGAGAAAACACATGCATGAGAATTGGCTGTAGGTCATTAGAGACTATTTAAAAAGCATTCAGATACTAGTATAAATCCCAGGAGACTAATTCAGTAGATGAAAATGCCCTTTTAACCAAACAGTTCCAACATATTCTAGAACTTCCTCCTTTTGCTAAAGCCAAATATTTTACTGTGCTTTAAAAGGCTAATTAAAACAATGTTGTGGCATTCAAGCATGCGTGGGTTATGACTTCACAAGCAGACACTGGATCTATGGTGAGCGTTACGCAGGGCTGTGGAGACTGTGCTTTGTTTCATTAATATTCACATATCCACTTGGTAAGAACTGTAGCCTGGAACTATGAGATTTCCATTACAAAGCCCCTGAAATGCCAGGAATGAGTCATGGCATGGTGCCTGGGCACTGCGCTGGTTTTCTCCATTAACCAGGCATCCACACTGACAACTTCCAGGAGAAAAGCTGAATGAGTCAGTTTCAGGAATAAACCACATTAGAATACTATGTGCGTGGAGGAGGTAGAGTAACTGGAATTGGGGTTTTCCTTGTTATTGTTTTGTTCTCTTTAAATAGAAACAGTCATAAAATTCATTTCTCCAAAGATAGCAAAAGCATAGATCCATCCAATTATGAAAATTCTAACACCGTGACCAAGTATGTTACCCAAACACTGCACGGTGTTGTAAAACTGCTAGGGTCAGGGATGGTTTTTCAAGAACAGCTCTCCCTTTAACCTCTGGACGACTTCCAAACACCTTTTCTTGTCCTGACTCATCTTCAGGTGTCTTTCCCTACCTGGCTTTCTCAAAGAAACGGGAAGCCACCAGTAAATAACAAAATGAGGTAAATGTGCGGCCAGAATTCAGGCACCGCAAAACAAACTCGACCGTACAAGTCGGTCTCTGGCTTCAGGGGGGAGCAAAAAGCAGCACGCAAAGGCTCCGGACTGTGAGGACCTCTTTTGCACCCTGTCATGTCCCCTTTAGCCGTTCTCGTTATGGAAATTGGAGTCCAAATCTCTTCAGCCCTCTTCTTGCCCAAGAATTGCTTCCTGTGTTTAAGAGAGGAAGGCCTGGAACATTGTCATCCTGGCCATTGATTAAAAAAAATTTTTAAGCACATTTTTGGGAACCCTGGCAAGGTAGAAATATTGAAAGTATTGAGTTGGCCAACGAGTCCATTTAGATGTTTTTAAAAATAAAAGATACATTTTTCATTTTCACCAATAACTTTATTGCTTTGGATATTTTGAGTATGTTGGTTATTTCCCACTATTGGCTTTTAGTGGGTATAGGCCAGGGGTGCTGCTAAAAATCTTCCAATGCATAAGACAGCCCCACAGCAAAGAGTTATTTGGCTAAAATGTCAATAGTAAGAAGAAACTTCACAAACTACCTTTGACACATTCAATCAGTCATAGCACATTCTCTATACACTGCACAACTTTTTTTTTTGCGTTTCAGTTGCATTTTTACCTTTTCTTGAAATAATAAAGCATAATATGCCAAAAAGGTTGCTTATTTTCTTCTATCTTCAATATCAAAATAGCTACACAAAAATTCACCAATTTTGATATTTTTCTAAAATGCATGCTGATATGATAGCTGTCATGATACAATCTCACAAAATTGTTTTGAATGAAGTTAAAGACAACTAGAGCCATTGTACAGAAAAAACTAAATGAACTTTTTGGCCAACCCAATACTAAAAATCATCAATGACTAACACCTTTACTGAACTTCTGATGTTACCGGAAGTTTGAAGCCTGGACTGCAAGACGGTTTGAAAACTGAGGTGAATCACAATGAATGGAGAAATCTGAATATGCCAAAGACACTTGTAAAGCCAAAATATGGTGTTAATTAAGGAGAACGATTACGATGCGCCAGCGTCTCTCTTTCCTACCCTGGACCTGCAGCGGGTGTCAGTGGCTCCTCTGCCCAGAGTTACACTCAGTTGTTCCGCGTCTTTCCTAGGACTGAGCCACAGGCTTGCTTTGTCTTTTTTTGGATTTAGCTTCCAATATTTAGGCACGAGTCAGCACACACAGATGAATAGATTGACTGAGCTCATTTAAAGGAGCTCTGTCATGGAAGGGCTGTTTTTTAGCTCTCTATATTTAGGTTAACGTGTGTGCCCTTACAAGACACCGACTAAAGAACTGAGTTTTCTAAACCTTGCATGTGAGGAATTTCTACCATGAGATCTTACCCCTAACAGGCTACTTGCTTGTTCACTGGAACTCGGATGTCCCCATAGTGGCAGAGCATTAAAATAGGCCAATTAAGGTGACCTCATTTATATTACAGAGCGACTCCAGCCTCACTTGCATAAAAGCAGCGAGCACACATCATGTTGGAGAGAAGGCGGGTGAATATCCCTATCAGACAAAACTTTATAAAACTTAATTTGATAAGACAACTCCATTGAATTGCTACCAGAAGCAATCACTTCAGTTAAATCACAGAGTTCCTAAAACTTACGTTTAGTAACAAACATTTCGAAGCTCTCCACAGCTTCCTGAAACATCAATTCTCATGTTCTTATACTGTTGCTTAATCAGACCTAATGTGTGGCTAAGGAATAAGTTTAAAGTTTAGCCCTCAAGGAAAAATTTCAGGAAGATTCCGTGGCTTCCTGGCTATAAAATAAGCTGCTCTCCATGGTAGGTAGGGGACTCCCTGCTTTCTTTCAAAACCTCTCCCCGTCCCATTGATATGAGTGTCCTTTGGAACGTGGCTACATTGTCACAACGACAAGAATGCCAGTGGAGTTCCTTGGTTTTGACTTTTCAGGACATCTGCAGAAAGGCAGCCTCTCCACATGTGTCCTGCCGGCAGAGGCTGAGCACCTCTATGGCAGGAAAACAGCCAGGATCCCCTCATAGTCAGGATGGGCCTTTGGAGAGCAGAACCAATCATCCATTGCATTCTCTTTTGTTCCTCAAATTCTTGGGCATGTGGAAGAGGTCAAGCTGCTGTTTCATTCTTGCTTTAGAGCACCTCATGCAGAAATTTATATGCAAAAAGCAACTTAAAGGAGCAGCAAAACTCCTGCCTTTCTGTCTCTAAAATTGGGAATAAATTTACTTGGCAAAAATCTTTGCTGCCACTGAATATATTTACTTCCTAAATGAGACAAACCTCTGGCCAGGCTTCTCGCCCGCTCTGCAGAAATCCAGCCCTCCTTCGTATAACCTCTTTTCCCATGGAAAAGAACCAGAATGCCATGCTTTAATATTTTGGCACTTCTTGTTTGATGCAAGTGGGATACTAAAATGGATTTAGGTCCCAAGAGGACAAGTAAATGGATTTTCTTCACTCCCCACCCTCCTTAATTGTACGTGCCCAAGAATGGCTTTGTAAGACTCTGAAAGTAGGCTGCAGGCTCAGATAGAGGCATCAGAGGCTGCAGAAAGCAGGGAAGAGTGGCCCCCACAGTTAAGGTCTGAAGAAGAAACCAATCCAGATCTGTGGGCTGAGGTTTGAAGTTTAAGACTAATGGCCATGACTGTTTACACAGACAGAAGACAGTTATTTAAGGGTGAAATTTGATCTACCTTTAGCTCAGCCAAATGATGATCCGAGAGAAGTGTTATGCTATTTCTTCTGAGACTCAGCTGCTGAAGGGCTCTGCAGAGTGGCAGGCCCCACTTCTTTCTCTCTCTCCCTCAAGGGCTGTGGAGCCCCCCACCCTCACCCCAGAGACCCAGTGTAGACCTTCCCCCCAAGGATGCCTGCGCATCCTGACAGCAGGTGGGGGATTCAGTGGGCTCCCAAATTGTTCCTTCTAAGTGGGCTGAGAGGGTGAAAGAAACCAGTCCAAACTTCAAGAGCTAAAAGCAGCCGGCAGCCCGCTGTGCCGACACAGTCACAAAGCCCACAAAGTCCACGGTGGAGAACAAGGCGGCCATTATTTCTTCACTGATCCCGAGAGAACGCCTGTTGCCCGTATTGTTTTCTAACTTTGGAAGCACCAAATAAGGATGGCTTTTGGTTCAAGGTAGGAGCCATGACTGTTTATATGACCTCACTCTTTCTTACATAATCTATTAAACAGGCCCTTTAAGCCTAAGTTTGAAAGAGCCAAATTCTGCCGCTGGACAAACATGTGTTGCTCCCATCGAAGGTGGTGTGACTTGGCTGTCAGACAGATGGGGACCAACCTCACTCTTCAGCAAGGATGTAACACATAAATAATAGTTTCCAAGACCAGTTATGAGTCTCTGAGAAGAGTCACTGGAGAAGTGTGGGGAAAAGTGCCTTCCAAGCTGAAATCAGTATGTACTCCCCATTATTTACAAATGTGCTTGTCTGCCTTCATAGCTGTCAAGGTAACCTCTGGGAAAGGGCCCCAGGCACCTGCCTGGAGATCACTCAAGATGCCTTTGGGTGACCCACGACTGCTGGCAAAGTGCAGCCTGGGCCAGAAGATCACTCTTCCAGCTGTTAAGAAGGAGATATTTCACCCTAAGTCCCTCCGTGGGAAGGTGCACAGCAGGTTTCAGAGCAACAAATTACTTTATAGTTGCACTTGATCATTTCATTGTGCCCATGTTTCACACAGACATTTTATGATAATTGGTCTTGATTTGGTACATACATAGATTTATTGTACACTACCTTGTTCCAAAAAGAATTTTACATGACTAACCTGAGATCTTAGGAACTGCCCCCTCGTCGCCTCATATGTAACATTTATAAAACAATATTATCCCCTCACAATAACTGGGATGATTTTTTAAAAAATCAAAGGTAGCCTTTACACAGCTAAAGTTGAAAGCGTATCAAACCTAAGGTGCTCGAATCCTCCGCTGTTTCATTTAAAAGGTAATACCCAGCTGACAGGGCGTCCTCCTCTCAGGGACCCTGTGAACCTCGGGCAGCCCCTTCCTGAAGTCCTGCTGAATCCAGCCGAGAGGTGCATAGAGGAGGGAGTGGCGAGCAGAGTCCACATTCTGGCAAAGTGCCCCGTCTGGAGACCACGGCCTCCTGTGATGGTTTCAATCATCCCCGCCGCCCCTGCAGCCTAGCACAGACAGTGAAGATGACTGTGTGCACTGCAAGGCTCCACATCCATAAACCGAAACCCAAACCAAACAGCCGACTGTACCCTAAAGAAGGAAAGTCTGGAATCTGAAAAGGAAGCAGTAGATGGGTGTAATGGTGTGATGTTCTCTCCCCCCGACCCCCCATATCTCCGCACCTCCCCTTCCTTTGCTCCCCCCGCCCCCAGTTTAACTTCCTGAGAGGGCTGTACTGTACATCTTCCCTGAGGTGTCAGCTCAGGCCTACGTGTTGAGCCCTGGTAATCCAAGCTTCGATTTCACACCCGCTGGCATCTCGTTCATTGCCATGTTCACTGGGACTGAGATGTAGAGACCTGCGACAGGTTCAGATTCCAGCTTCACACACGTGGAGTGAGGTCTGAGACTCCTGGCCTGACACTGCAGAGCCCCCACAGTCTTGTTCGACGCTGCCTCTCCCTCCCTGTTTCACCTTCCCCAACCCTACGCCCCAGTGCAGTTTCTGGCTTGGGGTGCGCTGCCCTCCACCTGGAAGGATACTGCCCACCTTGCCTGACGGGTAAATCCACACCTGCACTTGGGCAAATTCATCTAACAAATACTCACAGAGCACTCACGGTGTGTGTGCCAGGCACTTTTCTAAGCACTTTACATATCCCACTTAATCTTTACAACAACCCTGAGAGGTAGGTACTATTATTATCCCCATTTTAAGGATGAGGAAGCAGAGACACAGAAATGGGACTTCGCCTGCTCAAGGAGTCACAGCATGTTAAGTAGCAAGGCCAAGGGTCACACTTGGTGGCCCAATCCCAGAATCTGTGCTCTTTCTTAAAATCCTTGCCCTGAGGATACATTTACGGATTTGAGAGAGAGAGAAACATCAATTGGTTGCCATACCCCCAACCCACATGCCCCAACCAGGGACTGAACCCACCACCTAGCTATGTGCCCTGACTGGGAATCAAACCTGCAACTTTTTGGCATATGGGACAAGGCTCCAACCAACTGAGCCACAATGGCCAGGGCTAGACTCTCTGTTCTTGATCATGATAGGATGGCCGTTTCATAAAACCTGCATACCCCAATTCCAGCTAAAATTCCTCCTAAATTCCATAGCCCTTTAGTGGTATCTTTCTTATGGTCTTATCATTTGCTACCTAATTTCAAGATGTTTACAGGCATTTCCTCTTTCCTGGTAGATGGCAAGGTCCTTGAGGACAGAACCCATGTCTTTTCAACTTTGGCCCCTGCAGCTCACCCCTGAACCTTGCATGTGCTCAATGGGTGCCTGTCAGTACTTCCAGGTTGAGGGAAGCAAACAAGGAAGGAAGAAGGAACCCACTCAACTAAAGGATCCCCTGATGGAATGAGGAAACTGCATTCTTTGTTTTTATTTCCTATGTGGTTGCAAATTTTATGTTTATTTTTATTGTTTTAGGAGCAATTTCAGCCACTATAGTAAGAAAGGCAGGTAGTCTTAATGATTAAAGCTCTGTCCTATGGGCATGGGAGGCCAATAGCAGTCAAGTTCTCCTTAGTCCTTCCCACACCCCTGGGCTACTAGTGGAGGTAGTGGTAATGACAGTGACAACCATAGCGTAACAACAATAGCTACTCTCAACGACTACATACCGGTTTAGGCACTTTATACCCAGTGTTTGCAATCCTTACAATAACCGTGCAAGGTAGGCCTTATCATCCCTATTTTACAGATGAGAACTGAGGTTCAGAAGGGCGAATTCATTTGGCCAAGGTCACAAGTTGGTAAATCACGGCATGGAGGGGAGAGCCCCATGGTGCTTTGCCCAGCGTCTGTCTGGGCCCCATCCACAGGACTGGCAGTGCCTACAGTCTCAAAGAGCTAAGAAAAGCAAGTCACCTCGGCCATTCATTCTCTACTTCCTGGACTCTGTGGTTTAGCCATTTATGTGAAAAGCTACCCTCATGCATGGTTCTTCCAAGAAACCAGATGAAAAGTAATCTATTTTCACATTGTTCAGAGGGTCCTTAATTACTGGAACAGACAGGGCAGTGATACAAAAACCTACCATGAGATCTACAAGAGAGTAGTGCCCTTGGGGGTGGAGAACAAGGGAGGGGGCCAGACAGATCTGTTTGGATTCAAAGTGGCAGAGGCAGAGCTAAATGTTCTGTTTATTAGGAAGAAGAAATTGCTTTTCACTAATCTAGAAAGTTGTGTTAGTTGCGCCACAACAAACACTCAATGCATTCACAACGTCACCGCAAAGCATTTTAGTGGTCTGGGTATAATCAATGGTTTTTCTTTGCACAGGAAAAGCAATGCTTTTCACCCCGTAGGGGCGGGGGCCAAAGGGAATCCCTCAAAATGCAGCACACACTTAAATATGATTCAGCTCTGATTCATCAAATCTGGAATCGTAGTCTATTTACTCTAGGATTCCTGGTGCAAAGCGTTCCCTAAATGCTGGCAAAATCAACTTTCCCTGCTCCTAAATGCGAGACCACTTCCTCTAACATGCTCTAAACTCACAATACGCTTAAGATAGATTTTTTGCGTGGGAGAGAAAAGTGGTGCTAACATAAGCAGAAATACCAGTAGCTACTGTGGGCCCAGTTAAAAACCAACCACATCAACAGTAGACGAAATAGGAGAGTCGTGCTTCTAAAGAGAAATACCCCTATTTAAAATTCTTTATCAGCTCGTTGCAGCCAAACCTGGTACGTTTGCTACTGCTTTCCAGCCATGCTGATTTCAAGTCCACGATTTTTTTCCTTCTAGGGAGCAGTCCATGGACAGCACATGTTCTCAGGGGAACTTCTAAGGAAAAAGCTACAACCTTCCCTTCTTTAAGGGACTCCTAGTTGGAGGCATGTGGACCGTGTAGCCGTCTCCTATAATGAGCGGAATATAAGGAAGAAAACGTGGGTGCGCTGTTCAGGAAGTTTCACGGTGATCATTTTCTGACAGTAATCCAGGCAGTAGCCACAGGCTCGGCAGCCCGGCCACCGCTCCCGCTGATCTGTGGTACTTCTCCTCAATTTAAATTAAAGGAAGACAAAACATGGCAGCCTCAGCTAAATGTACTCTGCCCTGTCAGCTTGGGCGCTGATTTGAGGTTCATCCTCTTTCTATATCTTTCCTAGTCTGCCGGTCCTTTCTGGCCCGGCAGCATGACACGGCAGGAAAAGAAGAGCAGACTCGGGAGCCACACTGTCCTTTACCAGCTCTGTGACCTTGGGCAAGTTACTTAACCTCGCCTGCCTCAGTCTCCTCACTGGTAAAATGGGACTGAAAAATCACAGTACCTATTTCATGGGGATGTCATAGGAAGCAAACTAGCAAGGGGATTAAGTTAAAACAGAAAAGCCATATAAGTGTTAGCTATTATGATTATTAACATTACTTACTCCTTTCTCTCTTCTTTGCTTTCTTTCAACAAATATTTGTTGAATATATCTGCTAGACCCAAGACTCTACACTGGATGCTATGTGAACTTCAAATATAGACAGGATATAGTCCTTGTCTTCCAAGGAAGGACAGAAGGTAAAGGCAACAGTAAATAGGTACAAATACCAAATCATGTCATTGTACACCTAAAACTAATAGAGTGTTATGTCAATTATTTTTCAACTTAAAAACAATTTTGAAGAAAAAAATAACAGCAGGATGGTGGTATGGGAAGGTACGTACATCTGGTGGCGGCCTGCGGGAGGGCTCGGGTGGGGAAGAACAGTTGGGAGACAACTGCACAAGGAAGACACAGAGCGGGAGGGAGGGAGGAGGGAGGGAGGCGGCCCCTCCACAGAACAGCTGTCCCTCCCGGAGCTCTCTCACCCTGGCTCACCCACCGTTCTCTCAAGTTAACGGGAGGCTAACACAGCAGAGTGTGAGCACAGTGCCTGACACTTGGTAAGGGCTCAGTAAACATTACTCAGAAGACAAAGTCACAGTAGCGAAAGCGACATTGTGAATGAAGAATTACTATTCACGTGGGAGGCAGGTATTGGTGAAACAAGTATCAGGTGACAGGAAGAGGAGTGGGACATGGTGACTTCCCCCAAGTTACTGGCCCTTGGGGCAGGTTATAAAATGATGAAAAGAGAGAGAGTCCAGGGGAGCTTCCGGACATGGAGGAAGGGCCTACACCTCACCTCGACTACTCAGTCAGAATGACCTGGGGTAACGGGACAGCAGAGTCCCGGAGTTCAGCAAAGGGGAGAGACTGGGGAGAGAATAAAGCCCGTGCCCACCCTGGACAGAGCCCCAAGGAAGACAGGAGAGGCTATTCCCTCAGACTCTTGGCCCCAAGCTGCCAATGGTGCGGACCATAGAAATCACGGCATCCCACAAAAAGACAGCCAGCATTATCATCATTGCCATTTTTAAGGTGAGGAAACTGGGCTGAGGTCACTTGGTGAGTTGGTGACAGCTGAACACGGAGCCTAGGACTTTGTCTCAGGCTTGAAAACCTGTTCCTCTCCCAGCTGTCTCTCAGGGCTGTTTTCACCCCAGTCAGCCTTCACAAACGGATCTCAGACCGCGCTGCAAATACAACAGCGTGAAATCGGAAATAAAATAGGTGCTTCTACATCTATTTTAATCCCATTTATTTTTAATGACTACTGAGCTTGGGCTTTATGTGAAAGCTGAGAAGTTGGTTTAAATCTTGATTTAGCTCCTGGTTGACTAGTAAAGTACTGTCATTTTGCTCAAGTGAAGAAAAGGGCCATTGAAAATGCCACACTTATTTAATTTTTCTTTAAACTAAGTGTACACCTCCTGGGCACCTTCTTCTAGGGTCTTAAGCACCTGTGATTTAGCAGTTTTTGGTTTACTGGTGTGCTCCGTTCCCTCAACATGTGGCACATACGTGTCTATAAATCTGTGGCTACCGGAAGGTCATGCTCACTGTCAATAACACATAAATTCTCATCTCAAGTGGAAATCGTTTGTACTTTGCTTGAGCATCTCCCATGGTTTGTGCTATGTATAAGCCAAAGGCATCTATCTGGCTCAGAATGGGGGGCTGATAAAATTACAGTAAAAATATTAACAATACGAATTAGTTAGAGGAAGCATCTCTAGCATCAGCAAAAACAGTTACGTCAATAAGCCTACCCTAACTCCCAGGAATGGGACTCCTAAGAATGAGACTCCCAGGTCGCCAGTCAAGATGCACAGGGGCACTGATTTAATGAAAGCCACAAAGCATTGCTGTCCCCAGTTCTTCCCATGGGTTCCTCTTTCCATTGGTTTTGGGGGTCCCCTCTTTATCTCAGTGGCCTACAATGACGCTCCTGGGTTTCCCACAATCATCTGCTTCTTCTTATGCCCTTAAGTGTCGGTCTTGCTTAGTCATTGGTGGTTTCGAGTTCCCTCATCAGACTTAATCTAGGAACCAAAGTCTCTTTTTTACTAGGTTTTACCTGAACAACAATGGAAGCAATTTGTCTCTTACACTCACTCCTTCTGCTTTAGGGTTCATGCCCTGCCCAGCTGTGTCTCCTTATTACTAGGAAACAAAACCCATTATTACTCAAAGTAAGGAAAAGATCTCAGGCTGAGGCCGCTTCTTTCTTCCCTAAGTCTGAAATATCAGGCAAGTAGGTCTTTCAATCTGTTCAGAGTTCAGTTGGCATATTTTGGTTATTCTAGATCCAGAAAATCCTCAGAAATCAGGGTTCATTAAGGAGGGTCAGAGAGATGGAGATGGATAATGACCAACCAGGAATTAATGAGGATTGAAGAAATCTAACCAATTTCATCAGGAAATCTCTGTGGTCATCCATCTTTTCTGCCATCAGCTCCAAATTTGAACCTAGGCCCTGAGAGGCAAAAGACAAACCCATCCATCTTAAACGTCCACTCAGGTGAAATGCCATTATATTGCATTATTGTCCAGAACTGCAGAGAGAAACATTTTTTTCTCTAGTTAATCTGTCAGCCATCAGTTGTTCCCCATTAACTTGAGAGAAGCATCTGGCTTACGCTCTAGAATAAAATACCTTGCAATCTATCAAAATAAAACCCCTAAGAGCTGTAACTAAAACGAAGAATGGTTTGTTATTTGTTGGAAGTGGGCGGATTCATGCTTTCCCATGAAGTTCATGATCTGGCATTCTTTTCTTCAGGGTCTGCATTCTCTGGATGAATTGGAACCTAAGAATCATACCTGTTTTATGATTTTAAGCATTCCACATTAGCACAAATTAAAGCACGTTCATATGGCTTTTATTATCAAAGAGAACAACGACCTCACTGTGTGGTAAAATACCATCCTTCCTGAGAGTTCTCAAATCCATCTGCTAACATGTCCAGTGTCCACAGACATCCTCACGTTTTTCCCGCAATTGTCTGTGTTCTGCTATAGAGTCCAGACGCAGCACAAAGACAGCAGATCTTTCCAAAATGTTTTTAGACCAAAGAGAACAGAAAGATGATTTTAAGACACTTTAAATAAGTTTCCTTTCACTATAACTGGATCTCACTTTGTGAGAAACAGGTATGTTCCTAAATTACCTGATGTAAAGCCACATTTTAATAAATCCAAGCTCTTTAAAGGAATATATATTCTGTGTGTGTGTGTGTGTGTATGTTGGGGTTACATAAATAAACATATATTTCAAACCTTTTAGAGCCAAAGATCATATCTTTCTTGGAACAAGTACTTTGGAATATACTGTTGTTCAGCTCCAAATGATTTCTCCCTTATTTCAGAGTTCTTTGAGCTAACAACACTGCATAGGGAGTGAGAAGGGGGGAGAAGAAGTAGAGGGAAATGGAGAGGTGGGAGAGAGGGGAAGAGGAGGAGCAGGAGAAAAGCTGGGAGAGAACCAACAGACACGCTCACGAGAGCTTGCGCACGTGGTTCTGCCCAGTGTCTGCAAACAAGCACGTGTCCTTGATGAGCATGATAAGGGAGGTGCGTGTCTGCTCTCTCCTCAGCCTGGCTCAGTTCTGTTGTAGCTTACATAGTGTAAGCATCTTGTCATGCTCAGTAGCCATGTATATTTTATACAACACGCTGTCATGACAAAAAACAATTCTAATCCAAGATGACTGCATTGAGAGTCAGTTAATCTTAAAAGAAACTGATTAAAGCATGAAATCATAAAAATGGTACATATATAAGTTGATATTTACTATATATATTCATAGATAAATATATGAGTGTACACTTATTCACAAGCTTGGTACAGGAGCAATGCCTTATTTTTAAACAGGGGCCCATCCATAGTCTGGAATTCCTAATTGTCTCTCTCATAAAACCAGAAAACTACTGTGATTTTCAGGTTCAGTTTTTTTAAAGGAGAGGAAAAAGCTCAAAGATGGCTGAAAATCACTTTGACTATGGAATCTGCCTAGATTTTTATGGATTTTCCCCAACTCCCCCTGCCCCCCAACCCGTAACTTTTTGAGTTACTGTGTTTATACTTAACTTAGCCAATATTTTTGTTTTTTAAGCAAATTCATCATTGAAAGTCTAAGACAATGGTGTAGTTTTCATAAAGACACCTCTCCTTTTCACACCCATATCAACCGCTTACATAATACTTATTTACATGTCTTAAGTGGAAAAAGTACAAGTGGCATAAACAGGTTTGGGAACAAACAACTCACAATTGGCTCCCAAATGAACTGATTGGAGACTTGGGGCGGGGTGGGGCGGGGCAGGGCGAGGGGCAGGGCAGGCGCTAGGGAGCAGTATGCCCTAGACATCCGGTGCACTTGCCAGAGCGAACGGGGCCCAGCTTGATCGGTGACTGGATCCAGTGAGCAACTCTGCACCTCATCTGAGGGTCAGCTAGAGAAATTGCTACTGATCCAGTCCAGTGCTGGAGGGAAAAAATGACCAGGTTGGACCTAGGGAGGGACTGTAGGTTGAGCTCTAACCTGATGCCTTTCTAAGTCTTTGAAGGGTCGTTTTGTCTGCTCAATTTCTACTTTACAGATTACTGGATAAACCTCCTAGAGGCAGTAAGTGACACCACTGTAAGCTGGCCAGAAACAAAAAGTAGTCTTGCTTTTAGCTAAACAGAGAGAAAAACTAAAAGGTAGAATATAAGCATATATTATAAAAGTTTATGTATATAATATATTCATTATATAAAATTAAATATAAATGTATTCTACATTTCTATGTGTTTTACATAATATATTCTGCCTTTTAGTGATGTGTGTGCGTAAGTGTATATACATACGTCTACGGTATATATATATGTGTGCGTGTATACTTAGCTGATGGTGCTTCATGAGGTGTGGAGGTTCACAACACAGTTGAAGATCCTTGCACTACAAATCTGAATCCCTAAAATTCCAGCTAGATTGAAAAATCGGCTTAGTTGCCTTGGTTCAGTACTTTAGAGCTCAGTCCATCATTTTACTCGTCATTGCTAGTATACAGGGTTTAGATAAAAATATTTTGCATGAAAAGTATCTGAGGTTGAATGCAGTCTTAGTGTCAAGGAGCGAATACCCACAATCGTATGCATTGGCTGATTCCACTTTGCAGTACTTGCAGCTGTGAGGGATGGTATATTTGAAGGGCCTTTATTTAGCTCTTGAGTTTTATTTATTTATGATTTATTATTTACATCCTGCCAACTTCCACGAAGGATTTGAGGCAGCTTAGCTCTTCAGTTAAGCTCGTTTTCAATCAGTTTCAGTCACTTCTCCCTCTTCCTGCTATAACCAACTTCAATGAAGTCGTTTTCCCTGTGTGATCAATTAACTCGGACTCCCGTGGTCAGGGCGTTCCTGAGCAACAGAGGCGGTGCATTTGCACAGACTGTGACCTTTGGTTAGCTGCCCGGTGCAGAGAGCTGCCCCAGCAGCACAGGAAATCCTGGTAGAACTTCCCAGGGCATCCCCTTTGGTGTCCAAGGCTCTCTAGGGGATGGCGTGGGTGTGGAGACCCACAAGGTCATCAGTAGTTGTGTGCCCTGTGACGCAGGAGCTGAAATATGAGTGTTCTCAAGGTCCTTCCCTGGTGACGATGTGGAGCGTCAACAAGTGTCCCATCTAGTAGGGGTCTCCACCAATATGTTCAATAATCACACGCTTACTCTTTTGTGTGAAACAAGAGAAAGGGCAAAGCTTTGACCTCAGCACCTATAGCTCTCTACACCTGACAAGTCTTGACTAATGGAGCAAAGCATCCACGGGGGTGATTTCAGGCGGCCACTGACCTCTCTGGGCTGAACAGGTCACTGAACTTTACTATGCTTGGTTTTTCCACCTATACCAGCGATTTTCAACCTGTTTCATCTCATGGCATATGTAAACTAATTACTAAAATTCTGTGACACACCAAAAAGTATATTTTTTGCCAGTATGACCCAAAAAATAGGTATAATTTTGATTCATTCATGCCAGATGACTATCGTTGTGTTGGCTGCTGTCATTTTCTTATTAGACAATCTACGGGAAGAGAGGTCAGTGCCTGTGACTAGTCAGGTAGTGCACGTTTTATAAAATTCTTATGGCCCACCAGTTGAACATCACTGACCTACACTGCAGTATGAAAACACCGGGCCGGGGCATGAGGGCTGCCACGTGCGGCTGCAGTGAAGCCCCTGAGGTCCTCGTGCCTCAGAGTCCTCCTGCGTGCAGAATCTGACCGCTTTCCTGCGCTCTCAGCCCCTTGCTCTGGGCGTTTCCCTGTGGGAGGGATGGTTGCCTACATCAATGACTCACAGAATGAGAAAGAACTTTCTCCTTTTCTTTGCCAACACAAGACACTTAAGGCAAAACTTGTGCTGGGGAAAATGTACCTGGAGAGAAGTGAATGAGAAGGTGACAACTGCCAGGACTTAGTCCCTGGCCTATCACTTCTTGGAACAAGTTATCAGCTTCTCAGAAGACTCTTGCTACATTAAAATATGGGGAAAATAAAGATACTGTCTACTTCCTATGTTCCCATGAAGATTAAAGGAAAGAAGGTGATTTATTTGACAACAACTCAGTACTGTACAAAGAAGAGTTTAGATATCAGTGAGTTCTGGGAAACTAGATTCACCAAGACCCTGAGGCAAGGGGAGTAAGACTACAGGGAACTCTAGAGTGGGCCCGACTCACTTCTTTAGTCCTTCCTCTCAGCTCCAAGCACACCAGTGATGACCCTAGGCCATCTAAACTGCCCCAGTGTGTTCTGTTATACTGGGTTCTGGGGTGGTCCAAAGTGTAGTCCTAGGCAGTGACACAGCACAGGTAACTACTTTTCCAAAGGAAACTTCCAGAGTCAGCCAGCAAGCACTCTGACAGCTGGGGTCCTTGGCTGTTGGTTTTTGGTGTCATGTTCCACCTCATGATCACTAGATACTGAGGTCTGGGGCGCAGATGTCCATCCATCTTTCCCCAAAGCATCAAGTAGAGCATCTCCAAGAACAGGGATAGTGATTAGTCATGGTCCAGATAAAGGAAGGGCTACAAAAGAGTCAA
Source organism: Trachops cirrhosus (assembly GCA_028533065.1). NCBI lineage: Eukaryota > Metazoa > Chordata > Mammalia > Chiroptera > Phyllostomidae > Trachops > Trachops cirrhosus. The sequence goes on along the minus strand of CM052538.1, from coordinate 161,627,180 downwards.
TGTCTCCTCCTGATAAGAATGGACACCACCAGGGAAGACGGCAGGTCTCCTGTGAACTGTGAAACTGAGTTCCCAACCACGATTCGTCTCGAACGCATCACAGGCCCGTGGAGATATTGATCCCCTCAGCCCTGGAGCAGCTGGGCATGAGCCAGGGTAGCTGGGTGCTGAAGAAATGTTAGTACTTCTTCCCTGTGCCCAGGATGTAAAGGACGAAAAAGAGCCATGGAAATGTGGAACTGCAATCTGAACATCTTCTGCGTTACAGAGATCCAGAGGTAAAACAGATACTTGGATCCCAAGTGTTACCTATTTCTTTGCTTGGTTCCTTATGTATGACTATGACATCAGGCCCTCACCAGCATCCTGTGAGCAAGGCTGACAGGTAAGCAAATTGAGCAGAGAACACGGCACAACTCTGACAGCAGGTGCAATGCTCTCCGGAGAAAACCTTGACTACGAAGTTAGAAATAGTCCCTCCACGTGACCTCTCCTTTTCTCCTCTGAAAACCTAGCATCTCTCTGATTTCTCGACTGGCGATGAACAAACAAGAGCAACAGTCTGACCACACTGTTAATTCTAGCTGCCTTGGGAAGTGAAAAGGAGTCACGGATAAAAATCTGCACTCAAAGGAATGGGAATGCAGTGGAGCAGTGAGGAAAACTTTAATACATGAATTGATAGTGCTAATACTTAAAGAAGGAAAGTTTTAGCTGACGATCAGTTTCAGTTCCTCATTACACCACAGATAGGTGGTGGGTGAATTAATTTGCTTCAGTAGCCAATATGCCTGGAACATTTCATAGTAAAATATTATAATGGCCAATAGTAACTGTAATTTATCACAGTAAATTTAGTAAGGAAATTGAAAAAATAATCACAGTGCAGGTGTTAGACATGTCTAGAGATTATGTGGAATGAACACCTTCCTCTGAAAGGCACCCTGAACACCGATTTGGCATTGGCTCCCACTGGGAAACAGTTGTTACTCCAGGGGATGGAGAAATGGAAAAAATCAGGCTATTTGTCACTTGCCCTCTGGGCTTGGCAAAATAAGAGAAATCACACAGAAAGCTAGTCAAAGAATCAACTTTACTATTATTTTAAAGGACACCTGTATAAATATCTCAGTATCTCTTGGTGTCTTAGTAGACAGGTTCATGCTTGGTATGTCAAGAGCTAGGGGGCTTCTCCCACCTCCACCAAATAAGTCAAGTCCAAGGTCACAGGGGAAAAGTCCAGGAAGAGGTGACCTAGGGAAGAGACCCTGACAACATCCACCACACCAAAACCAGAAACCTCCCCACAGGTGTACGTGGGAAAGGAAGCCTTTGACAGCTTCAGATCACAGTATCTCTCCAAATGTCAATAGAGGAGAGTCGACCAAAAACGTAATCAGTGAAAACAATCTGGACAGAGAGACGCAATGTGAAAATATATGTACATGATGAAGAGTAAATATAGAAACCAAAGTTTATTGAAAAGCTGAATTCTACAGTAAGGAAAGTTAACCAATTCTTCCCATCTGATTTTTATTCATTGTCCATGTCCACCACAAAAACAGCTTCCTCTATAACATTTTGATTTTAATTTTCAATTACAGTTGACAGTCAATATTATCTTATATTAGTTTCAAATATATCTCCATGACATTAATAATAAATATTTACTGATCATTTATTATACACCAAACTCTTGAGAGTGCTTTACACGTGCCTTCCCTTATCAAAACAAACCTCTGTGGAAATTCTATCATTACCTCCATTTTACAGATTGCAGCAGTGAAGCACAGAGAGGGCAAATAAATTGCCCGGTGTCACACAGCTCATGAAAGGTAAAGTCTGCATTCCCACCTGGACCTTGGCTGTCGAGCCTCTGCTCTTAACCACTAGGCTTTACTCTCTCAACAAAAAAGGAAATTCCAAAGGGGAGAGAGATAAAACAATGCCAGTGAAAAAAAATGGGCACTACCTTCAGCTTGCAGGAATAAATTCAGTCACTTAATTCCTAGTGCTTCCATTCTGTATCCCCAAGCAAAGTGCACAGCACAATGGCCACCCCAGCCTCCACCCCACTGCTCCCCGACTGTGGAGAGGACATGGGACATGGGCAGACTGATCCAGCGACACGGTCTCTGAAAAAGCCTATCTTTTCTCTGCACGATAATGAGCTGCATTTTTGTTGATGGATTAGCATTCTGTGAGCTTGGAAGTGTAAGTATTTCCAGATCAAGCTTCAGATCTGCAAAGCTGAAGATCAGATCCTAGTCTACAGTGAAAAAAAGCCAAAGAAGAACAGTGTCCCTTGAAGTGCATCCTGGAACAGTTGTCCAGCCTATTGACTTTTCCAAGAGAGAACAAAAATGAACACCGTTTACTGGACACTTACAACGTATGCAGCTGCTCTACATGCCCTCCTCCTTGTGCATCCTCCGTGCTCTCCCTGCAGAAGGGCAGGGGCCCGCCAGCCCTGGAGTGAGGGCCGGTGGTCCCCCAGTATCACAGGTCAACACTGCCCCTGGACAAAGTTTATGCTGGCCTGTGGCTACATAAGGCAAATCTGGACAAGACAATGAGTTCTTCTGGAAGCAATATGTGCATGGTATAGAGGACTATATTCTGAGATTATATTCTTCCCACTTTGGGTGTTGAAATGTCTTTTCTCTTATGAAAGGATTGCAACATCATATGACAATTTTACTATTGCTGTTTTTAATATCTTTACTTCTCAAGATAAAAGCTAACAATTCTATGTTGAACCTCCAATTAAAAGAAAACATGTTGTTATGTCATAAAATCCCCAAGTGTAGAGTCGCTGGCCCAGGGGGCAGATGTTCTGGGTTCTGCCTGACATTGACCCCGAAGAGACTTTAGTAAGCAGAGTCAGTCCCATTGGCTGAAATATACCCTGTGCTGCTGATGTCTTCCTTGCTACCTGACTTCCAGTTACTCCCTTAGTCCCCAGTGGCTGCTACCAGTCGGAATTCCCTGTCCTTCCTGGCCAAGCGGACATGCTGAGCAGAGTTCAGGACACAGCTTTAAATGCGGTTTCCTGATTAACAGGGAGACTCCAGTTATGCAGGAAGGAGTTGGAGCTTGCATACTATATGTCATAGTCATCTCCCGGTTCTTAGGAACGAACACATCAACAGAAATGACCTAGGGCAAACTACCATTCCTGAGAAAATCCCCGACAGCTCAGAGAGAGACTCTTGTCGCTGCGCTTCGTCTTCTGTGCTTTCTCTGGATACGAAAGTGACGCACTTAAGACTCAGTTACTCTAAAACACATTTAAACTAAATGATATTTGAGAAGGCTGATGGTGATGGAGAGAAATGAACGCTGAAAGGAACCAGACGCATCTCTGTGGCATCCTGGCTAAGAAAGAGGGTGATGAGAAGAGAGCCCCAAAACAGGCATCAGGAGTTGGGGTAATTGACTTGGTTCTGAGGCAGTTTTGCCTCAGGATCTTAGGAGAAATCATTCTCGTCTTCTACTTCCTCACCTGCAAAAGAAGATGGCTGGTCCCTCTAAGTTTTAAAATTCTCTGATTCGGTGCATTACTTGAAGAAAAGGGCAAGGTATCTCTATGTGTCAAGAAGAACAGTGAGAAGTAATATTGAGAGGAAGCCTTGAAGGAAAAGTGTAAAGCCCCTCAGGGGTCTCGAGGCCCTGATCAGATGCTGAGGAAGGACAAGCTGGGGGAAGGGCGCCCAGGAACGCCTCCAGGGACTCCTTCCCAGAAGGAACTTCCAGCCCAAGCCCAGGGAGAAGTGGGGCCTGTCTTGCTGAGAGCAAGAAAGAGAAGATAAGGAAGAGAACAGGAGGGAAAAATGGGTAGGAAAGGAAAAGGCTTGAGATAAGGGGGATCAAAATGAATGCGTACAGCTCTGTAAGACTGACCACCTCTGCGGGGGTCGGGGGTGAAGAAGAGAAAGCTGAGAAGTGGGCAAGGGCAGAAGAGCGAAGAAAGAAGGGGGAAAAGGAGAATCCAGACTTCCAAAATACGTTTTAAATAGAAATAGAATTTCTTCATTCTCTCACCACCCATTCACCAAAAAAGTCACCAGATGTGAGGTCCCGTGGCACCCTGCCAAATTAAACAGAGAAAAGCTGCACTCTTAAAGAGAACAATAGAGGAGCATTTTCTATAACATAGTGAACACAGAGACAGTCCATCTGTATGCAGATATGGAAGGGAAAAAAAACTCCACAAAGGGTCCATAACCTTTTTCAAAAAAAGATTCTGGGCTAAGCTATCCAGAAATAGAACATTTTGATTACAAAATAAAAACTAGGTCAATAAGATAATGGACATGATTTAAATGAAAATCACAGTATTTGTAATGGACTAAAAATGGTATCAATATTACTGCAGAGAAGGAATATAATTAAATGTATTTTTAAACAGCAGCTCCCCACCCCTGCCCTGCAAACCCCAGTCCGGCCACCAGTATTCCTCCACCTCATCGGAGAGGAATGTGCTGGCATGCCGAGAGCTGGTCTGAAGAATGCAGAGTTTCCGTACTACTTTAGAAGATCCCAAATGACACTGGTTAGCTACATTCTTTCACTTGTAGATCACTGTTATTCAGTTATAAAGCAAAGAAATGGAAAGGTCTGGGATCTGACCAGTTCATTCTTTTACCATTTTTACTATACAGCCAGGAAATGTGCAAATGAGGTACAATGGCCACCATTCTCTTTGGCCCACTGAAACCAGGGGAATTCTGGGCCACCACTTGAGGTGGGTATAGACGCGAAGAGCTTTAGCACAGGCTACAAATTAAGATACAGGGCAGAAGTGCAAATTCCTGGTTTTCTGTCTACAACTTGTAGTGTGACCTTGTAGAGAAACTCTGACTCTTGGGTGTAATTTATCTTCTAAAGCCTCACAAGGAAAAGGGAGGCGAAGAGGAACAAGATGAATTAGACCTAAGAAATCATGTTCTGGATGGTGAATACAATTACCACAGTGAGCAGGCAAAGGGTACTGTGGCATTTCCTTGGGTGCCTGTGTAAGAGCCAGGTCTAGGAGTCTATTTATGAGGAAATATCAACGGCCCTTCCAAACTTGGGATGCCTTCAGGGTCAAAGAAAGATTAAGCAGAATTACTCTATGATAAATATACTACCGCTCTAGAACACACACACACACACACACACACACACACACAGTATTCCTTATTAAAGGAGGTTACACCCATATTTACATGATGGAAATCTCAGAATAAGATATCAGCATGACTATATATGCATCTTAACCACTCAGATGAGATTATTCTCAAAATTTTATGGTGGGTAGTAAATATTTACTAGTAAGTTTGTTTCAAATAATAACTCTTTAATATCTATGCTTAAATTCCTACGTACCAGCCATTACTTGCAAGGCATTCATTCATCCTTAGAAACCATAAGTTTACCTCCCATGAAGAAAATTGGTTAAACAACAACTGGGTTTGTCAGACAAAAGACAGGTACTTAGTCATGTTATGGTGTGATTCCTGTAATGCTGAGTTCCCGAAGTGCAACTGGGTTTGTAAAATGTCGTTACATTAGTACCCACTTCACCCCCTCTTTACTATAATAAAAGCAATTTCAATATGCAGCAAGTTGACAGACACCATAACCATGAGTCCTTTCTGTAAGTGACTCAAGGAGCTCCAAACCCCTGGTACTCAGAGGCAACTGAAGTAAGTCACTGTAATAGGTCTTGAGGAATTCTAAGCCAAGAGAAAGGCCAAAAAGTAAAGGATCATCTGAGCTCATCCTATCACTCTCGGGGTTGTTCTTATTTATAGTTCCTTCCTATCACCAGGGCCTCTAAACCTTGAAATGAAAATAGAGAAGCAAAAGTGTGGCAAGGGTCAATGCGACCAGGGTAAAACTTCTGCAAACATCCAGAAAGCAGGGTGCTCGGTTTTCTGCTGAAAAGCATTCACTCAATATTGTTTTCAACTCTGACCTTCCACGACCTCAGTTTGGAGATCCTGATAGGCGTAAAAGAAAAGAACCATAGGGTGAAGCAAGTGAAAAACACCGAAAGAATGCTCAGCACAAGCATATGACTGGGGCACGCCTCTGTTCTGTGAGTCTGGTGGAGGAAAAATGGATTATTTATAGGAGAAGAGAAGCAAGATGACAAAATAAGCTCTTGACAAAGAAGATAAAAGCTTATGTTGGAAAAAGCTTGGGGGAAGGAAATGGCATCAGAGTCATTTGCACTGTCACAGAATGAACTTGGTCTAGCAGTGACTTTGGCATATTTTGGCTTCTCAGCAGGGAGAAACCAGCTGGGGGTTGGGGAAACTGGTATTTTGGGAGAAAGAGAAACAGCTGCTTGAACACGAGTGTCGTCGGAAGGAAGTCCTCTTCCCTACTGCCAGCCCACAAGACATTACTATAACACAGTCTCAGGAGCTACTGTAATGAGACAAGGGGGGACAAGACTGAGTCGCTGCTAGTTAGTGCCCCAAGATCTTTTGACAGTGGCACTATTCCAACAAATGCAAGAAGGGAAAAAGCACCAGCCAACAGCATGGGAATCCTCCTCTATACAAGGGACTCATGGAAGGAATTCTAATTGTATTTATTTAAGTAATTGTTAATTACTTATACAGGCTCAGGAACAGGATGGACTGCTGAATCAATAAATGACGGAAAGGTTATCTATAAATAATATGTAAATCCTCTGTTCCAAGTCTTGTCTCTGATAAAACTTGGGAGTCTGATCAATGTATTGACTTTCAGTTCCCTTCTCTCTGTCAGTTTGTCAGCTGAGGTAAGTGGAAAGACAAGAGACCCCTCTCTGGAATAATCCTAAGTCAGAGATCTCAGTAACCCCTTCCATTGCCCTATCAGTACACTGTCAGTAACTATAATAGAAAATCTTGTGGGTTTTTTTTATAGTAAACATTCTAATGGCTGAAAGCCTAAACAGACTGTAAATGAACACTGAATATATCAAGACTAGCCATTTTAAAGGCAAAAAATATAAAACACATATTCTCATGTAAATGGAAATCCTCTATTTGTAAAAGAAAGCAAGATGATTTTGTGGGACAGGCATTCACAGGAGAATGAGAAAAGGAGATAAAGGATCTCCCTTCTAAAATAAACTAATTTTTTTTTTTCTGAGCATACAGTTCTCCAAAATTCTGACATGTATGCTTGCTTGGGAAAAAAATGTAAGTTGACAGTTCCCGTTCTGTTATCCAGCCCCGAGATATAAAACTTTGATTAAATACCCCAAAAGCCCTTTCACACGCCAGGGGCAGGCGACACCCGACCTGCCCTGACGAAGGCACGCTGTGGCTTGACCTCCGCCCGGCTGCTGTGTGGGCCCCACTGCACCTCCAGTTCACGTCTCCCCCGCCTCCTCTCCCCACTTCTCCCTCCTCTGAGAACCACTCCAAGGGCTCCTGGTGTGGGCTGTCCCCCAGTGATTGCCATCCCGCCACGTTCGTCTACTCAAGAAACACCGTTTCTGTTTCAACAACATCATAGCTGGAATGGCACGTTCCTCCCCAGGTCAATGCCTCCATTCCAAAGCAGGATCCTGTGACTTTCCACTACCTCAGACCTCTGGCCCACTCTTGAATACTCTTGTCCCTCAGCTGCTCTTTCTCCTCTGGCTCCTCCCTTCCCCTAAAAACCTTAATAAACCACAACTCATCAAATCATGTTCAACTGCCTGCTTGACAGCCCCTGTAGGAAGTCTAGTAGGCATCTCTAGCTTAATATGTCAATAAATAATACCACTCAGTCATCCCCGACTCCTTTCTATCTCTCATATCACACATCTCATCCAACAACAGATTCTGTTGGCTCTGCCTTAAACATGTATCTCTGGGATCCAACCACTGGTTTCTACCTCCACCCTTGCTATGCCGGTCCAAGCCATCACCATCGATCACCTGGAATACTGAAGTAACCTACCAGCTTCCGGCTTCCACTCTTACTCTTTCACTAAAGTCTATTGTCTGCACTGCATTCACAGTGGTTATTTACAAAGTCCAAAGAGACTTCCATTCTCCTTCCCAAACTTTTCCAAAGGCCTGCCATCACACTTAAAATATAATCCAAAGTTTTATGTGGACTGTAGAGCTCCTGGTAGCCCCAGGGCTCTACAAGGCTACCTCTCCAATGTCATTTCCTACCACACTGCATCTTGCTCACCCCACTTCAGTTGCACTGACTTTCCTACTATTTTTTAAACACACCATAACTCTGATTATCTATGTACATGGATTAAATATGTTTATGCAAATGTTAAATATATTTATCCACCTACCAACCTGCTTCTCTGATACAGCTTCAGGCTACACACTCTATCAATAAGGCATCTCAAGTTCAATGTCCCTATGCCGACACAAATCAGATGCCGCACAAAAGAGCTGTTTTCCCATCACCAGGCTGGATGTCTTGAAGTAGCTGCCAACCTCCACTGCACTCCAACCCACAATCAGTGAGCTGCCAAATCCCACCACACTCCCCCGCAAGGAAGTCTCCGTTTGTTCTTTCCTCTTTCCCCTCTATTCAGTCTTGTGTCTGTCCTGCCCATCTCATGTCCAAAATCCTATATCTCCTCCAGTTGTCCCCTAGCTTCCTCATATTGCTGTGCCAAGTGTCTTTCCAGAGGGCTCACCAGGGCTTCTTTCTACACTTAAGTTCAGGTCCACACATTGTCAGCCACCATTCCCACCTCCTACTTCTTAAGCCTTCAAGTGCCTTCTACTGTCCCTATGCTGTCCAATATGATAGCCTCTAACCACATGTGGCTATTTCAATGTCAATTAATTGAAACTTAATAAAACTATAAAGTCTATTCCCCGGCAGCATGAGCCACAATTCAAGCACTCAATGGCCACATGTGATTGGGGGTGCCCTACTGAGAAGCTCAGCTCTAGAACAGTCCCGTCATCACGGAAAGTTCTACTGGGTGGCGCTGGAACCTATCCTCTCTGAAAAATGTACTCAACTCCCACAAGCAAATCTTCTGTTAGAATAAATTCCATACCCAAAAAGGCCTTCCATCCCAATTTTTACCAAGACCTCACAGTTCAATATCAGGGAGCTCCTGAGAGATTCTCCCCTGAGATCCACTCTCATTTTAAGGGAAAGGCAAATTTCATACCGTTCACCCTAACCCGCATAAACATGTCTTCCTTTCATAAAACTTATTCTTTGTGCAGAGTAAATATTTACACATTAATATTCAATTTATATCTTTTTCAATGCTTGCTCAGCTGTGAGGCCTTTACTATCTTGCTCAATAAGGTAAACTATTTTAGACCGAATGCTCTTGGGGACAGGGCCAATATTTAATGATGCCAAGCATAGAAAGCTCTTTAGTGAGTACGTTTTAATAAGGGTGATAGCATAGCGGGAAAGCATTAGGCTTTGAAATTACCCTACATCTGAGATCCTGTTCTGTTACTTTCTAGCCAGGGACCTTCAGCAAGTTATTTAATCCCTCATCATTCTCAGTTTAAGCATGTGTAAAACAGAGAAAATGAGAACTGTCTTCCTCATAGGGTGGTTGTGATAATTAAGTGAGATCAGACCTGTAAATCTCTTAGCAGTAATTGATACATAATAGCCACTCATTAATGTCAGCTGATGGTGACATATATTATTTTAAATAGTTGTAAACAACATAAATTTAAATAATACTTGATTGAGGAGGTTGCAGGCAGGATGAAAAAGAAATCCAGGATGCAACAGCTGGCCTTACATAGTCAAATGAACGTCTTTAGATATGATGTGATGGATATTACTGAAATATCAAACCATGGAAAATATGTATCAGAATAACATAAATTTGAACATTTCCATTCTGCTTCTCGTATAAAAGCTGCATAGAGTTTCCAGTTCTTTGGAAAATTCACTTCAGGGACGGTGGAACCTTGCTTGGCAAGGTGAACAACTTTCCATTAGTTAAATGCAAGAAGGATGATTTCATTTAAAAGTGAAATGTGGGAAATGGTTAAATGGATAGGATCTAACTGATCATACTGGTTGTTTTTGAAAAATCTGAAAAACAAAACAGTTCAAAGCACATGTGGGCATTATTTTGCATTGAGTGCTTAAAGGTCCATCACCCAGTGAACAAATAAGGCAGGGCACACACATCCCACACACTCAGAGCATGAGCCACCTCTCCCAGCCTTCAGTAGCTGAAATTCAGAGGTAGCTCTGTATACTCAGTAACCACATTTTGCCAAACCAGTCATCCAGTCTTCCCTTGCTATGGTTCTGAAGCTGCTAGGCCAATGATTTTCAAAATGTGCCCCTCGGACCAAGAGCAACAGCATCACCTGGAAACGTGCAAATTCGTGGGCCCCACCCTGGACTTACTGCATCAGAAACTCTAGGGTTGGGGCCTACCCGCGTGTGTTTGAACAAGCTCTCCAGATGTTCATAGAGCCAGAGTCTGGGCAGTACACCTGGGCTGCACCTGGGCCCTCTATTCTGGGCAGCTCCAGAAGAGAAGACAGTAGGCCTCCTCTTGGACAGGTAGTGTCGAAAATATCGTTCACTGGCTCTCACCTCTATGGACACATGATATGGATTCTACTTCCTTCACTAGGACTTGGTTCCCTGATGCGAAAAGTGATGAATCATTAATAATTTGCTAAGCAGAGCCCAGGAAGAGGGGACCCCTGTGGCTCTGAGGCACCAACAAGCTGGGTCACGTGGAGCAAGTTCACCCTGGAACCACACATTCTGTCCATCACGTAGCACGGAGTCAAGATCACACGGCCCAAAATCATGCAGCTCCATGGACTAGGCCTTTAACGGGAGTCACTGGTCCACAACGAGACGTGGAGCAGCGATGCAAAGGACAGGGTCCTGCAGCTAATTTAGGAAAGCCCCTAACACTTCTTGTTTAACTTCATTTTGGAAAACAAAAGAATCACAGAATCATATAACAAAACCCCAGCAACTATATGAAAAACAAATAAAAGGAAAGATACAGGAAACCCTCTCCAGAGGTTTTTCAAAGACTAACACTTCTTAACAGTCAAAACTCATTTACAGGGAAATGGGGAAGTATTCTGGATCTCAAAATGTGAATCACCATGTGAAAGTATTTTTGAGCAACAATGCCTTAAATGACTTTCGTTGTCATTTTTAAAAGATCTCAAACAAAAAAACAAAAGCTTCTTTTAGTGCTTCGATGCTTCCATAATGTTGACAGTTACATTTTCACAATTCAAATACATTCTCCAGCACAGCACCTTATTCATTTTTCAGTGGCAGGAAATAAAATTCACTATGCACAGATTTAAAGTCTTGTACATTTTTAAAAACAGGTTTTGTTTGAACATTTTTTATAAGATGTATGTAGCCACGTACTGTTTTTGTCATTAAAATAGTTTTTAAAAACTAGCAGTCTTTCATAAGTTCACATACAAGATATTATGTATAGCCAATTTCTGAAAAGAGAAAACTTAACAGTAGTTATGTCTGGGCAGTGTGACTGGGGGAGAGGCAGAGAAATAAGACTTTTACTTTTTCACTTTAAATCCTTGAGTCCTACTCAGATTTACTTCTGTACATATTTTGTATAATTCTTTTAACTGTACTAGTTAGAAATATAAGAAGAACTTAAAAATAATAAGTGCATATTATTGGACCATTAAGCTGTGGCATCCGTTTCACTGAATGACACTGAGTAAGTTAGGCAGCAGGCTCAGCCAACTTTCCCTACCACCTGAGCGTGCCATCGCCAGATGCCACTGCAGACGAAGACACTGAGCCCAGAGAGGTGAAAGACGCTGCCCATGTCGTCAGACTTACTGGTACCGGGGGCAAAGCTCGCCCTCGGTTCTTGAGCTCCCTGGCTTATGCGTTTTTAAAAAAACAATCATATCACCTTGCCCATCAAATGTTCTACAACACCACTCGTGTCATTCTAAAGTATGAGTCATCATCATGAAGTTACTACAGTGTTACAGAAACGCAACTCCATTAGAACTAAAGTTGATCACGCTAAGTAAACCCTGCACTTAACGCTGGTTCCTGCAAGGGACCTACTAATATGAAGGCAGAATGATGGGAGGGCTTAAGATGAGGAATTCAGCAGTTTTCTTTCTGAATTTGAGTCCTCCACTTATCAACTGTGTGACTAATTGCATGTAATCTTTTTCTACAATACCTTCTTTTTCTCATCTGTAATATCGCAATTAAAAGCAATATCTATCTCCTTAATAGAACTGTGAGGGTTAAATGAAATAATGTGTCAAGTACATAGCCAAATGCCTAATACACAGTGAGTGGTCAATAAAAGTTAGCTATTATTAATCAAAATTTAAATAAAAAACTAGATACAATTCAGAACCTCCCTCACTCATCCCTGACTGATTTTAATTCATTATAAACATGGTCTCCGCCACGAAATGTGATTATAAGTGCTCACCTTTGAGAAGATCTGCATGTACCACAAGTCAGTAACCTTAGAAAAGGCATATCTCCTTGCCTCGTTCCCCCCAGCAGTAAGGACCAAAAAGCTATTACATAAATGTGTGTGAAAACACTGGAATGGCAAAGTTTCCTAAACCAAAGATATACTTTGTTTTTTAGCTTACCCTGAATCTTCCAGGGTAGTCATTTGTTCTCAAATCTCCAATCACCCAAATGACCTTTGACTCTTTCCCCAGCTAGCTGCTCACAATGAGGACTTGTCAGGTTCCCCGGGCCCCGCCGCCGCCCACCCCCCACCCCCACCACCCCTGCCTGCCTGCCTTCCCAGCCCAGGGCGAAGCCCCTTCCCCAGGCCTGCCCCTCCACAAGTGCCCTTCTTTTCTCCTTTCCACCAGTGCAGAGGCCACTCTTCTCTAAGCCAAAAGTGCAAAAACAAAACAAAACAAACAAAAACAAAAACCTGTGACAAATTTCTTTTCAAGTCTGAAGAAGGTAGTTTTCCACTATTCTCTTCAGTGAAGGAGAAGGAAGTCAGTCAAATCCCTGTGACCTCCTAAACAAAAACATTCTCTGAAGGCACAACAGAATAAGCAATAACTGACAATTTAAACATACGTGAAATACTTCCCCACACATATTTCTAGAGAGTCTTATGACACCACAAAGCTTCAAGCAGCATACCAACCCCTGCATACCGGCTTAAATGGAAATTAAGTGATCTAAGCCCATTGTCAAGGTGTTTGGAGGATATTTTCAAATGCTTACTGGAAATGACAACAACAATCTATTGGGAGCTCACGCTGTAAAGATTTGGACCTAGGAGACTTCCTAGCTCAGGGCTGGTACTTCCATAAAAGGGCAGCCATTGGTCTGGTTTAGTGACAAAGTCAAAAGAACAGCTTTGGATTTTGAAACCAAACAATCAAAAGTGTGAGGCCTGCACTTGCTGTTACCAACAACGGGACTGAGAAGGTTCACGGTCAATTCATTTGCATGGAGTCAGACCAACAATGAGCTTACTCAGTGAGTTTCACAATTAGGGCACACAATTCTAAAGAATATATTCTTTTTGTCCCCTTTCCTATAGTTCTTCTTTTTCAGATCTGCTGAGGAGGAGCAGAAGTAAAGTGAAAGAACAGGGAATGGGGTTCTTTTTTTAAAAAATTGAGGTATAATGGACATTTAACATGTAATTAGTTTTAGGTGCACAGCATGATTTGATATATGTATATACTGTGATCACCACAATAAATTCAGTTAACATCCATGACCACCACATACAATTTTTTTCTTGTTTTGAGAACTTTTAAGATCTATTCTCTTAGCACCTTTCCAACACACAATACAGTATGGTTAACTAAGTCACCATGGTATATATTACATCCCCATTAAGTCTATAATAAAAACTTATTTATCTTATAACAAAGTTTATATCTTTTGATCACCTTCACCCATTTCACCTGTTTCCCTCACCCCCAACTCTGGTAACCACCAATCTGTTCTCTGTGTGTATGTGCTCAGGGTTTTTTAGGTTCCACCTATAAGTGAGATCATATGGTATATGTCTTTCTCTGACTTATTTCACGTAGTATAAGGCCCTCAAGTTCCATCCATGTTGTTGTAAATGGCAGGATTTCCTTTCTTATGGCAGAAACACATTTATATATACCACATCTTCTTTAAGGAATGGAGTTTTTGGAGCAGGGTTCTAACTTCTCTGCTATTGTCTATTGTCCTAATAATTTTTACCAAGTTCTTTGCTGATTCAGTGCTTGATCCTTACTAAACATCTACCTTCCTATTTAGATATTAATGGAACTAAAGATGCAGTTGAGTCAGTTAATCACCTTGAGACCTTGGAAGAAAGAGAGCGATTTTCCTTTACTGTGTAGAGCTTTCCAACCACCTGTGTGTGGGGCTCACTGCTGGGTTCTCCTTCAATCAGAGGTTCGGGCAGGCCACTGCTAGATGACACTGTGCAATGCATCTCCTAATATTTGTTAATGCTCACAGGCTCATGACACCATGTTCATAAGTGCAGGGGTTGTAGGTTTGGTTAAAGCAGGCTTGCTTCCCTTTGATTCACAATGCTTTTCTCTTCATCTGACTCTCCCACTGTTGCCCATTTTTCTCCCTCCTCCCACATCCCGCAACCAGAAATCAGGAAGCTGGAATCAACTACAGAACAGGAGCTTTCCTCCCTGTTACTTCAGTGACTAACACAACACCAGGTCCACAGTGGTATCGAGTGTCTGCTGAATAGGTAAATGAATGGATGAATGAATGAATGAATGAATGAATGAACAAATCTGATGCCCATTGCTACTCTACCCAGGTAGTAGAGCAAAGAGTGCCTGGATTTGGGTCCATAGACAGGGCCAGATGGATTCACAAGGATTCTTCTACAGACAGCCAGTGCCAGACCAATTTGCAAGCAGTAGTTTATGTCAGGTTTGCAAAACTAGCTCTTGCTTTTATGGCCCCTCTATCCACTGCCAATTCCCCAGGTATTCCCCGAGTGTTGTACTCCCTCAGGACTACTTTTCCAGCTTGGACAAGGCTATGTCCATGTTATCATGTCCTTAGTCCTCTGCCCTCAATGAATGCCAGAAAAGAAGCCTGGTAAACAAGATCAAGCCACAGTGCTGGGAGAAGATGAGATAGATGCATCTTAGAGAGAGACTTAGGACTACTGTCTACCTTCCAAGAACTTAAAATGTACTGACTTCTTGATAACAGCCTAGATAGAAAATTAAATGTTCTTGCTATTCCACATACAAAAAATGGCTCCACAGGGAAACTACACTGGACTTGGAGTCAGAAGACGTGGGTGTGAGTCGGGTCTGCCTCCTATTAGCTGGTTATCTTAAGCCATACATATTCTCTTCGAGCTGAAAGGTTGCCATCTGTAAAACAGAGAGCATAGTGCCCCTGTCTCATAGTGCTGTTATGGGAATTAAATGCAATGACATTTATTATTCTGCTTTGTCAATTCTAATGTAGTAAATGAAGGAATGTGGTGTAATGGTGCAGAAAAGGAGGGACAAGAAGACTATTCCTTGAAAATCCAGAATGTAAGATAGAAAGGGCAATTGGCACCACGTGAAATGAGTTTAGAAGAGACTTCAGTTGTAATCTGTAGAATCTAACACCTAATCGCAGCATCAAAAGTACAAGTGGTCCCTGCCTGAGGACCAGTGTATTCCTAGAGTGCTGGCGATGAAGATGATGATGATGAGGTGTTTATTGAGCGATGACCATATACCTGGCACTATTCTGAGCACTTTGTATGCTTTATCTTATTCAACCTGACAATAACCCTATGAGGTAAATAATACTAGTATCCCCATTTTACAGAAAAGAAATCAAACTAATGCCCAGAGGGCTTAATCCATCATTAAGTACAATTCTCTGCAAATGCCTACCTTTCAATCAACTGTTAAAGAAGAGGATAAAAGCAGCAGGAAGTAAAAGCCAAGCTTTTATTCAGCAGGACTAAAAGGATGAGGCCAAAGGGGGTGACACTGAAGAGCAGGGGTGGCATGAAGTTATTGACACTGAGAAGAAACCTGCAAGAATCCTAGTGGGACAGACCAAAAGGACAATATAATGGAGGACAAAACACAGTCTGTGTGTAATGGGGGTGGCCAGTAGGAATCGAGGAGAAAGTGATTGTTGGGAAATCAGCAGTGATCATCCCATGGCGTTTTCCTCACAGCCTGCCCAGTGCACCAGGCACACTAATCAGCAATGTCCTCGTTCCCAGAGGCATGACCTGCTGCTGTGACAATTGAGGGCTGGGGTGAGGGCACGCTGAGGTAGCTGCTGCCATCCCCAAAGCCTCGTGCCACCTCTGGGTATTCAGCACCATTCCTGCGAGCAACGACAGGAGGAAACAGCTAAAGCTAGCTGTCACCACCAGACTACTAATGAAAACCAGAGAGTCTGCAAACAAAACTGCCAGCTTCTTCCCAATTAAACGACCACCCAGAATAGTATAAATTCAAAAAAGGAGCCTCTTCCACAGAGAACTGGTTTCCGTGGTGGTGAGTCCCAGAAGAGGCTTGTTTTAGAGATGATACCCCGAAATGAGATACATAAAACTTGACAATGTCTTTGCCATTCTGTATTTTTCTTCTTCTAAATCAATAAATAATTGATTCTGTGTCCATGGGGACCTCTTGATAAGAGATTTCAGAGATTAGCTACAGATCTTTATGGTCATGAAAGAAATTTACAAAACCAAAGGAAGACACAGGAATCCCAGGGCACCCAAACCGCCAGGTGCTGTTATGTAAAAGAGACAGAAAATGCAGAGGGGGGCCCAGAGGTACAGAGAGAGGAACGGAGAACGGAGAACGGGAAGAGAGGGAAAGAGAAAACATTTCCAAGTTAAAAGTAAAGGCAGTGGTTACATTTTGTTTTGTTTAATTGGGAGAAAGGCCAACAGAAGTCACTCTCTTCCTTGACTTACTTGGGTAACAGGTTTGCATATGATGATTTGAAGGCACATGGAAAACAGAATAGCGAAGTTATTTTTTTATCAAACACAAATATTTTGCTTTAACTGGCCAATTCATGCAGATGTTTCTGGCCAAACAGATCCTACTGAAAATAAACAGAATTGCAAGGATTTGGCATTTTGAAAGATAGCAGTTTGTCAATAGCAGAATGTTAGACTTCTTTATATCCTCATCGATGAGCCATACGTGTCAGAACTACCTCGTAACTGGTAGCATAGAAGTGTGTGTATGTGTGAGTGTTTTATTCAACACCAACTAACTTGACCTTCAAAGCATCTAAGCAAGTAGCAGGCACCACTAGCATCCAGAGCAAATGGAAGCAGTGTGATATGAGTGGCCTGTCTGAAACCCCAACACAAAGGCAGAACAACCTACTAAGCCCTTGAACATGAGGAAGCAGGTCTGCACAGTAGTGCTGAGACACTCTGAGCATGAGAGGAGCCCTGAAGGGAAGGGACCCACAGATCCCACCTTAATGGCCACCACGGCTGTCCTGCTTCATGTGGCCTAACTGGTGGTGGTCATGAGGCGTGTTCCCCACTGGTGAGGCTGGCTGCCCCCTACCTCCTCCTCTATCCCCTCACCCCCAACCCTGGTGCCTCAACTGAAATAGAAGGCAGGGGTAGATGAGGGCAAGATGTTTTAGACAAGAATGCAACATGTAAGTGAGAGGTAAAGATGCTAAGATATCTCACTGAGGCTCAACCACTACGTTTCTTTTCTCTTTTTGAATCCACATCTAAGGACATGTTTATTGAATTTTCGAGAGAGAGAGGAAGGGAGAGAGAGAGAGAAAGAGAGAGAGACACACATCTATAGGTTGCCTCCCTAACGTGCCCCGACTGGGGATCAAACCTGCAACCTTTGGTGTATAGGACGATGTTCCAACCAACTGAGCCACCCAGCCAGGGAGCCATGTTTCTTTTCTTATATCCTCAAGACTGCCATCTGGAGGAGATCACACCAGCAATAACAACAATAATAAGAGCTGTCACTTATTCCATGCCCTCATGCAACCTTGTGCTAAGAACTTAACATAAAATATATTATCTAATTTAATTTTCACAATAACTCTGTGATGCATGTTATTTTCCCCTAACAGAGATGAAGAAACAGAGGCTTGGAGAGATTAACTTGCTGAGGTCAGTAAGCACCAAATGGTGTGGCCCACAGTTCTGCTAAACCATGCCCTCTCCCTCTAGCCTGCCTACCGTGCTCAACTATCGAGAGACAAATGGGATTCTGTGCCCTAAGGTTAATATACCTAAACTTAGTCTGGTTTTAAAAAATAAAAGCCAAAAGGCTAAATCTACCTTATTTAGTTTAGAGAAAGATGTTTTTTCAACAACAGCATTTAAAATAGAACTGCCACATGTTTATGCTCCTAGAACATCAGGAGACACTAGATCCAGATAATAAAACTAAACTTTCAATTTCTAGTCTCGCTAGACATTATTATAAATACTTTCCATAATAGGAGAAATTAATTTCAGTACCGTATTATAACTCAGAGGATAACCCCTCCTGCAACAACACGAGTGACTGGCTTTATCTCCCAGAGAAACCTCTCTTGTTGCTCAAAGAATAGTAACAGAAATGGTTTCACTTATAAATGAATCTGCTTTTAACAAGGACTTATAAATGAATATGCTTTATAATCAGGGAATTTAACAAAAAGCCTTGTTGGTAATTTATTATAGCTCCCCTTTTGCTTTCACATGTATTCTGGTTAAGACAGAGAATGTCTATAATACTACAAGTTTATAGTATCCATCACTAAATATTCACCCTCAAAATGCCAATATTTTAGAATTCTATTCCCTTGGTTCAAGGTAAAATATTAACGTACACACAGATTTGTATAGGATTATCAGAGCCAAATCAGCTTGACAAATGGGGCGAATTCCACACACAGTGTTATGGGAAACATCAGGTTAGAATGCTCCTAGGACCAGGTGCAGCTCCCTGGTACACTCCCCATGAATCACAGTGATTCACAGCTGCCCTAGGCCTGAGGCATTCACCAAGTGGCTTGCTTAAGCAAAGATAAGACTTTTCTTCTGCTCCTAGACAGTGAAGACTCCATATGTTGTGCCATAATCTCCTTCTAGCAAAAATAGTCCTGGGGATTTATATCACTGCCAGGAAGGAAGGGTGTATGGATGGTGACCATTTGGCAAAAAGCTACCAAGGTTGGGTCTTGGTGCAATAACTGACCAGTTTTGATGCCTGAGACTTTCCTTAAGCATAAAAGCAATGTGTCACCAAGAGGCTCTGGAGTCCAGGCATTGTTTGTAGATATATGAGGAATTCTTAATAAAGATTTCAAAAATTCAAGAGATCCTGAGTGGTGCATAAAATAAAAAGGAGAGAAATTTCATTTGTCGAGGGTCCTAAAAGGCCATTTGAACCAATCAAGCATAACCAGTGTCAAAAAAGTATCAAGAAGTATGTCACTGGGCCACATCTAAGGCTACCTTCCGCCCTGCTCATTTCTCTCCCTCCTGAGAAGCCAGAACTGATGGAGGAAGATGCTTGTCTTCTGAGGATGCTGTTGGCAGCTCTGCATCCACCTCACTTCTTTTCCACTTTTCCTCTGCGCTGACACCCAGTGCTGAGTGCTACATCTCTTCTCCACGTGAGAGGAGGGAAGACTCTTACTTGACCTATCAGCAGCTTTGGACACTGTTTATTATTTTCTCCTCCTGATGCTCCTTGAGCCCTCTTCACTTGGCTCTAGGGGCTCCACACTCTCCTGGCTTTCAGCCAACCTCACCGGTGGCTCCTGTTCATCTGCTTTTGCTAGACTTCTCCTGGACTCTTGCTGCTGAATGACTCAGGTCTTAGTCCTTGTCTCTTCTCTATCTACCCCCGTGGTGATCTCATGCGGTCCCATGGGGTATAGGTGGTTAATTTAAAGCAAACAACTCCCAAATGTATATCTCCACTCTTGATCACTCCCTTGAATTCTAGACTTGTACATCCAACTGCTTACTCAGTGTTGGACTTGGAGGTATTGGAGATGTACTAAACATTTCAAATCTGACATGTTCCAAACTGAAAGCATTTTACACATATTAAGTCATTCATAACCACCATATGAGAATGGTGAGATTACTCTCCTTATTTTATAAAGGACAACGAAGCACAGAGAGTTGAGGTTATTGCCCAAGGTCGCATTTCTAGTGAGTGACAAAACCCAGAGGTCTCCACTATCCTTGAGTCCTCCCTCTTCCTGTCTTTTCTCCTCCCTGACCTCACCGTTAGCAGGCTCCACGTCCTCAATTTCAACTATCACTCCAGGCACCCAGGCACCTCTCTCTCTCTCTCTCTCTCTCTCATAAGAGTCAGTGCAGTAGCTCCTAACTAATCTCTCTGCCTCCTTCCTCTTGCCCCTGACTGTCTGCTCTTTAACCTACTACCAGTGTGATCTTATAAAACCAAACTTTAGACCCTCTAATGGCTTCCATTGCTTAGAACATACTCTTAAGTAGAGTCTCTAGGAATTCTGTGTTCCTGTCCAACTCAGGGCCAGGCACCCCTCCTCCTTACCCCCAGCCTTCAGCCACACACTGGTCTGCTTTGGGGGCCAATTCAGCCTGTAGCTTGACCCAGTTGTTGTGACGCCAGATCTTTCTGGCTGACTCCACCTCATCACCTGGGATTAAATTTCAAAGTCATGCCTATAGAGTGACCTTCTTTGACCCTTGTCTCTACCCCACATATCCAACCTTATACCCTTTAATTAGGACTGTGAATTAGCACCACTTCTTCAGACACCCAGTTGGCAACATCCATCAACCTCTGTAGCCATTTGACCCTGCAATTCTATTTCTAAGAATTCATTCTAAATATAAACTTGTACATATGTGAAATGATATATATAACAGAATTATTTATTGCCGTGTTGCTTCTGATAGCAAAATGCTGACAATAACCTAAAAGTCATTGGTAGGAGCTCCTTGACAGATAAAATGCATTGGTAGCAAACAACAACCTTATGAGATAAATATTGTTACAGGTATACCTTGGAGATATTGTGGGTTCCATTCCAGACCACCACAAAAAGTGAAGATCACAATAAAGTGGGTCATGTGAATTTTTTAGTAATAAACGATAGTATAGTTTATTAAATGTTCAGCAACCTGACATCTAAAAAAACAATGTACATAGCTTAACTTAAAAGTGCTTTTTTGCTAAAAAAAAAAAAAATGCTAACCATCACCTGAGCCTTCAGTAAATCATAATCTTTTTGCTCGTAGAGGGTCCTGCCTCAATGCTAATGAAAAATATCTGCAGAGCTCAACAAAGTAAAATGAGGTATACCTGTATAAGCCTTACATAACGGAGAAATCTAAGGCATAGAGAGCTTAGTTAACTGACCCAAGATGCATAGCTAGTAAGTGGTAGGGTAGGGATTTTTAGTCTCCATCAACAATGCTTCCCCACACACACTCCCATGGTGAAATACGCCTACTATGCGGCCATCCAAAGGAATGAGGCGTTATGTCCATACTGATATGGACTGATTTCCAAGGCACACTCTTTAGTGAAAAAAGTATAGAATAGCAGGTAGAGTTTAACCTCTTGGAGGTTTTTTTCCTTTTTGAAGAATGCAAATATATATGTGTGCATATATCTATACAACGACTAATAAGAAGCCATGGGAAAAGTATGTGAGACACAGTGGCTACTCTGGAAAGGAATACTAGGTGGCTAGGGGAAGGGGTGGGAGAAGGCTAACATTTCAATACACATTCTGTTTTATTTTTTTATTTTTGTTGTATACGCAGAAACATATGCATATGCATGCTGCCTAATCAAAGAACTAAGTAATTAAAAACAGATTGCTAGGTTGATATTTTTCCAAAAGAAAAAAAAATAGTATACCCAAGTCACTCTTTATAATATCCCCTGTTGTATTTTCTTTATATATCTACTATTAAATGTTTTTTATTAATTCATGGTTATCTTATGATCTAAAGTCACTTGGTTTTTCTTTGCAATGGGGCAGGAGAGGGGCAGTGAATGTTTATTGTACTAGGTATATAAGCTCACTAGACCCCATTAGAATGTAAGCTCCATGAAGGCAGGGACTGTGCATTTACAGTTCAGTGCCAGAGCCCCAACGTTTAGCATACCACCTCATGTATATAATTCTGAATGAATGAATGAATGAATGAATGACAGTTAGTGCCCAAGAGTCTAGGGCTTAGGTTATCAGAGTCAAAACCTTCTTTCCAAAATTGCAGTTGTTAATGCTTTTAGATCAACAAGTAGCTTTCTTACTATGAAACATATTGAGATAGTCAAAGAGTCCTACCATGCTACTAACCCTCAACGTAGAGATGCTAAATAAGCAACACTCACAAAGTCCTAGTTCTCACGGGATTTCACTGGGGCTCACATGGGGTGAGAAAATGCTGACGATGAGCAAGAAGTGATGAGGTTATGAAAGAAAAAGAAAATAATAGCCAAACTTTTAAAAGCAGGAATAATCTTAAAAAGCCATACATGCATCGACAAAGCTTCAGTCATGATTTAAGCAACTTTAGGTCATAAAAAGTATTGTTGTTTCAGTAAAGGGAAAACTCCCTCTAAGAATTTTTGAAGCTGCAAAATGTTAAGGAGAACATCAGCCCTAGAAACAGCTTCCAGGAGCCCTTCCGAAATGGCTTGTCCAGTTAGGACTTTACAAGCAAAGGAATCAACTCAGTAAGAGACCCAAACCATAAAACCTCCAGGAAAATTATGATCCTGAGACTGTTCTTCATTTTCAAACTAATTAACAAGGCAGGGGAGGAGAGGGTCATTTATTAGTGCTATGAGATGGTTAATTGGTCAAACATTATCCTGAGTGGTCTGTGAGGGTGTTTCTGGATGAGACTGACATTTAAATCAATTGACTACATAAAGCAGATTGCTCTTCCTAAGAGCAATCTTAGGTGGGTGGGCCTCATCCAATCAGTTAAAGGCCTGAATAGAAGAACAAAAAGGCTGACCTTCCCTAATCAGGGGAGAATTCCTCCTGCCTGGCTGCTTTCAAGCTGGGACATCAGCTTTTTTCCACCTTTGGGCTCAAACTAAGACATAAGGTCTTCTGGTTCTCAGGCCTTTGGTCTTGGACTAGAACTGTATCATTAGGGCTCTCTTGGATCTCAAACTTGTTGACTCACCTGCAGATCATGGGACTTGTCAGCCTCCATTATCATGTGAACCAGTTCTTTACAATAAATATTATATTATAATATTTGTGTGTGTGTTTTTGTTTCTGGAGAATCCCAACTAATACGTACTGCTTCCTCTGTTTGAACACTTGCCAGAGTGAAATACCTCTTGCTTAGTACTACCATTACTAGAAGCCTGAGATGGGAAAACAATTTTCACCCCACCCTACCCCCCTACCACACGCAGCCCATTCATGAGAATGCATGAGCACATTCTCAGCTGGTGGATAGAGAAGCAATAGTCTAAAAGCTAAGGAGTTATACACATATACCTGATGCAGATTTGATATCCATAATATATAAAGAACTACTACAATTCAATGACAACAGCAACAAAAACACAAGAGATTACAAAAATGGGCAAAGGACTTGAATAGACATTTCTCCAAAGAAGACATGCAAATGGCTAATAAGCACATGGAAATATGCTCAACATCATTCATCATTAGGGAAATGCAAATCAAAACTGCAATGAGATATCATCACACATCCATTAAGACGGCAAGGATGTGGAGATACTGGAACCCTTGTAGACTGCTGGTGGAAATGTAAAATGATGCGGCTGCTACGGAAAACAGTACGGCAAATTCTCAAAGAATTAAAAATAGAATTACCATATAATCTAGCAATTCCACCAATGGGTATATACCCAAAAGAACTGAAAGCAAGACTTTGAAGGGATATTTGTACACCCATGTTTACAGCAGTATTATTCATAACAGCCAAAAATAGGAAGCAACCCAAGTGTCCACTGACAGATGAATAAATAAACAAATGTAGTACATACATACAATGGGATGTTATTCAGTCTTAAAAAGGAAGGAAATTCTGACACATGCTACAACATAGATAAACCTTGAGGATGTGCTAAGAGAAATACACCAGACACAGGACAAATGCTACATGATTCCGCTTACATGAGGTACCTCAAGGAGTTAAATTCATAGAGACAGAAATCAAAATGGTAGTTGCCAAGAGCTAGGGGAGGGGAGAATGGGGAGTTTGGGAATTTATTAATAAGTTTCAGTTTTATAAGATAAAAAGAGTTCTGCAGATGGATGTTAGTTATGATTATACAACAATATGAATATACTTAATACTACTAAACTGTAAACTTAAAAATGGTTAAGATGGTAAATTTATGCTACATGTATTTTACAATTTAAAAATAAAGCTAGACTTAGAGATCTCCAAGGTACATGAATAAGCTTTAAAAAAAAGTTGCAACAAAATGCAAGGAACATAGGCCCATTATGCAAGAAGTAATGTAAATATATATGCATAGAAAGGAGACAAGTTGTCATTAGCAGTTACCAATAAGATGGGAAAGTGGAGATAAAGCAGAATGAGGACATTCATATACCACACACTGTGTGCATCTGTATTGACTGAACCTGGTACAATAAGAACATATTTGTATTTGTGTTTAAAGGCAGCTCTAACAGGACAAATTGTCATTGGTAGTTACCAATAAGATGGGAAAGGGGAGATAAAGCAGAATGGGGACGTTCTATACCACACTGTGTGCCTCTGTATTGACTGAGACTGGTACAATAAGAACATATGTGTATTTGCTTCTAACAGCAGCTGTAACAAAGCACCAATGACTGAGTGGCTCAAACAATAAACATTTATTCTCTCCCAGTTCTGCAGACTGGAGGTCAGAAATCGAGGTGACAGTGGGGCCACAGTCCCCTGAGACTCTGGATGGAATCCTCCCTGGCCCCCGGTGGTGGCTGTCAGTCCTCACTTGGAGTTTCTTGGAGGTCTGCAGCTGCATCTCTCCACCCTCTACCATCACGTGTTTTCTTCCTGCGTGTCTCCCCTCACTTGGCATTTGCTTTTTCTTACAAGGACACCAGTCCTATTAGGTCAGGGCCCACCTTCATGACCTCATCTTAACATGATTACATCTGCAAAGACCCTATTTCCAAACAAGGTCACATTCACAGCTTCCAGTGGTGAGGACTTCAGCATATTTGAGGAGACGCAATTCAACCAATAGCAATATTTGTGTTTTAAAAAACTTCACTTAAGTTTCGTTGAAGACCATACTAATCAGCCCACAAGAGGAAAAAGTAAATATCCTTTAGAGGCAGTATTGTGAGAATTAAGAACCTGAATTTAAGGGGCCACACCGTAAAAGGTCAAATCCCAGTCAACTATTTACAAACTACATAACCTTGGGAAGTCCATTAACTTCTCCTTGCGTCGGTTTCCTTATCTTTCAAATAATGACATCTAGCTCAAAGGAGGAGAGTTAGCCCTGGCTGGTGTAGCTCAGTGGATTGAGCATGGGCCTGTGAATCAAATGGTCACTGGTTCAATCCCTAGCCAGGGCACATGCCTGGGTTGCGGGCCAGGTCCCCAATAGTGGGGTACGTGAGAGGCAACCACACATTGATGTTTCTCTCTCTCTCTCTCTCCTTTCCTTCCCTTCTCTCTAAAAATAAATAATAAAATATTTAAAAAAGAAAGAAACCACATTTTTTTTTTAAAAAAAAGGAGGAGAGTTAAATTATTGTTAGGTGTTACAAAGTGCTTAGCATGTAGTACGTGCTCAATCAACACAAGCAATTGTGTTATTACCACCATTTACAAGGTTCCGAAGACTCCCCTACGAAGCATTCCTGGGGACAGAGAGCCTTTATTTTTGCAGCGCCTACTCAATGTCTTTCTCATGCTTGACTTCAGAGCACCAGCAATTTCCTCTGATGTAGGGCTACACTGCCGCACTAAATATTCTTCATCCATGCAGTTATCCAACCACCTCCTGGGTGCACTTCCATCAGCCGTGTGGCAGTCAGTCTCCTGATGGCTGACCAGGTCTCCGAGCAGTGCCACCAAAACCATCGGGACAAAACGCCCACCAACTCACGTGCACACCACGGAGGGACACAGAGCAGTCCTCGGCCTCAGACCTCCCTCTTTCTGTGATCAGCACCCTAAATTTGGATTTTAAACTTGGCCTCACTTGCTGCTATATCTGTATCCAGTTAATCTTACAGAGTTGTGGGGGAGGAGTCACGCTGCTATGACAACCTAACAACTCCGAGTAGAAAGACAGAAGTGGAATTTCAGGATCGAGACCACCAAAGGATTCAGAAACACCCATTTCTGCCTTTGTTTCATAGAAACAAATCTTGAGATACTATAAGAAACAGACCCCTCTCCTCTTTTTTACAAGTTTCCAGCCATTGACAAAAATAAAGGCCTGCTTACACAAGTATTCTATTCACATGTCATTTCCTAACAGGGTAGAAACTAAAACTCACACTTCATTCAGCAAGTCAGGAAGTCAGCTGATTTCCTTTAAAGCTCTCTCTCTGCATGAAACAAGCAATTGTCCAGTCTGGATTTTATACATAATATTACTTTTTGACCTACGGTTTTCAAATAAACTAACAGAGGGACACAAAAAGAACTTCGGCCCTCGCATCTCCCGTGGTTTCGAGGAGCCGGAGGAGGGCAGAGGAGAGGAAAGAACTGCCTTGGTAACCACGGACCTCGTCTTTGCCTGGGACGGCTACCCTGCCCGCACTGTCCTGGAGCCACTCGCACCCAGCACACTTTGTTTTCCTGTCTACATTCTGGTGGGGCTTCGAAAGAACAGTAAGTTATCTAAACGGTAAATCACAGTCAAACCAACCTTCGAACACAAACCATGGATTAAGATTGTGTGCCGGATATGCAGGCACTAAACAATCTAAAATGAACCAAAGAAAATTCTGGTAGGCTTGCTACCCCAGGATAGGATAGCCAGGGGGCAGCAAGTGTAACCGACAAGGTTCATCTTTGAAAAACTACTCTGGGCTACATCGAGAGCTGACATCTTAGGGTAGGAGTTGACATTTTATTTTAAAGAAAAAAAAGTCAGAAGTACCCTCAGCATGATCCTCTTTACTTTCTGGTCTCTTAACCTCTTTTTCTAAAATGGTTTTTCTGAGCTTGAATGAGGACAGAGTAAGTAGTGAAGGAAGAATTTGTTAACTCAAGGGTCTGGGGTTAAGGAAGTAAAAAGGTGATGAATTAGTTGGGTTATAATTGTGTAATTTTTCTGAAATTGTAAGGGAATAGCAATTGCTTAGAATTACACAAGAAGAATACAAACTGGATCTGGACAAACAGACCAGAGAAGTGGGATGTGATCGGGGAAAAACAACTCTGGAGCACGAGTCAGAAGGTTCGAGTCCTTGCCTTGGCTCCACCACTTCACCTGCCACACAAGCACAGACGAGTTATTTAAACTCACTAAACTTCGGTCGTTCAACAAAAATCGGTATAACAATACCTGCCCTGATCACAGTTATTGTGCATATATGAAGTCACAGACACGTAAGCCTTTTAGAAACTAGTAAGTACTGCTCTGTGATAGAGCTAATGCTATGAGAACCTAGATTTGCTGGAGGTAGGGAATGGATGTTCTCCTGCTTTGCATATCCTTCAGCCTCCCTGGGACTTCCTTATATCCAGTAGAAAAAAATGCAATTGAAAACAAAAATTGCTAACCCAATCAATATGCATATAGCTTTTTAGGCCAATTTCCCAAAAGTAGATTTAAGGGGCAGCTAGCTGTCTGCCTGGGAGAATCAAAGCAGTAGGTCCTCACCAAGCAAGCCATGATATGTTCACCACAAGGTACAGAACACCCACAGGCAAACCAGCTCTTCTTCCTAAAAGGCACCTTCATAATGAAATCACTCACTGTTGTGCAGGAGATAAAAAGTTTTAGTTCATAAAATTTTAGTTGGTAGCATGCCATGTCAATTAGCTTCTTACTCTATGTTCAGTGCATTAGCACTAAATTAGAACTAATTGCCCTCTCAATTGACGATTTAGAGGCTGTTAAAATATAGATTAGCATGAAAGAAATACAGTATCCTGGGGAAAGTGAAATTCTTATGGAAAGGAGATGAACTCTAGTATCTAACGCTTAGCATGTTAATGATCAGGCACTAAAATAGAATGTTAACATAGAGCTACTACCTTTCCTGACCTCCTGGGACCTCAGAGGACAAGGTAACTCAAAACACTCACGTGCACACACGCATACACGCACACACACATGCACACCCAACAGTAGAGCTGCTATCCAGTACAACACACAGTTGCAACCAAACCTTGGTTAGGTGGAAACAAAGACTTCTCTTAGCATGAAGGCAAAGAGATATCCAATTTTATTGGGATCATTCACTGAGGCATTGCACGAAGCAATGAGGCAGGGGAGAAACTAGGAAAAGTGAGGCAAAAGAGACCATTAGTCGTGAGCTGAACGTGCCTAATAAACAAAGCTGTCTCGGGCGATTAAGGGAATTTAATTTTTTAAACATTATTGTGTTACAAAGTTCTATTCCTTAGGCACTTCTTGCAACTGCTTAACTGTGGGACCCTTTCTCCAAGAAGACTTGCAATTATGAGAAAAAGATTTTTAAAGAAGTGTGAAGGGATTTAACATCTTGTGTAAACATCACCTGGTGATAAGAAGAACAGTTTGTCAATAAACAAGCCCCACGTGGGTTCATAAGCAAATCAAGACAAGCTTTTCCAGGTTCTGGAAGGGAATGGCTTTTCTCACTATTCTCACTGCTGAACTTTGGGGCAGCCAGTTTCAGAATGGCAATGTTTATCCTATGTTCCCCCCAACCTCACACCTCGCGGGAAAGACTAATGACAGTGCTGTGAGGCGGGCAGAATCGTGGGAGTAATTGCTGAGCACTTGCAGGCCGGATGTATGCAACAGCAGGAAAGCCCATTACTCCAATTGCTGAAATTATGTCTCCGTGGAGTCAAGTTTACAGAAATATTTATAGAATTAACAAAACACTATCACCAGCAGTTTCCTTGGGTTGCCTAATTTCCTGAAAGCCTTTAGCCTTTTTTTGCGGGGGGTGGGGAAGGGGTCGGTGGGTGGAGGTGGGAAGGAGGAACAAGGGAAGCCAGCCACCAGAAATGCTAAGTGTGAAAAAAGAAATGATTGGGCTTGTTGCTGCGGTAGTACAGTGTCTAGAGAAAGCATGGGAAACCAAACCTGTGTCATCATTGATCCTAAAGAAGAAACAGACAGCCTATTGCTGTCCACCTCCGACATGGGATCCAAGAACTTCGATTAGCCGTCAACATCCTTACATTTGGAAGGCACCCTGAAATGCTGCATTTATTCTTCTGGTACTTAAAAAAAAATCACTGCATATCTTTGCTGTATCCTTCATGTTTTGGTCATTTCAGGTCACTCCCCCTCAGCCCAAACAATCTCTTTTCCTAGGTTGCCCTTTATATTATCAAGTACTTGTGCTCATCAACAGAACTTATGGAGAGTAACCATATTGTCATAGAAATGAAACTTTTTGCTTTCTTGGCAGTTCTGTCAGTTCCGTCTATTAAAAGTCACAAGTGACTCAGAGGAAGAGGGCATTTACTTTCTAGGTCTCAACTGCATGCTTTTTACCAAACCTTGGTTATCACATCATTTGCACTCAGTTAAATTGGTTGTTTCTGCAACTTCCTGCTAGCACTGAAATCGATGTCAAAGCAGGTGGTGTCCAAAAGGTCTCAGATCAGTCATGCTTGGGCTCCCCGGCCCAGTGAGGGTTTGTTTAATGAGTCGATGGACATGGTTCCAGAAAAGAAGTACAGTACATTCAGTGATGTTTGATGTCCTTTCCCTTCCCACATCACACAGTGACATGTAAGGTAGCATGTGATTGGAGAGGATGCAACAGAAATGAAATGGCAGTGAGTGAAATCAAACCAGGTCCTTTCAATACCACCCATTAGACTGTCTCCTCACAGCAAGTTCTTCGGAAAACTTGGTGATTATGAAATGACCTTCTTGTTTTCTTCCTGGTTGTTAAGTGAGAGAAGAAGGCCCCCTGGGCGGCCATAGTCCATTTCCTTCCGGCGTTTCAGGGGTAGTGGGAAGAACAAGAACATTCCAGGTCAAGAGGCTCTAAAGGAGTTTTAGCGGGAATAACAAGGACCCCCCCGTGCCGTTGCCCCCAACTGTGTTCATTACATTTCCACTTTGATGCCCGCCCTTACCTGAAATTCAGCCAGTCCAAACCAATCTCAACTTTCTCCTTCCCCTCCCCCCAAATAGATCCCTACTTTGGCTTCTCTATTTCCGTCATTGGAATTATCGATTATTTTGCAACTGGCCAAGGGTTAATACTTTGAAAATCATCTTTACACATATCCTCCTTTTGCACCAACATCCAGGCTATTTTTTAATAGAATCATCATCAGAGTCATCAGTTATATCAGCAGATTTGGGCCTCCTATCCATGCTCCGACATTCACTGCTACGAACTAGAGTTAGCTGTGACTAGAAATGCTCTCCCACCTGCTTGGGGGTCTTTAAACAAGAGAAGTGGGCTTTACAATATTAAAAACAATTTGGAAAGTATACAAGGAGTACACTGAGGTCCTGCCAAGAAGCTGGAAACAGGGAAGGTAAGAAGGCCTTTTGAGAGCGAAAACACAGGACCCGTGCCTGGAATAGGTGCGCAGACCAGCAAGGACACAGATTGGGACTAAAGAGCACAGAGGCCGTCAGGATCTCAATAGAAAAGAAGCTGGCCCACCATGGGGACCTGGAGCAAGACAAGTCACTGGGCGAAGAACTGGCAGAAGCCACACGTGCAAGAAGAACGGTGAACTGGAACAGGCTGCTGCCTGCACAGCGCTGACAGCCCAGTGGAGGAGACAGAGAACAGCCCAACCTAGAGTTTAACCCTTTCCACTCGCCCAGAATGGAAACTGCCCTTGTTCTGATCACCAAGAATCTTCTGGTTATGATTCTCCTTTTCATCTGCATCTGCTTGCAGGGAGAGAAAGCACTGCCCTGTGGCGGCCATGTTTCTCGCTATAAATCCTCCATGGCGTGTTTTACATTTGGAGCACTTGCTGAAATCAGCGCTCGGATGCAGTTGTGCTGGGGTGAGCCTGAGACTCTGACGGGTCACAAGCCCCCAGGTGATGCAGGTGCTGCTGACCCATGGAACACACTCTGAGCAGCAAACATGTCAATGAGAGCTCATCCTAAGGTGTGACAGACCAGTGAAATCCGAGTCTCAGGGGCTGAGACCAGGAGCCAGGAACGCTTCAAGCTCCAGACGATCCCATGGGCAGCCAAGGTTGAGACCCACTAGATGTTTCTCAAGGCCCGAGGGCCTTCCCTCAGCCTGAATCTCTGCTGTGCTCTCAGGTGCAGACCAACACAGCCCTGTCTGCACATGCTGGACTTCCTCCCTGCCAAGACTTTTAACTTCCTCACTGCCAAGACAGAATCACCAAATTGTGGCAGATTTCACATTTATCAAGCCAATGCTTTGAACACAAAGTACTGCTTCACATATAAGTTCATTTGAAGGTAATATCACACGTGTACAAATGAGGCCCCAAAAAATCCTACATTCCACCTCTCTTGATAGGTGCTGAACAGTGTCTCCACTAGTTGCCTGGTTATTTGAAAAAACTTTTTTCTCTAAGAACTAGATAATGAGAATGCAAGATGGAAGAGAGACATTATAACTATTGGCTTTCTCAGTAAAACATCAAAACTGATGTAACAAAATAAACCCTAGATGATTTCAAATTCAAACAAAAACAATATAATATCAATATAAAGAAAAATGCTTTTCTTCCATTAACAAGCTGTATCCTCATGTCACTATCACAAAACTATTCCCATTCAAGAAAATTAGTTTCTTAAGTCAAAATCACAAAGATTGTACATGAGTGGCACATTTTTATACATCAAAAAAATCAGTGAAATATTTCCTCCTCCAGAGAAAAATTCTTATAAGAGAAATATTCATTATTCTATTCCTAAATTGCACATATTATAAGTGACACAAAAAACCAAATGAAAAAAAATCATTTTAAAAGATTAATTGCACCATGGCCAAGTGGCTCCGTTGGTTGGAGCATCATCCCACTCATCAAGAGGCAGCAGGTTTGATTCCCAATCAGGGCGCATGCCTGGGTTGCAAGTTCTGTCCCTTGCTGGGGGGTGACAGGGAGGCAGCTGATCAATGAATGTCTGTTTGTCTGTCTCTTCTCTCACTCCTTCCCTTCCTCTCTCTCTAAAATCAGTAAACATATCTTTGGATGAGGATGCATTTTAAAAGAAGATTAATTGCTTCTCCCCCCCAAAACTGTTCTCTGCTCAACTGACATATCAGAAGTGAGTCTAGCTACACCTGAACACTTTTAAAATCAGATTTCCCTTTTTTCTTTTATACGATGCATTAGAAAGCATCAATGTTCTGTAAATTTTAGGAGAGAGATGTGTTTTCTTTGGGTAGAGGAGACTGGAAAGAAAGGATCTGGTCTAGAATCTGAGAATGCCATGTACTTCACAAGGCGTACTGAGCATAAACACAAAGTGAACAGGATGTAGACATTTTTCACGGTGTGGGTCTTGCTTCATAATGACCTTCCTGGGCTCTCTGTTCTGAGTGCTGGTGAGGGAAGACTAGCCTGTGATCGTGCTACTTGAGTTCAAGAGTTGCTATTCTAAAAATTCAAACAGGAAATCTAGGAACTGAAATGCACCAAACCCTCACCTAGATGTCACGCCTTTGAATGAGCTCTCAGAGGTCAGCTCTTTCTCCTGTTGTCACCTGATTGATCTGATAAGAAACTTCGGCTGCATGTAAGTAAAAAGAAATGGAACAATAATTTTTTTCTAGGTTCGATTTTAAAATTTTACCTAAGTTTGCTCAGAAAACACCATAGCTTTGGCACATACATATTCTTTAAGATTTCTTTCCTACCTGGTTTAATTCCAGTTTAAAGAAAAAGAGCTCAGACCTAAACATAGTCAAAATCACCATGCCTTATACTGAGAGAAGCTGTGTTTCTGCCCTGGGAGGAGAGAGCCAGCACCGTATACATCTGCCCCACTCGTCATCGACTGCCTCATTGGGGAATCCTCAGGGGAGGCCACAGCCATGTGAAGGGGACGGAATGTCGCTACTCTTATACTCACCTGGCGTTTTAGGCAGGGCTGTTTGCGCTGATTTGGAGATCAGATTAGTGACGATGGTGGTGATGGTGATGGAGTCAGCTAAGCTTTACTCAGTGCCTACTTTCGTTTCAGGCACCGTTCTAGTCAGTTTCCATCTGCTAATTCTTTCACTCCTCAGACAACCCTGTGGGATGGGTTAGGTCCCTTTGCATATGAGTTGAGGCCCTTCAGGTGCTCACTGTGAGACCTAGGGCAAGTCAGTTAAACTCCAAAGCCCTTCACTTCAACATCTGAAAAATAAGGATTACAATATTGGCAACCTCATGGGATGACATAGCAAGGCTCTCCACACAGCCTGGCACATGCGTAGTGCCCACCTAAGGGTATCCGGCAGTATTAGCTGAATGCCTGGAGCAAGAGGTATTCACCATGCTCTCAACAGCTAAGTAACACCTTGCATCAGAGATGAGGCTGAATTAGGGAGATGCTGGCTGTGGCTACTGTGGCTACATTTAAGATCATTCAAATGATGGAAGTTCTCCACAGATCAATGAAAAAAGAAAACTATCTCCCAACTCCAAAGGGGAACAGTATTTTTAAAAAATTAATTGACTTGCCTGCTTTGTTTTAGTCTTCTAGCCAGAACGAAAAGGTTATTCCTAGGCACAAACATGATCTGCTTTCTGATTTCTTAATGAGTTCTATATCAAACCTGTTCTGGTCATTTCTCCCAGTATGTTACATAGGGAAAGAACACCTATGATGGAAAATGCACTGAGTGCTGGGAAAAGTCTTCTAGACATAGCCAGAAAAGGGAAACATAAATGAGAAGGCAGGGACTCAAGATTACTGCTTCTGCCCCCTGAGAGATCAATTTTTAATACATTGTAGGATATGCTGATAAGAAAGTTATCATTTAAAAAATCTTAGTAACAACGATATCTGAATACCAGAAACTGATCTTCGCTAATTAACATTTAGACTTGAAATAATTACCTATTACACCAATAAGTGGATTATCATTCTTAGCAATATTTTCACTTATAATTCATTCTATTTTAAACCATTGTCAAGAACTTATGTGATGGCACTAGTATTCATGTTGTAAATGATTCTACAAATCTAGTGCTGAAACATATTTAAAGAGATATAGGGATCCATAAAGGTGCTCTTCCTTATCTTTCTATATAAAAACTATACATTTTTTCAAAGATATGACTTTTTATAGGATTCTAGCCCTATTATATAGTTAGCCTTAGGAAAAAGTACCTTGTTTTATAGAGATCCAATAAATAGTGAAGTAAAACATTTTTCACTCCTGCCCAAGATGTCTTTAAAAGTAATTTTCCAAAGGACATGTGTTAGCTTTATAGTAAAACAAACGAAATGTGAGGAGGAAAGAAAAGGACCTTATCAGTGATTGACCAACTTCTCTGAGTACCCAGAAAGACTAGCATCTCCGAGGAAATGTACTTTAGCAACAGTAGCTGGCTCTCTCCAAACTGGAAAAAGACCTATCCCAAGAAGGCTCTATTAAGTCAAACAAACATTTACAAATATATTGGAAGACATATTTATCTATTGTAACCTAGGCTTAAAGTCTCTTGTTTATTTGCAGGTGTGAAGGAGAGTAAGTTTGATAAATGCTGGAGTGGAGGTCGTCTGGCTGACTCTTTGATTTCTCAGTGTCAATAGCCTCATTTGATATTTCTTTTGTGATGGAACCTCAGTACATACTGTTTAAGATCTCAAAACTGTAGCAGTTACAAAATATTCACAGGGATGTAAAGTATGGCATAGGGAATATAGTCAACAATATTTCAATAGCTGTGTATGGTACCAGCTGGATACTAGACTTATTGGGGGGGATCACTTTGTAAGTTATAAAAATGTCTAACCATAATGCTGTACACCTGAAACTAATATAATATTTGTCAATTGTGATAAAAAAACTTTCAAATTAAAAATAAATCTCAAACTGCAAATTTAGCATTTCTTAGTTTGGAAGCACCAGTGTGTCGGTACATGTATTAACAAGTGGTTCTCAGGGCACAGGCAGGGAGGGTGTGGAGGGAAGGGCTTATAGCACGTGCTAATTTCCTTGGTGTAAATATACCCAGCATGGCTGACTTCAGACTACCTCGGTGACAACGTTGAAAGTGTAGTTGGACGAGCTGTGTACTGTTGGAGCTGGTGCAGGCTGGCTCCAGCACATCACTGGAAATAAAGTCCCACATCAGCAATACCATATAGCTCTAGGCCAGTTTCAATCTGAGTTGCACCAGAAACCACCTCATCCAAGCTGAAAGCATTTAATTTTTTATTCTTACAATGTCTGTCAGCAAAAGACTAATAATGTTGGGGCACAATCAGTTGCAAACCCCTTGGAGAAAAAAAAAAACAGGGTAACAAATGGAATGGCTCCTTAAGGAACAAATCCTATCATACTAATCTCCAATAACTCTGGGCCTGGCCTAAAAGATATCATCCATCGTGATGTCAGGAAGGCTTTGAGTCTTTCCCACACAACGCAGTCATTAATAAACTGTGAAGCACAGTTTATCTGGTTATTAAAATAAGGTACCCAACTTCAAAGAAATGTATAAGGTAGGCACAGCTTTGAGTTGCGAAGAAAAGAATTGTCCTCAGTACACTTATTGAACAGTAATCCAAGTTGTTTAAAGTTCTCATCAGTAGGGCCTGACTACCAATTCTATAGGTAATGTGTGAGTAGTAACAGTCAGAGCTCCGACAGAAAAAGAGGTTGGATGACTTCTTAAAATTAATCATGAAATCTAAAGACTCATCAGAATGACTGCATGCAGTTACGGTATATGGAAAAACAGACATCTGTACATTTTCTCAGCTTTAAAGAAGACAAAAATGTGAAGCCACAGGGAACCAGCTACACCTAAAATATCTACCTACACCACTTCCCTCTGAATTATCAGGTTCTTCCTCACATAATTTTAACAAACCATTTGAGTGAAGAAGATGGTCTAGTGCTTTCAAGGAAAGTATTGACATACTAATTCATGTCTGCATATTCTTATACTACAACTTATTAATCATGAACAAGAGCACAGTTGTATTTATTTTTTGTTGAAAGAGTCCATTGCATTGGGCAGGGTACTATCTTTTCACTTACAGTTGAGAAAGAAATACCATATACATTCCATGGAATATATTATCTCAAAAAAATGAATGACCCTTTCATCTCCCTTCTCTTATTCTCATAGAATTGCAAAGAATAGTAACATATCTAAACATGTTTACATTTATTAAACATTCAATTTCAACATCTTTAAAAATTCTTTGGTTTGTAAATACTTGCTATTCATCAGGGCCTTCAATAAATTGTTTGACACATAAGTAAAAATTTTACATAAAAGCGAACTGACTGGAAATAAATTCTAGTCCTGGCTTTAGCATTCATAGTTCACATTCAAAATTCTCCTTTTTGCAATTAAAGGACATTATTTCTTTCTTGCTACCTTACAAAATGAAATTTGACATTTTTTTTGAAAATTCAGAATTCTTAAAATACATATTGTTACTTCAGAAAACATAAACAGCCCTGGCTGGTGTGGCTCAGTGGACTGAGCACCAGCCTGCAAACCAAAGGGTCGCCAGTTCGATTCCCAGACAGGGCACATGCTGGGTTGTAGGCCAGATCCCCAGTGAGGGGGGGCGTGTGAGAGGCAACAACATATTGATGTTTCTTTCCATCTGTTTCTCTCACCCTTCCCCTCTTTCTAAAAATAAGTAAATAAAGTCTTTAAAAAAAAAGAAAACATAAACTATGGCAAGATTGGTGACGGGAGAGGCAGTTAAAGGCTCTAAATTTGTCAAAACAAAATAATGACATCAACTTAGCAATAATAAATTGATAGTTTAATTCCATAAAAGCTTGACCAAAGGAAATCACAACAGTCAAGTTTCATATTATTAAAATTTGGAGTGAGCTAATAAAAGAGATCATGTTGACTATATCTGGTTATCTAAAGACAGAGCAGTTTGTTTTGGAAGGTTCAGGGCATCACCCTGCCAGGAGCCTGGGGCCTCACAAAGGAGGGAGCCTTCTCATGGTCCGATCCTATGCTTTCGAGAGTACTGACACAGCCACTAAGTCATACACAGCTTCGTACAACGACACAAAGCCCTAACGGGCAGCAAAAGCCTCTAATGTAATAAGAAAAGCAAATAAAAGTGATATATTAGTATGTGATCTTTTTTGCGGATGTGCCTGTTCATAAAGACTTAAGAAGCTTTAAAGAATCAAACAGAAAAAATAGGCATTGCCACATAATTCAATAGAGAATTATGGAAATATTTTTCCCCCAAATATTAGAGAGCATGGAGTAATGGAATAGTTTTAAAGGGAATAATAAAGACATACATAAAATGTGCATGAGCAGAGGGATCAAGGCAATTTATAATCTTTCCTGTGGGAAGGTTTACATATTTTCATTCTCTACGTGGGATACACTTCAACAGAGGCAGCTCTTTGCCTGCAGTTGTCTGCTCCAGAAACAGTGTGTGGCTGTGTACAGTCACGTGGGAGATACCACACACTGTACGGCCACCAACAATACCACTAAATTTTATCTAAAAGGCGATGGAGGACAACAAAATGTTATCTTTACATAGAACATTTTTCAGAGGAGAACTTTTGCCCTTACTTCCATTATTTGATGAAGTCTGCCCTTTGTGGGACCAGGGGAGGCTTCCTCTATATGATAAAATAATGAAATAAAGCTTTTAAAAATGTTATAAAATTTTAAAACTACCACTTTCAGATAAAATATTCTCACTTATTAGTAATACCACATTACGATTCCAAGTCAGTCATAAAATAAAAACGATAAACATTAAAATAGAGTACAGACAGTACCCGACTACAGAATGTTTTGTGTTCTGAAAGCTCATTTATAATTAGAACACTCTTTCAAGAAACAATGCTACAAGAGATGATTAGGGGCCTAGGTCAGCCCACAGATATCTATTTAGCCCGCAATGTTCCTCAAACACAGTACTTCGGGTGTTCGGTCCTGAAGAACCTCGGCAGAGTTTGTGTATTGTAGGAAAAGGAACAGAATTAAGTGTCATCACTCACTAATCGTGTCATCTCAGGTATTTCCTCAACTGCAAAACAGAAGTATGACACCTGCCCTAGTTACTTCAAAAGTTTGCTCTGAGCATTAAACACAGTACAGAGAGAGAGTACAAATAAGCTACATTATAAACCCCAAAGGTGCCTCACTTCCCTCCAGGTGGGTAAGTCTTCATTTGACAGATGATCCAGAAGCAATGGGGAGGTTCAGTGACTTGTCCGAGGTTGCAACGTGAGCTCATGAGAGGCCACGAGAAGAGGCAAGGGCCCTTGACTTTCCTGGTCCACCTCCCTCCGCACGAGAAGTGGTTAGCTAACATACTCTCAGGTAGTTACTTAACCTTGATCGAACAGACACTGGGCCGAGCACCAAAGAGAGGTGACAGTAATGATGGCACACTTCTAGATGACTACGCTGAGCTCAAGAGAACAAGGTCCCAACCCTGACCTCGCCTCGGACTCCAGGACTTTGTCAGACAATCCCACAGTCACTTTCCATCTCACAAGCTCTCTCTCTCTTTAAATTGGGAGGAATTCTGTGGCCTCTCCTGTCTTCCTCGTAGGAGGCTGTTCTTTGGCTTTTAACAAACACATAATGGCGAATCAATGAAATCTGCTGTAAAGCTCTGTGTCCCTTAGGCAAAAAGGGCAAAACTGCTTGCTTTTATTAAAGTGTTATTGGCGACTTGAAACATTTTATGAAAAGAAAAATAATAACTAAACGTGTCCCACATTCTTCTAGGAGGTTTACATTAGGTTTTACACTTATGGGAATTCAGCTGGTGTGTAAGGGGGAGAAAGAGAAGAGGAACGTACTGACCCCTGACACGGAAGACAGGGCAGGCCCAGGCCAAACGCTTTTTAAAAGTCACTTTTGTTATCAACATCTGCCATGATGGTACACATTCGTGTCTTTAAACAACGGAATTGTTTATTATCCAAACAAATGCTTACTTTATTTATGTTTTTAGTAATTTTTATTGTATTTTTCCTTTACCATTTAGTCCCCTTAAACCCCTTCCCCGCAGCAGTCACCACACTGCTGTCCATGTCCATTTTCCTTTTTACTCCATCCCTCCCCGATACCGCCACCTCTCCCCCTTAAAGCTCTGGTTCGCAAACTTTTTAGTCTTAGTATCCATTCCATTCTTAAAAATTATTGAAAACCCCAAAGAACTTTTATGTGGCGTATATCTATCCAGATTAACCGCTTTACAAATCAAAGACATTTTTAAATAGTTATTCATTAATTTATTTTTAAATAACAGTAAACCCATTAGATGTTAACATAAATAATATATTTTTGTGAAAAATAGCTTTTCCAGAAAAAACTTTAGTGACAGAGCCACAGCCTTTACATCTTTGCAAATTTCTTTACAATGGCCACCTGTCAGTGGGGGTCAGCTGGATTCTCACATCTCCTGCGTCCAATCTGTTGTGATATGTTCTTTTGGTTCAAGTATATGAAGAAAATCTAGCCTCACAGAAAAGAAGTTGAAAAAGGAAGGAGTATTTTTTTACCCTCACCTGAGGCCATGCTCACTGATTTTAGAGAGAAGGGAAGGGAGAGAGAGAGAGGGGGGAAGAGAAACATTGAAGGAAGAGAGAAACATGGACTGACTGCCTTTTGTACACCCGGACCCGAGGACCAAATCCGCAACCTAGGCATGTACCCTGACCGAAACTTGAACCTGTGACCTTTAGCTTCATAGGAGGATGCTCCAGCCATCTGAGCCACACCAGCCAGGACAGGAAGGAGTATTTTTATAGCTTTTTCAGACAATTGCAATATTCTTTGATATACACTAAAACTCAACATCTGGTTGTTTCTTTAAAGGCTACTTGCTTGCAATCTGAATCTTTATTGACAAACTTGTACTCTGTGTAGTCATAATTTATGTGAACCAAAAGGGCAAATAATCTCTCCTATTATTGTGAAATTATGTTTGACCTTGCAGATCCTCGGAATAGGTCTTAGGGAACTTTGGGTTGCCCAGACCACACTTTGAGAATCTCTGCTTTAAAGATACAAATCATTTCACAATGCACAATTGGTAGAGTGAGGAAGATACTATGTAAAACTTGAGGAACAGGGTGAAGTGACCTCACAAGGAGTGGAAGAAAGGTCAGGTGCAAGTAAACCATTCACCCCCTGGTCCACCTCCATCTGGACATGGGAACAGGAAATTAGCCAATGCGATGCAGGCACCCAGATCAACGGCCCCAGCTGGACCCTAGCAAGAATAGTTGCAGCATAAGGACCCAAATATCTCAAACAGGGTGACTTTTTCAACAATGTGTGCAAGCCCTTGGGTACGTTGTAAAGACCTTTTTATACTGCATCATGACTGGTAACACCCAGCCCTAGCCCTTTAAACCAGCCTAGCACACGCATACATTGAACCTACCTACCAGCAGAGGCAATCAGGAACACCCTGTTTTGGTCGTGGTAGCACCTGCTCTCCACTTCATTTCATCCAATTCTGCTCCCACCTCCCTGGGATCTCCACCCAGCTCCTGACCCAGACTGTCTGCTCCTATGTGCATCCCCACACTTGCTGTTAGAATTGGTGAGCATATTCGCTTTCTTTGGCTTTTACTCTTTCTGCTACTGCCACCCCCAGGTAGCCTCCCCTCCACTCCACACACCCTCTGCACCAGTTTTAGCCCCTCACACTCAGGTCCTGACACCCAGTAGGTGAGGGTGGGTGCAGCTCCCTTAAATGGGGCATTGGAGAAAATGGATATTTTTTCAATCTTCTTGTTAAATTTTTCTTTTTGTCTGTTTTGTAGCATAGCAGGACAGAGAACATGGAAATAAGTCATTTTCATGCTATTAGCACATTTAGGAAACAGGCTCCCACAGTAATTAAACTAATGAAGATGCCCCTAGACTGAAGAAACAGCAATTAGAGTTGACTATTGAATAGGCATTAGGGGGAAATGAAGACATTCACATTCAAAGCAAGATAAGAATTTTAAATAAGAGGTAAAAATAAATAGCAGCCCAAATTTTACTGAGCAGGAAAGCACTTCTAATGACTCAAAGAAGACTTAGAGACATGCAGATTAGTCCCTCATATTGAAATAATACAAAAACAATGGCAACCTATCCTGAAAATACGGACATTAAGTGATGGGCTAAAAGAGGGGGAAAAACAAGAAGAAACTGGCCAACTATATGCAAGCTAAACATATAAACAATTTTTTTCCTGGTAAATTTTAGCTGTTATTTTCCAAATATAAATAACCCACTTTTAAAGTAATCATTTAAATCCTGTGTTATTCAGAAAAGTAATTTGGAAACTAATCAAAACCCTGCTCAAGTGGTGTGAGGTACCCCCTAGCACCCTCCCGGCTCACCTCAGGAGAGGGGTCTGCACCAAGGGAGGGTCCGATCCCAGCGTTTCCATCCACATATCAAATAGATCTGTCTACACTCTCATTACCAATGGCAACAGTTATTGTTGGTTTATTTCCCATCAACCTGCCTCTTTTTAACCTCAGAGGAATCCAGAGGTCAAAACCAGAGGCGAAAAGGTTACCATAAGGAAGGGTTTTTTCAAATGCCTTCTCTAAAGCTATAATTTCTATGTAAAACTTGATGAAGTAGTTTGCTGGGGCCTGGGGCTACCCAGGGAATTTTCACCCAGTCTGGCAGGCGACTGGCGTTCTGAGCACTGCTTGCTCACCATGCAGACTGGACAGCTTTGTGAAACCTTGAAAGCCACTTGTAAGGGAAAGAAGGAGGAATATGCTCAATATTCTTGATGCTATTACTATTAATAAATGGGGCTCTATGGATAAAAAGGGAAGTGAGCTATGACATTATTAACTCTTCTTCACTAATTCTTCTTTGAATTTTTTAGTTTTTTTTCTTTAAGAACCCTATGCCCAGCCTAGATTCAAAGGTTTTCTTTTATAAACTGAAGTACACTATACTTCTAAGCCATTATTACACATAGCCTTGAGTAATCATAATTAATAAGATTTTTAACACATCAATTAAATGTGCTATATGTTGTAATTATCATCATGCTGGTTTTTAATCATTATTATTAGGTGAAACATTAGAAAAAATTTAAACCTATCATGGCCCCTAAAAGATGCTTATTTAAGTCTATAGTTTGAGGCATATCTGCTGTTGAGTGAGTGAGAAAGAGAGGGACAAGTATGTGTGTGTGGGCGGGGAGAGACAGAGGGGGAGAGAGAGAGGGGGAGAGAGAGAGGAAAAGAATATGCCCAAATTTTCTCCTTTTCCATCAGGCTATAAGTGCTGGTCATAGCTTATTTTTCCACACTCACCCCTCAAAAATGCATTAGAGTGAGGTTATGTCAGAGTCAAACTGTTATATCACTGACTACCAGCTCTTTCACAGGAGAATTGAACTGCCCGACTTCTCTGAAAAATCAGAATGGACTTCCATATTAGTTAAGGCATTATCGACAGTGACTGAGTGTTACAGACAACGTGGCTCAAAAA
Source organism: Trachops cirrhosus (assembly GCA_028533065.1). Taxonomy (NCBI): domain Eukaryota; kingdom Metazoa; phylum Chordata; class Mammalia; order Chiroptera; family Phyllostomidae; genus Trachops; species Trachops cirrhosus. Next base: position 161,584,435 of record CM052538.1, on the reverse strand, counting down.
AATGGAAAGCTTCAGAAATTAGCTTGATCACAGAAAACATTTAGCTGTGAGCAATATCCAGCTGTAGAAACACAGACCCAAAGATTAGAAAAATGTGCTATAAAATAAGTACTTTTCAGACACGTAGTAGAGAGAATGGTAAGAGCTGGTGTCAGCCGGCTGCAGTGCCAGGCCGAGCTGGCGGGTAAGTTCTCCGGTAAAGAAAACGCTTCTCTGGAATGACTATAATGGGCACTCTGTGAGCTCTGGGGCCTGGACTTGCTTTTCTATAGATGACTTTGTTCTTTCTTTACATTGTAAAGTTCAGTTTATAGTTTTGCAGAAATACATTCTCGTCATTTCAAAGGAAGATGCTGATTCAGCCACATTTCCATTTCGTACTAATTTGAAGAAATGCGCCCTAGCTTGTTTGGAAGAGAAAATGCTACAAAGCCTCGTTTCCTTTTGAAACTCTTATTAAATATTCAGAACAAAATGGAAGTGATCTAGTTCTGGAAGAGACAGGTCATGCTTCCAGTTAAAAACGGAAACCAGGCTGCAGAAAGATCACAAGACAAAAGCAATTCACTAACTAGTTGAAAGTTAGAAACACAGCGCATATAGTCAAGTCACCGTTGGAGACACTCCAACTTAATGTCAGCAGTCCCAACGAGAGGGGGCCCTTCCAAAGGTCGTGACAGGTTCTCATTTTTTAGAGAGCAAATACATTCTTTAGTGGGAACAGACAACTGCACAGAGATGGTGACTTTACTTTCATTTCAAAGACTAAATAATGCCTTCAATTCCTGCAAGCAAGTTGACACACCCCAACAAGATATTCTGAATGATTTTGCTCACTATTGCTGTCAATCTGACTCAGGAAGGACTTAAGTAACTACTTTATTTGATCATCTTCAGTTAAAATAACCATGTGGCAGAGACAAAAAGTGCGGTGTGGCCAAGAGGACTTGTGATGAGGTACTCGTTGAGGACAGCTACTTCTTTCAAAGCTGTCCTTTTAAATTTATCTTCCTCTCCAGATGCATAAAATAGCCCTCCACAAAAGCATGCGGATTCCAAAAAGCACAGTGTTCGCTATTGGTGAACCAGCAGGAGCAGAGAGAGCCTACCTTTGGTGCCCATATTGCAACTGTATTAATTTCCTGTAGGCTGCTGTAACCAATTGTCATAAATTTGGTGGTTTAAAACAACACACACGTAATTGTATAGCTCTGGAGATCAAAGTCCAAAATGGGTGTCACTGGGCTAAAATCAAGGTGTCAGTAGGGCGGCATTCCTTCTGGAGGCTCTAGGGGAGAATCTCATTCTGTGCCTTTTCCAGCTTCTAGAGGCCGCCCACATTCCTTGTGGAATCGCCACTGGCCCGGCTACACCTGGTCCTCCCCAGCCCGCCTCTGCGTCCTCACCAGGCAGGAAGGATTACACGGCCCAGAGAGGAACTTCCTTTCAAGTAGACTTGGGTCCTTTGTCTTCTTGGAGAGAACCAAAGACAGCGCTGGCAAATAAGTGAAGGTGTGCTGCCCGCCCACACACTTTCCACAGCATTTCAATGGTGAGGAAAATGGCCAAGCCATAGATTCCCTTCACTGAATTAAGAACTTTTAGAGTCACTAAATCTTCCAGCCTTTGAAAACCAAACCTTTATAATAGACATTATGAAAAAAACATTTCACAGAAAACTCCAAAGAAATGTGCTGAGTGAATGCTGACAGTCTAGTGATGATTTCTGGAACACGGAGACCAAACAGGGCCTGTGCCCTTCATCTTTTGAGGTTACTGTGCCTGCCTCAGAGAAGCAGCCTCACGCACGGCCTGACCGAGCAGGGCACACACCCTCCTCGGGCTCAGCTCTTCCTCCCACAAAGGGATGCGTTAGGAGCCCGCACATGCTGCAGATTAGCAGCACCAGGCAACATTTTACAAGCAGCTCGTAAACAGGAATGCCACACAAATCTGTGATGGCCAACCAGGATGGCAAGGTGCTCTCCAATCTTGAACTCTCACTGTTGGACACCAATGAAGTGAGCCCGTGGCATGGAAGCAGCAAAAACATTCATGAACACACACACAGACACATGCATGCACACACGGACACATGTATATGCATGCATGCATGCACCCATGCACGCACACACCAGAATGAAGAGGTCTGAGCTCAGAATGGACATGCTTCATATTTCCTGAAAAGGTGTACTGATCCTCAGACTTCTTTTTACAACTTCCTCACCCTCCTGAGAACAGGCCTAAGGTAAACATGGGCACCTAATAAATAACTATTGAAATGAATTCATTATTGTCTTATTTGAGGTTAAGCACTAGTCCTTCTCCACCAGAGTAGTCAGAGGAATGAGGGTAATGTGCTCTTAACTATTTAACAAGGTTGTTGAAAGGACATGGATTCCTTTAAAAGTCAGTCACAATGGAAAGTGATGGCTCTGTAAAATACTTTTGTAAAGTTATATGTGTGTGTGTGTGTGCTCAATGTCCCAATCTAGTGTAAGAAAATACAGTTTATTCCCAAAGATGTTTATGAAAACATTAATTATAATAGTCAAATACCAAACAATGGAGCAATACAGAAATTATTAGAGTCATTAAATGATATTTATGAAGGTTTTACAATGGTAATATTCACACAATCATTACATTAACACTTTAAGTGCAAAAAGATGCACAACTGTTTGTGCAGTGTGATGATGATCACAATACTAAAAACAGCACAGAAGAAAACAAACAAAATATTAATAAAAATTATTTCTGGAGAACAGGGTAAAGTTTTTCTTGTTTTATTTCTATATATTTTCTAACTGCTTTATAACAAAAATTATTGCTTTTATAAAAAGTGAATTATTTTCTAAAATATTAAAATATTTAAGTAGTTCCCTACATGGAGAAATGCTCAGCACAGCCGTCTCTTTCTGCCAATTAGCTAGACTTTCCTAAGCATTTATTATATGCCAGGCGCTGGACCAAGTATTTTACAGTCATTACTTTTTAATCCTAAGCACCACCCTGAGAGGAAGGAAAGGCCATTATCCATGTTTTACGGATGAGGAAACAGGCACACAGAGGTTAAGTAAACTTGCCCAAGATCACAGAGCTAGTAAATAACTGAGTGTAACGTGAACCCAAATGGTCTGCCTCAGAGCTCATCCTCTTAACCACTGGGCAATGCTCTCTCTACAAGACTGTAGCCCAGATGCTGATTAAAGTAATGCAACCCTGGCAGGTGCCAGAGCTTCTGTGGGCCTCAGTTTCCTTATTTATAATAGTACCCACTCAATGGGGTTATGGTGAGATGATGCATGTAAACTAAGTGCTTAACACAATGCCTGGCACATGGTAAGCACGCAGTGTCAGAGCTGGTCATTACTAAGAGATCCAGTGCCTCTGGCCATGAGCCCAAACTTGCAGCAGGAAGGGCATTCCACGGGCCTCCTGGGATTGTCGTGGCAGGTGTCCGCATCCCCGTGAGGTTCTCTGCCCATTTTTAAAGGATGCAATTCAGCGGCAACTCAATGTCCTTCACTCTCACTTCTTCAAAACTCTGATTTTCACCAAAGCACATATGTTTTAAATGTATACATCCACTCTTGGCTGTTTGGAATTGTAGAGGGCAACAAAAAAATCCAGATCAGAAATGCTGCCATCGTGTACCTAGGAGATATTGCCACCTTATGTGGATTTAACGTTGATAATTTAAAGATAGTTTCCATTAGTTCTGCTCTGCTGGTCTTTCACTTTCTCCAGAGCCCGGGTGGATTTTCAGCTTACAGGCACCTCGCCTTCTCCACAGCGGAAGCTCAAGTGACAGACACTCCTCCAGTGCTCAGGGAAGCTATCACTGCTGTAATCATCACGTGAACAGGAAAATTAAACGCATGAACAATGCTACCCGTTTTAAGCAGGATAATTAGTTTGTTAAAGATGAGTTTCTACATGGAAAATTTAGCTATTCTTAACTCCAATATTTGACAGATTGGAAATCTAAAAAGAGTGTGGACACGAGATGTAAATGGCTGAGCCACTTTCAACTTGGTGCTCACCGATATTAGTGCTCACTGATATTAGTGCTCACAAATAGAACACCGCGGTGCACAAATCCAATCTAAAGCAGGCTGTGAGGGCACCGTAGCAGAGACAGCTGCAGAGACACTGGTAACGTTCTGTTTCTTCGGCTGGGTGGTAGGCACGGGGGTGTTTACCTTATTAATCTTTAATGGTACATAAGATGGGATATGCTCTTTTGTGTGTGTAATAGATTTCATAACTTAAAAACAATCAGAAGTGCAATGGGAACTCAAACTTTAAAGGTGCATATTACATAGAACATAAATTTAAACCAGGGAGCCCTTTTTGTCTTTGTTTAGGATTTATAAACAACATTTATAAGAGTTCATGAAATTTTAGACTACAAAAAACTGAAGACCATCGAATCTAACGGGTTTCCAATGAAGTCCCAGAAATAGCATTCCATCTTGAACAGACAACCATTAACTCCTTATTCAGAACTGGGAGTTTTCTTAGCACTGGAAGCTTACTTTGAATGTCCTAAGAGTATCCCTAAGTCTCTCCGTCTCGGACATCACCCCTGGTTCTTCCTTTCCTTCTTGGTCCAAGAACCTCTTTCCCACACATGAACTGCTTCAATAGAAATGCAAATTTAATTTGTGTGTCTTCAATAAATTCAGAGAGAAATGTACAATGTGCCTTAAAGAGACACATTCTGTTCAAAAGTCGTGTGTTAGCTGAAGAAATCAAAAACATTCATTCGAAAAGATATACACACTCCTATGTTCATTGCAGCTTTATTTACAATACTCAAGCTGTGGAAAAAACATAGGTGTCCATCAACAGATGAATGGATTAAGAAGATATGGTATACACACTGCACACAATGGAATATTACTCAGCAATAAAAAAGACAGAGATCTTGCCATTTGTGACATGGACCTAGAAGATATTATGCTAAGTGAAATAAGTCAGAGGAAGGCAAATACCATGTGATTTCACTTTCACATGGAATCTAAAAATATAACACAAATGGACAAACAAAACAAAAACAGACTCAGAGAAACAGGGAACAGACTCATGATTGCCAGAGGGGAAGGAATGGGAGGACGGGTGAAAAGGATGAAGAAGTACAAACTTGCAGCTACAAAATAAGCCATGGAGATATAGCGTACAGCACAGGGAATAGAGTCAATAATATTGTAATCACTTGGCATGGTGACAGATGGTCCTTAGCCTTAGTGTGGTGATCACCTCGTAAGGTATATAAATGTCAAATTACTATGTTGTACACTTGAAACTAGTATATTATTGTATGCCAACTATACTTTAATTAAAAAATTAAATAAATAAAAGGCATTGTGGAAATCCATTATTCTTGCTGGAAGAGTTACTAGGCAGGGATAAGTCAGCACCTCAAAATTCCAAAAGCTGGAAGAGCCAAGCAAAGAGCAAATGGCAAATCATGCTTTAAACAACTATGGTTAGCCGGGGCCAGCTCAGGAATGAAGCTGTGTGGGGGCTGGCGTGCATGGGAAGTCTTTGTACCTTCCCCTCCACTTCCCCTCAGTTTTCCTGTGATCTTAAACTGCTCTCAAAATTGTTGTAATAAAAAGTAAAGATTAATTTTTAAACAGCAAAACAAGAAATTCTTCAACTAAGATAAAATAATAAAAGTAGAAAAGTCCTCCCTTTTTAAAAAATGCCTTCTAGGATGTAGAATGGAGCAAGCTGTACAAGAACCGTAAACGTCCCCGGGAATGACTAATCCACACACACCAGTCCTTGAATGGTCTCAGTGCTTACTCACGGAGCAGTACTGAAAACAGGGCTCCCTTGCTCAATCACGCAGTTGGCTACAGACCAAGTGCCTGCACAACCATTAAAAACAAATCAGTTTCACAGGCTAATGGGCACGATGGGAGCCAGAGCTATGGCACACTGGACTCCAGACGGAGTGGGGCCCCACAAACTCTGTGAGGGCTAGCACTGATCAGTCTGTGCTCGAAGCAAGGGGT
>CM052538.1:161540738-161577906 GCA_028533065.1 Trachops cirrhosus | reverse complement strand
GGGAGCGAAGAGAGGAAGCCTCTAGAACCACCTGGATCCCAGTGCAGGATATTAATGTTCAAAGGTAAACATTTGAACTCTTTACTTTTTAAATGTACTCTCATATACATTTCACCAAGATTCACCAATTCTTAATCTTTGTCACCTCACATATAACTATTTGAGAATAAATTTCAGACATCATATCCCTTCACCCAAAAGATTTCAGTATACATTTCTTAATACTAAGGATATTTTCTGATGTGACCAAGATATAATATTAAGAAAATTTAAAATTGTTATAATATTATCCCCTATAATGGATATAGTGCATGTTTAAATTTCACCAATTGTCCCAATACTGGCAATGTTCTTTCCCAATCCAGGAGCCAAGCCAGAACCCCAGGTTGCATTAAGTTATCACCTCTGTGGTTCCCTTTGGTCTGGGACAGCTCCTCAGCTAACAGGGTCATTGCAATCCAGTGTGCCAAATGCTGAGCTGGTGGCGTGCAGAGGGGGTGCGGGAGCACCACAGAAGGTGAGGCACCTCCTTCTTTGTCTTCTGTCCATGGACTGAGCATCAGCTGATGAACTCCACTCACCATTTTAGCCCTTGTGATGTCTCTGTCTTGCTTTCCCATTTGTTTCTATATCATTTTCCTTTATACTCTCCCCACCATTATCACCAGATGCCTCCAGAGCTTTCTTTTTACTCCGATGACCCAGAATCATCATCTTACCCTAAAGTCTTTAAGGCAGTGCAGCCAGACTGTGGTTTTACCACCCCAGCATCCAATTCAGTTCTTATCGTTACTGACGTCAGAGTGTCTGAGAGGCCAGCGTCTCTTCTCCAAATCAGCCTTGATTTCTGCCTGAAGCAGCAGCTCCACACCCAGACATGAGATTCAACTAAGAAGTGCATTATGAATTCTAACACTGACGCCTCCAGGGGAGCCCTTGGCCATGAAGTCTAGTATTTAACCCCAATCAAGACCACTAACCAATCACTCTCTTTCTTAGAGTATGTCTAAGACAAGTGATGCCTCTTTGATTTATGAGAAAATAAAAATATTTGTACAGCAGGCTTTATAACTTTATACTTTAAACTATAAAAATGTTGCCAGGTTTCTATTAAGGATCACATTCCTTTTCTGCTCATATTCCTGTTTTTCATTCCCATCCAAATATGAATGAATCAAAAAAGATAAAGAAGTTCAGAGGGAAGCAGGAGACTAACACCAAAGACACATTAGTAATGTTACTGTGACAATAATACAAGCGATACCATCTTATTTAAAATCTGAGCTCTACCTACTTCCATAAAGGATTTAAAATGGCTTAAAATAAACACATGTACAGGACTGTTGAAATAAAGAAAAGAAGGGCTAATCCACAGGGAAGAAAGGGGAGATAACCACCAGGAAAGAAAGATGAAAGTTACTGTAACAAAGCACTAATTTTGGCTCTGAGCTTAGGAAACATGATAGGTTACAAATTCTCAAGTTCATAAATGTGGAAGCAGATGGATTTGTCAGGAGAGACGGTCCATATTCTATTGCTGAGCTCAAAGAGGAATTATGGCGTAATCTTTTCATAAAATAAACTGAGATACAAAAAATGGAGATTTCAGCTGAAGCCAGGTGGCCATTTCTTCCTTCAACTGTTGGTAGGCGGCAAAGCCCAGATGCTGAAATGCAGCTCAGAAAAGGGATATCTGTGCATAGCTGAGTTAACATAGTCTAAGCAAGCTGTCTTCTAGGGCTTCGATGATAAAATGGTGGCTCTTGGAGAACTGGTGACTCGCCTGCCCTGCAAATTGTCTTCCTCAGGAAGAGCTAAGGTTTGCTGGTGGGGGTTTTCAGTTCAGCCCGTAGGTAGCATTGGCTGATGTTCTATCAGCAAAACAGAGGACCCTGTCTTGAAGTCTTACCAGGAAAAGGCGCCTACCAGCAAGCCCCCTGGTTTTCAGTAGTGAGCTTTTTAATAGGCTTTACATGCTAAATGGTTACTCGAGAGATACCAACCCAAAGTTGTGGACAACGGGTTGGAACCATTTTAGCCTAGAAAGTTAAGGGCAGAGGTTATCTGGTGGCTAACTCAAACACAGAAACACCGCGGCACGGTTTCCGCAGAACAACAGACTCGGAGAGAGAAATTGTTATCTCCTGTCGACAGTTCACCAGATTCCGAGCAGCTGGGTCACTGGAAGTACTGGATAAACCTGAATGAAGATCTTTCGGGAACAAAAACATAAAAAGAAAAATAAAACCAGTAACAACCATAAAACCCTGGAAAATGTCTTCCAAAGATCCTAATTTTAGGCGTGGGGCATTTCATGCTGAAATACTATTTCATAAGTAGCCGCCTCACCGGACCGCCGGGGGTCATGGCAGTGGTGTGCACAGATGCGGCCTGGCTGCCCTTTGGTCTGGCAGAAACCAGGCACCTAGCCTGCCTAAAAACAGAAGAGAGATTTCTAGCTACAATTTTAAAAGAAGAAAAGGCCAGGGCACAGCTCTGCTTCCTGGATTTTAAAACTGAAATTTGATCTGCCAAAAGGTTATTAGTCACCCCAGTCTGGCATTAGGAAATGATGTGGCACAAGGTTTGGAGTCAAATAAAAAGAAGGATTAATGATCTGGGAGTCTGCAGGAATATGTCTCTTCTCTCCACGATCCAAGACGACAAGTCCATAAATTCTCCTGAAATTTCGATAGAGAACTCCCAGTGTTTTAGGGAGAAACGAGGCACAGAGTGTTAAGGAGATTTCCCCCCCGAATAATCATAAGTTGAGGAGTGATCAGAAGGAACTATACCTGAAAAATTTAGGAAAAGTATTACTATTGTCACTATTGCTAGCATGTTTGTATATTGTTTTGTCCTTAACAAGTACTCTAGAGTTTCACATTATAGTTCAACATCTGTATGCTCTACTGGGAGCTCACCACAAAAAGTCTAGTTTCCTTCCATTACCGTGAATTTGGCCTCCTTTCCCCAATTCACCCTCCTCCCGTCCACTTTTCCCCGCGGTAACCACCGTTCCACTGTCTGTGTCCATGAGTCGGCTGTTGTTTGTTCATCTTTTCCTTTTTGTTTTACATCCCCCATATGAGTGGCATCATACAGTTTTTATCCTTTTCCATCTGACTTATTTCACTTGGTGTAATACCCTCAAGATTCATCCATGTTGTTGCAAATGGCAATATTTCATCCTTTTATGGCTAGGTAGTGTTCCACTGTGGTGTGTCCACATCTTCTTTGTCTCTTCATCTGCTGATGGAGACTTAGATTGTTTCCATATCCTGACAATTGTACATGGTGCTGCAATGAACATAGGGCATATGTGTCTTTTTGAATCAGTGGTTTGGTACCCGTTGGATAAATATCCAGAAGAGGAATTGCTGGATCACATGGTGGCTCTATTCTTAATTCTTTAAGGACCCTACATACGGTTTTCCATAGGGTCCACACCAATTTACAACCCCACCAACGGTGCCCAAGGGCTCTTCACCCACAGCCCTCCCAACGCTTGCTATTTCTTCCTGTCTTTGGATAACAGCTATACTAACAGGTGTGAGGTTATCTCATTTAATTCTTACAATAATACTGTGAGTCAATTACGCTATTTTCCCCATTGTAAAAAAGAGAAGATTGAGACAAGTCAAGTAACATGTCCAACATCATAAAGACAGAGAAATACCTGGGACAGAATTAGAACTTAGCGCTATTAACTCTGAGTCTTTTATCACAGACACTAGAGCCCATTTCTCTCAACATAGTCTAAGTAGTACAGTATTTTAAAAAACATTTCTCAGAGTGCAGAGGAAAAAATCTGTATGCAAAATGTGTGGGCTCCAACTCTCTTACCTATAATTAAAAAAACAACTTAAGGTACTTAGATTATATTCAGTGGATAGCAGATGAAAATGTAGTCTCTTTCTGTCACAAACATCTAGCAAGTTGCCTTTATGTTAAGTTAAAAATGTCCTTATTTCAGTCCTCACTTCTTTGAATAGTGTCTATTACTCCAGGTATTTAGGGCAGTTTGACAACAGGAATTAAAAGTCTTAAAAACCAACATACTATTTGGGAGTGTCTACCACAGATGTGACTGTGCATTGCAATTCCTCTTCTAGAAATTTCTGCTAAAAGAATCAGGACAACTGCACAAAAATGTGACTAACAGGATGTTCCTGACACTGTTGTTTATGTGGATAAATTACAGGTTGTCTGCTCTCTTCTCTATTCTGCCTTTATTTGTTTGTTTTGCCATGCGCCAGTGTTTCTTTTAAAATCAGAAAAACAAAGCAATTTTTAATAAAGAGAATGAGAGGAAGAATAAATTCTGACACAGCAAATCTATTTTACCTAAAGATTCAGATGAGTGTTTTAAAATATGTGTATTAAAGAGGTATAACACAGCATTTTATAATAGAGAAAAACTGGGTAAAACTGAATTTTTTTGACCATCACAATATCTAACAACTATGATATCTTCATAAGATTGACCACTTCACAGTGATTTCAACCATTGATACTTGCTTTTGTTACTGAATAAAGAAAGGCAATTATAAAATAGGATGTATGTACTATTATCTCACTGTGTATATTCAGGGTCCAGCAGAAGCAACGCCTGCTTGAGTGTGGTTGGTAGGGTAACAATATGGGTGTAATAATTTATAGTTTTAATTTGAACATTTCACCTAAAATGTCATATGGTGTGCTTGAGCGTGATATTGTTATGTTACAGAATCACATGCTTATGATTTTGTAATAAAGGATTTTGTAATTAAAAAAGGTGGCGTTATTTGTGCTGGACCTGTATGTATGTATTTGTACAGGAAAAAGCTTTAGAAAGCTAGGACTACACTGGAAGTAGTCTTGGTGAGCAGAATAACACCCAGTTATCTTGGGCAAGGACTCCGAAACCAGACTACCTGAGTTCAAATCCTGATTGTGGCATTTTCCAGCTATAGAATCTTAAGCATTTTAACCTTTTTTGTGCCTCACTTTTTTCCTTTGTAATGAGATTGATAGTGCCTGCCTCGCTGGGCCGTTATGAGGTATAAACATGTAGGACTTCTTTAGCAGAGCACCTGGCACATACTGAGGGCCTCACGCATGCTGCTGTCATTGTCCTTGATGCCAGGGTCCTCCACAGCTTGTTTGTTTGTTTTTAATCTGTATCTTCCAAGCTGTCTACAGTTTGTGTGGGATTCCATTTGTAATACTTTAAAATAACTGATGGCAAAGACTTGAACAGTTATTTGCATACCTGTGTTCACAGCAGCATTATTCACAGTTGCCAAAAGGTGGAAGCAACCCAAATGTCTGACAGATGAATGAACAAACTGATAGAAACATGCAATGGAATATTTATTCAGTCTTAAAAAGGAAGGAAATCTTCATACATGCCACAACATGCATACACCTTGAAACCACTATGCCAGATAAAATAGGCCAGACACAAAAAACAAATGTTGCATGATTCCACTTATATGAGGATCCGTTTGCGTGGTCAAATTCATAGAGGCAGAAAGCAGAGTGCTGGATGCCCAGGCCTGGGGTGACAGGGGAATGGGGAGTAAGTGTTGGCGGCACACAGAGCTTCAGTTTGGGAAGATGAAGAGAGTTCTGGAAATGGATGGTGGAGGTGGTTGTACAACAATGTGAATGTACTTAATGCCACTCAACTCTATACTTAAAATGGTCAAAATGGTAAATTTTATATTATGTACATTGCCAAAAATTAAAACAATAATATAGCTGGACAAGCTTTACACTTAAGGACAGGAGAATTCTGCGGCTATTCACTCAGGCCTGAGCTCTCATGAAGGGACAAGGCGGCAATTTAGGGAGCACCCTCCCTCTCATCACAGAGAGAGGGGGGGCCAAAGGGCAATGGGGCTCCCCTCCCCACTTTCAGAGCCTCCTCATCTCCCCTCTCGCTCAAAGTCCCTCTGACCCACTTCAGCCTTGCTCTTCCCCTAGCACACCCTTGTACTGAAATAAGGACTATGCTGGGAACACACTCCATCCAACCATCTTTGTTCTAGGGAGAAGAATTAAAAGTTTAAAGGTAAACTTAGACACTGACCTAAAGAATCAAACTGAACGTCATTTATCTGCACAAAACTTTCCAGTAGCTAGTCTAACAAACACTCAAACCGTGTCCCAAGGGACTAGATTAGTCTCCCTGTCTCTTTATTCCCTTTGTGGAGAGGTACATCTTCTGAAAAGGAACTCATTCTCTTTCCAGATTAAGTATGACTCCTCTGTCCTCCCTCCTTTTAAAGTGCTTTGTTGAGGCCACAAACTCAGATATCTAAAGGGATCAGGCAGAAGCAAGGTGGGTTTAAGGGCCACAATAGGGAGTAGTGGGGATTGAGGCAAAGTGAAGAGTTCCTACCTGTCTAAAGGGGAAGCTCCTACTAAGTTTAGCACGTTGTTCCCATGTAGTAGTAATGCATGTTCAGTGCTACCAATTTTCATTTGTCAAAAAAGGTATGAAACTCAGATTTTGAAGTGAATCTCCCAAAGAAAATATAGGGTTTTTTTTTTGTTGTTGTTGGTAGTTAGTTGGTTTAAAAAAATGCCATGTGAGCCAAACAAAGCACTTCTGCATGGGGCTTCCCTTCACGGCATCTGATTCACAGCTCAGTCTGCAAGCAGCAAAATTCTAACAAATGAGGCCCACCAGTTAACCCCTCAATGAACACCAGAGTACTACGAACAGGAGGCTACTTTTCGTAACTTGAAGATTTCCCTTTCTGGCCAGATATTCTCCACGTGCCCCTCCAGATCCACTCTCTCCTCTCCTCACCCTGCTTCATACCCCAGGAGGCTACCCTCCTCAAACTACATTTCTTGGTTCCCTTCCCTTGGGGTTCACTGGGGTCATCCAATGGGATGGCCTGCAAGGAGCTAAGGGGAGGGAAGAGAGGAAGTTTGGGGTATGTAATCTCTCGACTCCTGCCCTGCCAGGCTGCTTTGGCAGGTGACTGCACTCTTCTCCCAAAGGCCACAGCTCCCATCAGGTGGCCCTTTCCTCAGCTAGACCTCCTACCAGGTTCCAATTCTTCCTTTTCCTTTCTCCTTAAGACTAAGGAATGGTAATGGCTTTCTGTTAACTCTAGGATGCTTTGTCAAGTCTTGTTAATCTCCCTCACTCCTGCCTGCCTGCCTACATCTCTGTTAGCAGTCCTTTTATTTACTCCATTACGCCATCTCTTTCCTGCCAGGACCTGACTGATATGTCTTCCCACATCACATTCCATGATCCAGATAGGATACCAAAAGGACAAGGCCAAGGTCCCTCCCGGCCAGACCTGGGAGTCTAATTCCACAGAGGAAAGAGATCCACTAGGCGAGGCTACCTTGACCCTCTTTTCTCTAGGTTGCAAAGATACTCTTTCTTGAACCTTCCATGAACTCTAATTTCTAAGTGACAGTTGCGAATGACTGAAGTCCTTAGGTTCACAGTCCCACTCTGGAACTTCAAAAACTGTGTCCTCCACTTCAAATACAATTTGGAAATCAGGTGGGCTTCATGGGCAGAGATCTCTTTCTTGTATTTTCCTGAAATGTCCGCATAAGACAGTTAACAATGTTTTAATAATTTTGAATGAGATGTGTCATTAAAATGTTATATTGAAGCTTTTTCTCCCTTTTAACCCCATTAAACACTTTTAGGTGTCCTGCCTAATCCAATTATCTAAATATCCAATTATCGGACACTAAAAGTCTACATTAACAGGGACATTATCCCTGTGGTCCTCTTAAGACTGTTCTTGACTCCGTGTATTGTAGTAGGAAATGTAAAGATTTTAGTCACCATTACTAGATTCGTTAGGTCATGTAATCATTTATTCAACAAATGTATATCTATGTCTCTATATCTCTGTAAATATTTAGCACCAACTATGGACCCATTTCGACCCTGGAGCTACGACGATATGAGGACCCTGATATCAAGCAACTCAACGTCTACGTTGGTGTGTAACTTATAAGCCAATGAGATTAATGCTCTCATGGAGATGCGGTCACACGTGAGAAGCACATCAATGAGGGACCGGCTAAGTCAGTCTATAGAGCTAGAAAGGTGACCTTTGTATTGGGACACGAAGGACGAGAGACGTGGTGTCAGATGGAAGAGAGGAAGCTATTCCAGACAGACGGGAAAGCACGTGCCAAACGCCAAAGAGAGACCTTGGCCTGGCTTACAAGTTTGTGTCTCTGACCGTAAGTATAGCTCATGCCACAGAGCAGGAGTTTTTAATGAACAGAGTGGATTTCACATGCAAAAATTCTACTGTCGTCATTATTTAAACACCTGCTAGAGTAAGCAACACAACTCATCATTCATGGTTGGCCCTAAACCGGAAATAGACCTTGTAAAATGTGTTAGTTGTAGTGTTCCCCAAATTAAAAGGTAGAAGTTCTAATGTTAGCAATGCACACTCCTGTCACTTAAATTCCATTGCAGAAATTAAGCTCCAACAAGTTTCTGATATGTTAGTATGGCTGAGACTTGTTTAATATTTTAAATTCATTCATGATTTAGTCATCTTGTCATACGACTATTTTAATGTGTTCCCAAGGGGAAAAGTACAACCACCAATTAAATCTGATTCAGCGATAAAAATCTAACCTCTGATTAATACAAATTTGGGCTCTTACTCCTCCCTTTCCTCAAGCTTTCCCTTCTGCTACAGTTTTCCAAACCTAACCCATCCTGTCCTGTTATCAGAACTTATCATTTTGCTTTTACCCAGGAGAAACTGTATGTGGTCTTTCCACTTCAACAGTCTGAACTGATTACACTAGCATTGTAAACGGCACTATTTCTGTTCTGTACATGATGCAGATGCCGTGTGCTAACATGGGCAGAGCAAACGAACCCGGGCATATGCAGCACTGCCCGCAGTGGTCATCTGGTGGGGAAGCGTGTGGGTTATGGGAGATTTTCCATGTCATGAATCTCTATGATACGTCTCTGAAAGCCTTTTTTTTTTTTTTACCGCAACCTTATTTTACTTTTTAAGAGAAGAAACAAAGGCATATTCTTAGAGTAGGTAGGCACATGAGTCATCTTCCTGTATAGGATCTGGTCTAGAAATTCCAGCAGACGCTGCAGAAGAAACCCTGACAGAACCAGAGCAGCAGTAATCCTTCCCTCACCTCCCCAGGGAACAAGGAAGCCCCACTGACCACCTGAATCTCCCCGACTCACTCACCCTCCCACTGCTCACAGCAGACCAGGTCGAAGGAAGCCGTCTCTACTGCCTGAGTTCCTCCTTAAAAGAGAAGCTGCATGCAGGATCTCTTTCCCTTAAAGATGCTGGGTCTTATTTTTAAACACCAAATATATTGGTTAAAATATAAACTTAAATCAGCTGTAGAGAAACACATACATATTGGTGGTTCAAGTGGACCTCAGTTTAGATGGCCATTATTTCAGCCTTTAAGAAGAGGCCATTTTTCAATCAAAATTAAGCACCTGTAAAATAGTTTTCCATTGGGCAAAGGTTATAATTTACCAGATATTCTTTCTCCTGAAACCATTTTTCTCTTTCCTTCTTGTGCTTGTCCCTTAAATTATCTAGAAATTCTAGTAAACACCATCCTCTTACATTGCCAGTTTTCAGGGGCTGGTTATTTTCTCTAAAAAGTGAATAGAAAAGCATGACTTGTTCGTGTCACTTATTTGAGACCCATTCTGGCTAATACAAGAAATACTTGATGAATGGAAAAAACAAAACCAGTCACCGGGATGAAGTACAATAAAAATACCAGAATATAAAAGCCATCATCAGAATGACTTCATCATGAAGAAATTAATTAGGTTCTCTAGGAAGCAAGAATAATAATTATGACCAGAAGGACAAAAACATAAGCATCTATAATTATAGAAAACTAGAAATCATGTAACACTTCAATATTAGAAAAATGGTTACATAAATTATGTATCATCCAAAGAACAGAATAGTATGCATCCATTACAAGCCACATATGCAGAATGGCAGAATAATGATATTATTGACGCTAAATATTGAGAATCTAGGAGTTAATTTTGTTATTCTGTTTTTTTGTATGTCTAAAGTTTTTCATAAAACATATTTTACATAAATATGTTTTCTAAAACTATTTAGTAACACAGGCAAATGCTTATCGTTAACATTAAGTGGAATGTGGAGGTGGGCAAAGTACGAACTGTAATAAGTACAATTCTGATTTTCTTAACAACACACACAAACACAGAGAAGACAGCCTAGAAGGAAAAGCTTTAAAATTATAAGCAATGAGTGGCTCTGAGTGGCAGATCAATGATGATTATTACTTTCTTCTTTTACATTTCTGTATCTAAAGATGTCTTCACAATGAATATGTTTTACTTTTGTGATTAGCAACATGACAGACAGCAAAGGATCCTACTTGGGAAGGGAAAGAAGATGGCCAACTAATGGGTGAGAAGGAGCCGGCTCTACATAGAGCATCCCAGTCACCGCACGGGGGGAAAACGGCTGAATTGCGCTGACCATGTGAAAGGAGCTCACAGGCTATTTGAAGAGATGACTTGAACACAAAACGATCTAATGCTACCAGACTGCAGACCAGTGTTGAATGAGGCGCTCTTACAAGTGCTACAGTAGTGGAAGGGGGGAGGGAGGGAGGGAGAAAGTCACAGAGCTGTGGTAGTGGAGGGATGATGACCTCACAAAGCTACCAAGGGAGCGGGCTGGGCTTCGAAGGACAAGTGGGACTTGTGGAGGTGGAGATGAAAGGAACTTGGGGGACGAGGGGGAGTTTGAGTTGAAGGCACTCTTGGAAGAAAAGAAAATGTGAGACACTGAGCAAATCACTTTGTCTGAAACAGAGTTTATGCAGGAAATTGGTGAGAAATATGGCTGTCAAGTGAGGTTAGAGTGAAGGTTTTCAACCTCATCAGACTCCACGCCCCCTTTACAACCCTGTAATGGAAGTCACAGATAATGTAATCTAATCCATATATAATGCTACTAAAGCAATGTTACGACCTAGCTGTGATGTAAAGGATAAATGAAAGGAAAATAATTTATAATGGTACAGCATACATTGTATGATGTACACGTGCAGGCATGAGGTCTGCAGAAGACGATGAGCTGGTCGGCTCCTTGGCCCATCCTGCAACCTCTGTGAATGCAGCAGTCACGCATGCAGGCTGGCACGCCAGTCACAGACCACAGGTACTGGTGCCAGTGTGGGAAGCCACTTCAGGTCAAGTCCTGAAGAAAACAAAATCCTGACCTCCATCCACTGAAAACAGAAAAAAGACCTCTTGCTCAAGAGTTGTTTGTGGGCTCTGATAATTACCAATGGGGTTTTTCCCTTTTGTTGCCTGGTGGACATTGGAAAGTCAAGTGGGCAGTGGGGCAACTCTCCACGGCGGGCACCTGCAGGACCTTGAGTACCCTTGACCGCGCCCACTAAATGCCAGTAGCAAACCGCCCCTTAACACTGTGAAACTGGCAACCTCCCACAAATTTCTGAAGTACCCCTAGAGGCCACGAACGACTGGGATAGAATCAGCATTTATGTCGGGGGCACCACTGGCATTCTGAGCGGGACACTTTACCTCGGGGGCACCTGTCTCTCCTGTACTGTAGGACACTGGGCATCCCTATCAGCAGGCGCTAAAATCTCCAGTCATGGTGAGAACCAGAAACAGGCCCTCATGTATCCTGTGTGAGACCTACCACCTTTGAGAGACACTGACCAAGAACTTGGAAGTTTTGAAAAGTCAAGCCACTGAAGCAACTGAGGGAAGAAGGCCTGCCATAAAGAACTCCAACTTTTAAAACCTTTTAATCTTTCTATGATGCATCTCTCAAAGAACTTAAGCTCAGGAGCATGTGATTATTAAAGCAGAAAGTAAAAACTATAATTAAAGCACCCTTGAACACTCAACTAACCTTCAGCTATCTCCCAAACCTGAGGCAGCCTTTGGCTGCTCCTGGAGGGAGAAAGCTGCCGCAAGGCAGGTTACCTGGGAGTCTGGGAAACACAAAACTCAAGAGTTGAGCACTTCTGGGGTTTCACGCCGCTCAAGTGGGAAGGTCAATGTGGAGTAAGGCATGAAAAGAATGTAGTGTCACTTCTTAGAAAGACTCAGCACAACTGACAGAGTGGCTACGACACTGCACGGCTAGGAGCGGGGAGGGAAGGACTCATAGACACTCAGGAGGGAGAAAGGGAAGATTAGGCCAGCCGGACAGTGTCCTCCCACCTCTTACAGCGCAGGCCCTGTGAAGATGGCCATTGTTGAGAACTCTGTCTCTTTAACCTCCTTGCTGTTCCTCATAGCACTTATTATCACACCCACAGTGCCAGCCACACCACAGGCAGGCAAATGCTCAGTGAATTAATTTATTCCACAAATATTTATTGCATTCCTGCTAAATTCCACATTCCGTTTCATGCGGGGGAGGAGCAATCGACAACACTGGCATCACCCGTTTTTCATGGACCTTACATTCAAGTGAGGGAGTTCGAATGACAGCTGCCTGGTGTAATACGCCACACCGTGATGAACACCGTGGACAAAACAAAGTAAACCAGGACAAGGGGCTTAGAAATGGTGGTTGGGAAGGCATCTCTGAGAAGGAGCTGTATGAGCCGAGACCTGAAATATGTGAAGAACTGAGCCACACAGAACAATCAGAGGGAACTTCTGCCTTACTTGAACATTAAAGTTAAAGATAACCTTAATTAGGTTATCAAATCAAAGCAATGGACTTTGCTTTCAAATTAAGGAAGGGGCTATGTCTTGTATACAGCTGGATCTTCCATTTCTAATGTGGTATGTGTTCCTTCTTACAAGAAACACAGTTCTGAACAGGCACCAAAAAAAAATTTGTGACTGAATGAATGACACAAGCCATCCTACTGCGTCCTGCAAGGACACATGTCCTCCCTCGCTGAGTGGCACTGGCTGTGGCTGATGTTAACGCTGCTTGGCTTCTTCAACAGCTTTGCTTGGAGTTGCGTCTTGCTACTTACATTGGTAACATAAATTTGATGCAGAATGGACCAGAAAGACATCAACGTGGAAAATCCAAGCAAAGTATCCATACCACATGTGGCTATAAAATTTCAACACACTGGAGTGAAAACATGAGGCTTTTTGACCCGGTAGGTGTCTGTGAATCAGAAAGCCATCAGCTTTAACAGACCTATAGCAGTCATTGTTTCCACCCCCACCTCTAGGCATTCCTCATGGATGAGTATGTAAATTACTCCGGCTCCGAAAAATTTCACACATAATGAATCATTTATCCATTCTAACTCTTGTTCCACCTCTAATGTGTCACAGTGTAAAACAGACCAAACTCCGAAATGAACACTTTCTAGGATAAAAGTACTAATTTGCGCTCTTTGACGTACTATTCTTAATACGTAAGTTGTATAAATTTTAATAACTTAAAATTCTTCTGAGATGATTAAGTGAAACTCAGCAGCAGCCTCTCCCTTCCTCTGGAACACTAAATGTTCTCCCACGGCAGCGGGGGGCGGGGGGCGGGGGGAAGCTTTTGACAGCAATAACACTTGCTTTCAAAATCCTTTTCCTACCAAGAGAATCAAAATTTAAAACTTCTAGATATCAAATCACAGCAGAAAAGGAGACAGAAGAAAAGTATAAAAACTACAGCAGAATGATACACATAAGAAAAGGTATCATCAAAGAAATGCACCTGAAAATAATAAGAACCTATCAAACAAAGGTTTCTTTTGTTTGTTACTAATATCCAATTAGGAAGAGTGTACAAAAAGAAACCTACTTATGTGCATAGGATCATTCATTGGCCCAAACTTTCAGGACAATATGGTTAACATACTTTCTGCAAAATTTTAAGGATGTGTGACCTAGAAATTGCACTTACAAGCATAGATCCCAAAGTAACAACTGGGCTTTAAAGGATGATTATCACAGCATTGTAACCCCCGGAAATACCCTACATGACCAAGCATAAACATTTGGTTTAATAAATTGTGGCACAGCCATACCGTAAATGTGATAGTCATTAAAAATGCTATTGTAAAAGAACTAATGGTGCTTCATTGAAATATGAATGACATTAAATTTAAAGAGACAGTTTAAATGTATTTTTCACAAAACTGCATATAAAAAACACATATGGTCCTAATTTTGTGTATTTGGGTAAAAAAATTATTTGTGTATTTATGTTAGGAAAGAAGACTCTAAATATATTCAGTTAAATGAGAAACAGGATTATAGGTATGATTTATGTGATTTTCTCTGTTTTTCCATTTTTCTGCAATAGAAATGTAATTCTTCTTATAAAAATATTTTCTTTCAAAAAACTCTTTTAGCTAATTTGCTAGGACCTGATTTGCACAATCTGATAAATCTTTTCAGACACAGAAGAAAGTATATTTAATAAAATAGACTTCTCAGAAATAGCTTTTGTGTCAAATTCTATTTCATCCACTTAATGCTCCTAATTCTTTATATTATAATATCATCGAGTGTAAACTTAGCTTGGAACATTTATTTTAATCAGACAACATGTTAACAATTGTGTTGCCAAGCAATTGGGTAAAGAGCAGTAACTAAAAGATCTTCTCTTTTAACTAATTAAATCATATTAAAAGTGAAATAATGATCCAAACATAATTACCAAGTTTATTCCACTTAACAAACTTTACTCTGTGTGCCTACTACGTGCTAAGCACTGTCCTGATCATTAATTTGCCGGGATCCTCTTCAATGGTTTGGACCTGAGATAAAAGAAAACATTCAAGTCTAAAGAGTTAATCTGCACAGTTGCCCCCAAACCTAAAGCCCAGTAGAACAACAGATCCTCTGATAGAAATTCCTCTGCCGCACAGAGATGGCCCTGGATGTTTGATCCCTCAGCTGCTCTGTCTTATCCATAAGCTCTTCAACTCACGTATGTGCAATAGACTCCACCCTAAACCCAAACCTCAACACTGAGATGCAATTCCAAAAACGAAGTCAGTCTAGCACACCACCACAATTCCAGTGGTAAAAATAACGCAAAGCTTTATTTGCATCGATTTCAGTGAAAGCAGGCCAACCCAAGCCACCTGTTACTCGCACAGCAGCTCAACAACAAAAACAGTATAAATATTCATTCTTTATGAAATTGCTCAAAGGTCACTTTTAAAGGGAAGGTTATCGATGGGACAGCTGGCATAGACTAGCTGTATTTCCAGACTCTACACCTGCATTTTAAAAGGCACTGGTAACTGACACCATTGTAATGTATGATTTACATCGGTGGGGAAAATTAATGGAAAATATTACTAAGTGCATAATCCCTAAGAGCATTTTATTTGATCATTTCACTGTGAACCCCCAAATCATTTAAATTCTATAAAATACTATTTGACAGAACAGTGTGCACATCTTTTCAAAAGGTTCGGTGAATAATACCAGGGTTACAAATAACCTCTTTAACCTGCTGTCGCAACAGTGTAGATTTTCAACAGCTGTCAAAATAGATTCCAGTATCCATTTTACTCAAGTGTGTGAGAAGAAGATCTTAAAATTGTCAGGAGTGTCAGGATGCAGTAACTTAGTATAAAATGCAACCCAGCTGACTCCACCAACTACAGAGAAATGGAGAAAACTGGAATCGGTTCAAAGAGAAAAGATCAATCAAAGGAAGAAGGACGTGGAGAAAATCATATCCAAGAGCAGGTAAGTAGGTCCCAGCTCCGAGTTCTGATGCGATGGGTTTTATCTAGTAGAAGCCACAGAACAGAATGCTGAGAAGCCACGTCATTCACCCCCAGCACAAAGGAGTGCCTTCTGGGTGTTGGTTACTCACTCTGCTGGTACTAGGGGCACTTGCTGGTTCAGGGCAAGGTTGCCTGACGCAGAAAATAAAACTACACCACCCCCAGCCCTGGCTGGGTGGCTCAGTTGGTTGGAGCATTGTCCCATACACCAAAAAGTTGTGGGTTTGATCCCCAGACAGGGCATGTACCTACATTTCAGGTTCAATCCCCAGTCAGGGCATGTATGGGAGGCAACCAATCAATGTTTTTCTCTCACATTGATGTTTCTCTCTCTCTCCCTTCCCCTCTCTCTCTAAAATCAATAAACATATCCTCAGATGAGGAGTAAAAAAATACAGAACCCCTAGTTAACTCTGATTGCTGATATACCACAGACAGTTCCTTTAATATAAGTAAGAGTAGTATGCCCCATCATTCACGGTGTATCTGTGGTTCAAAGTTACCTGCGCATCCTGTCTTTTATCTGGCAACCACCTACAATAAGGCTGATCAAACACTGGTCCTTCCCTCCTGGAGCTAACATTCCAGTGTGGGATATCACTGTAAAAAGGTAAATATTTTGAACTTTTTATTTTAAAAAATGTATTCTCATATATACATTTCACCAAGATTCACCAATTCTTAATCTTTGTCGCCTTACATGTAACCATTTGAGAATGAATTGCAGACATCATATCTCTTCATCCCAAGAGCCTTGATTATGCATCTGTTGTAATAAGGATATTTTCTGCCCTGGCCAGGTGGCTCAATTGGTTGGAGCATCGTCCCATACATCAAAATGTTGTGGGTTCAATTCCCAGTTGGTCCATTCCTAGGTTAAAGGTTTGATCCCCAGTAGGGGCACATACGGGAGGTAATCCATGGATGTTTCTGGCATCAGTGTTTCTCTCCCTCTCTCTCTTTTACTCCCCTCTCTCCCTCTCTCTCCCTTTCTCTCCCTCTTTCTCTCTCTCTCTCTCTATCTCTCTTACTCTCCTTTCTCTCTCTCTAAAATCAGTTAAAAAGGACATATCCCCAGGTGAGGATTAAAATAATAATAATAATTTCTAATGTGACCAAGGTATAATTATAATATTAAGGAAATTTAAAATTGTTCTGTTATCCCCTATAATGGATATAGTGCATGTTTAAATTTCACCAATTGTCCCAATACTGGCAATGTTCTTTCCCAATCCAGGAGCCAAACCAGAACCCCAGGCTGCATTAAGTTATCACCTCTGTGGTTCCCTTTGGTCTGGGACAGCTCCTCAGCTAACAGGGTCATTGCAATCCAGTGTGCCAAATGCTGAGCTGGTGGCGTGCAGAGGGGGTGAGGGAGCACAGCAGAAGGTGAGGCGCCTCCTTCTTTGTCTTCTGTCCATGGACTGAGCATCAGCTGATGAACTCCACTCACCATTTTAGCTCTTGAGATATTCAACACAATACCCAAGCATTTCCTGTTTTAGCTCTGGGAGTTTTTCCCTCTCTCAATGAGAAGTGGGGAGAATTTTAAAGAAAACCAGCAGCAGCGATTCTGTCCTAATTGCTCCTCTCTGAATTTCTGCAAAGGGAACAGATACACACCGCAGTATTTCTGTGCAGCCCGCCAGCCGTTTGCCATCAGAATCGCACCCGAGGCTCAAATCGGACCACACAGCTCCTGCTTTCAGTATCATAAAACTGCGCTGGGATCATCTGCAAACGCTGCGGTGATGTGGGAATTGTGCTAGCACCGCTCACTCTGCCACTCAAAGAAAATGTGCGAATAGGGAGGTTTTGTTCAAAACAAACAAGAACAGTGACAAGAAACCATTCTCCCTTTCCAACTGACACTTGTTCAAAGAAAGGTAAAGGTGGAAACAATATTAAAGAATAAAAAGCCAAGCATAATTATTTCCTTTTTTAGCTGAGGTATGCAAAAATACTCAAAGGTTTCCCACTAAATGGTTTGAAGTGGATAATAACTTTTATGAAGTTACCTTTTTAATAATAAAACTGAAACAACTTAATGATCACAAATTTGTGAAGACTCCAGACCCACCGACTGAGGTACCGAACCCCGGGAGTCGGCTTCCACTGGCTCCACAAACACCCACAGCAGAGCATCTGTAGGCAGGCACCGTGGTCACAACGCAGAATTTTGCGTAACTCTCCCCAAAGAAATTCCTTAGCACTGACATCTGAGTCCTTCATACTCGAAGAAAGTGCACTCAGTGATCTAATCAATTAAAAGGATGAAAGTGGACACAAAATGAACTCTGACAAATGACAGCCAGGACAGCCTGTGGGGATTGTGGCCGGCACAGCTGCACGTCCCGACTGACTCATCAGGTCCAGGCCTCGGGCCAGGCCCAGAGGGGCTGGTGTTCCCCGAGAGAACCACGTGCTTATTTCAGCTCTTGCTAATAAGCGAAAGCTCTGCATAAGAACCCACGGTTATCTTTCCTGGACCTTTTAAACAGCCACATCCCTAATTTTTTTTATCCCACTGCTTCAGTTGGCCCTTCGAAAATCATGTCACCCTGCAGTGATATAACATGATGCAGCTCACAAAGTACTGTACGTGCGAATATAGCCCCACTTCATCCTGGTAATGGCTCTGTGAGCTTCGCAGGGCTGACTCCACTTCACAGATGAGGAAATGGAGGCTGTGAGCATTTAAATAGTTTTTACGAGGAGATACACTTCTACGTGGGGATGCCAGGACCCCAGCCCAGGTCTTCTGGAAGGCACTGAAGGTCCAAGCACCTGTTGCTCACATCTGGCCTTTATCATGAACCTCCTGGTAACAGCACCAGGCTCAGCATCTTGTCTTATTCTATTATTAAGTGGTTATGCGCTTAGGGTTTTCTCACAACCAAGATGGAAACCCCCTGTGGATTAGGACTATGGGTTCAGTTTCTCTGCACGCATTCATCCATTCATTCAACAAAAGCATACTGAGACCACCTACGTGCCAGGCACAATATCAGGTTCTGGAGGACAAAAGTGAGAAGACACAGGCTGGTCTGGAAGGGGAACGATTACAAGTCCTGGCACTGTGACTGCACCTGCAGGGTGCCATCGAGCCCCGAGGGGTCAGGGCACTCTCAGGAGGTGTTGCAGTTGGTCCGCCACGCCCCACACGAGAACACCCAGGACGGAACCACTTCGCCAGCCAGGAAGTGAAATCCCTCCCACAGGCGGTGGGGCAGTCAGGAACGACTCCCAGTTCTCCGCTGGGATTTAGGGTAACTCCAGAGTGGCTGAGTCAGAGTCCGCATAAATCAAGAGGACATTACTGGAACTGTGATTAAAACATGCCAAAATAAAGTCAAACCTTCCTACACTAAACTGCAGTCTCAAAATAGGAGTAGTAATCATCTTCCAATAAAAACAAATCGGCGCTGTATTGTGAGTGACGAAACACACAAAAAGGAGGGGGGGTGGTCTGGAAACCGCTTCAAGAAGCTCATCTTGATAAATGCCGTCTTTGACATTCAGGAAAGGAGCGCATCGCTCGTGCCCAGCACACATAGTCCTTCAATGTGGTGGCCGTGCTGGCCGAGTCAACCATGGGAAGGTTATCAAGCCTAGGTCACCAGCCCTGCCCCTGCTGCAGGTCCCCTAGCTGACCCCAGTCTTCTCAAATCTTCACCAGAGGGGCTGGAATCGGCCTGGTCTCTCCCAACTCCTTAATTTCATGCTGCTAGAAAATGAAATAAGAAGAATTCACTCTTACGCCAGTTGAGACATGTCTTCCTAAACCAATCTTCAGAAATTTCCCTCCACTTACAAACAATGGAAAAGCTTGTTTTCACTTACAGCTCTCAAGTTGGTGCTTTGCCCAATCCTAGATCCTAAGGAGATCCTGACCCAGCTCATCAATTGCTAGTGTGTCAATGTCAAGGATGCCATGAGCTATTAGGTAACCCATTGCTCATTATTTCCTCTCTGCAGTTCGCAGGGCCGTTTCCTTCCCCAAGTCCTGCCTGTTCATGCAGAGGCAGCAGAAGCCTCTGTTCCCCGAGTCTCCCTCACAGGAAGGGAAATTCTGAATCGATGCCTTCTCTTAATTAAAAAAATTGCCAGTGTGAAAAAGAAGCCAAGCCATATCAAGCTCCATAGGATTAAAATCTGATAAATAAGAAACACATTAAAAAGGACAAGCTGAAAAGAACTCTTCCAAGATCAATTTATAAAATGTTAGAGTGAAACATATTAAACTACCATTAAATGTCCTCAGGCGCTTTTCTTTTAAATGCCAACATTTTATTTACCTAAGAACTGGAAGCAATCTGCAGCATTCATTGGGGGGGAGGATTCAACACAGGCTTCCGGATCAGAAACCCTTTGGTGAGCCAGGCACAGGCTCAACCACTCTCAACCTACATCTGCTCGTCTGCAAAGTGGAGATAATAACTACTTTGCGGAATTTATATAATTTAGAAACCAGTTATTAAGCATTTACTATGTTCAAGAGTCTGGGTAGTAATAAGCATATTATTTAATTATTGCAATGTACTGCACTTAATTTTCACAGCCATTAGTTCTGCTTCATTGTGTCATTTACCTGTTCGGTAATTGGAGGTAACGGGTGTGTGTATGTGCAGGTATCAGCGCCTTGCCTGACACTGCTAAAGAGGAAGGAAGGAAAGGAGGGAGGGAGGAAGAGAGGAGGGAAGGAAGGAAGGAAGGGAGGAGGGAAGGAAGGAAGGAAGGAAGGAAGGGAGGAAGGAAGGAAGGAAGGGCAGGCAGCAACTACCATACAAAGAATACCTATCTCATGGTCGCTTTTAGAACCAGATGGAGAGAACGAGAAGATTCACAGGATGTAGACTGCAATCATGAGTTACCTTTGCTAATAAATGACTGACACTAGGGCTTATTGCTGTTAGGTGACCCCAAAGCAGCAATATTCGATCTAGTTCGTTACATCTTTTCTTAAATGCAGCAGCACCACTCATCACAGTCACTTAGTGCCACTTCAATGCCCACTCCACAAAAAGAACAGAAAATCACTCTAAAGTGTGTCTCTTAAACAAAAGCCACGAACCTGTGGCCCAATCAGACCAAGAAGTACAAGAGGAATACACTGGAAATAATTTGAAGAAGAATTTGAAGACCACCCTTACTCATTTACTCATACTGTCTCTCTTTTTCTTCTCTGCTCCTGGAAGTTTTGTTTTCTTATCTTTATTCCTGTTCCATAGGAGTCATAGAATCTTAAGATGAGAAGGTACTTTGGGGGTCATCCAAGAGGTCTCAGCTTCTTTTCTAAGGAAACTCACACTGAGTTCCTCCAATGGAGAAGGCGGAGTGATTCTGAAGTGAGGCCACTTGTTTCCTCCCTGACCAGTGGGATACTGACTGTCCCCACCTAATTGCATAGGGTGGTTGGGATGAATAAATGAGATACTGCATGCAAAGAATTCACTAAGGTGCCTGGCACAAAGCAGGCTTTCAATGAATAGGAGCCAGACCCATTTAGAAGTATTATTCTGTGCCTTGCACAATGTAAAACGCTTGTCCACCTCTGGTGAAACCCAAGCCACTGCCTCCAAAACAGCTTAAGCCACTATCTGGGAGCCCTGATCAGTAGAGTTTTTCTTTACTTTGAGCTACATGAACTGTACCTTCCACACACTGCCTTCTACACAGATACAGATTTGAACCCCTCCACTCCAAGCCAAGTTTTCAAAGAACCAATGACAGTTGTCATGTTCTCCGCTCATCTTTTTCTCCAGCCGAAATGTCTCCCTGGTTCTTGAGTGTACCACCAGGCTCTTACCTCTGGCCACTTCCTGACTTGTCCATCTTCCTCAGTGTGTGTACCTAGTGTGTGGCCGGTCTGGCCAGACGGAAAGGACAGCCTGGCCAGAGCTTGTATTGTATTGTTATTCGGGACAGAAAACCCATTCTGAACATAATATTATTATATATTGTATCATAATGTATTGTATCATATGTCTAACGTATTATTAAAGATTTAGTGGCTTTGGGGACACCCACATTGTGACATTATTCATACCACGTTTGAAGTCTGCTAAAAGCCAGAAGTCCTGTTCGCGCACGCTGCCAATGAACCACGCCTCCTCTAAGTGAGGTCTAGGGGCTGCAGAGAGTGCTTTCACAGTCACCTTGTCATCTTCAATACTGTTTGGGATCAGGATTCTGTCTGTGTCGTGAAGCTACGCCTTCTCAGCCCAGCTCACACTGCAGCCCTTGCTGTGGCCACCAGCTTCAGGGAGGTGTAACCTGATGGCATCCTGCCTCAGTTGCCCCACGTCTCTCTAGCTCTCTGCCTGGGGGCTTCTTGACACCACAGTACAAGACACCACGGAAAGGCTCAGCTTCGAAAACCTGGAAGAGCAGGGACTTGGCATGCTGGGATACCCTTGACCAAGGTGCCAGGGAAGCCTGTGGATAAATGCCCACCTCGTCTGTCCCTTGATCCCTTCCGAGGTACAGACCCCCTTTCCTGTTCCCTGAGGTCAGTGCCCAAAATAAACTACCTGCACGCCAGCCCTTGCCTCAAACTCTGCTTTCTTGGAGACCCCAGGCTAAGCCACACATCTACACATGAGCCCTGAGGCACAGCACCGAAGACCTTCCTTGAGACTGACAGTTGCCAAAGCCCCCTAAGGCCACTAGACTAGACTTTCATCCTGCCCCCAGGTCTCTCTCCATTTTGTTCATCAGGAAGGAAGGCGCTTTGCCAAAGGCAGTGCTGAAACTCAGACCTGGAATGCCTATCAGAATTCCTGTGATCTGCCCACAGCACAGAAATTTCCCTGTAAATGCTATCTCCCATTCCATTGCCCCGTCAACAAAGAAATGACGTTAGTTAGTTCTCCATTACCCATTCTTCCCATTCTTCGGAAAACCAGGCCACTTCCTATTTCCTCATCCAAATACTAGCTGATCAAGTTTTAAATAATCCAGGATCTTACACAGGATCAGTGTTAACGTCCCAGATCCCTACTAGATACAGAACCTAATTTTGCCCTCCATTTTTTTTTCCAAATGGACACAATGTTATTTAGGGAGGCTTCAGAGGACACCCCTATTCCTTTATGACTCTTCGGAAATTCAAAAGTGGTTCAGCATCGCCATTTGAATCACACATTTAAATTGCTATTTGGTGCATATACTCAGACAGATTAAGTGTGTACAAGGAAAGTAAACATTCTATGTGTATCTATGCTGCACACACAACACCTGAATTCCACCGAAAGACGTGAGGTTAAGCCACTTCAGAAATTCCAATGATTGTGCTTTATGGGAGCGTGCTAGGGAAGTAGGAAGAGATCTCTCCCATCCGGTGTCTGGGATGAACATTCCTGCTCTTTCCAGCTCAACTTCACAGTCCACAGCATCAGGGGGGAAAAAAGAATCATTCCTGGAGCCTGGTTTTCCATGGGATGCTGTACATTAGAAGGCCTGGAAATTCCAGCAGAAGCATGTCCAAAAGCCCGGGGAAATGCTGCAGCAGAAGCCAGCTCTGCCTTCCTCAAACCCAGACTCAGTCTCACAGAGTGAAAAATAAAAATAAAATAAATAAAGTAATAAAGGGCCAGTGGGGTGCAGGAAATAGTACGTAGCAACCAAAAGGTTGCTACATAGAGTGGGAACAACCTCCGAGAACTAGCTTATGAGCCTCAAGGAGTGGCATGCTCCTACAGAAAAGCAGGCTGGCTCTTCAGAACTCCAAGGTGGCTGTTCACAGTAAGGCCCCCGTCTGGACTACCTAAATGAGAGAGAGAGCTTGACTCCTATTCTGAGAGTACAGCTTTCTTTGGGAGACTCCTGCCTCAGGGCAGTTTCCTCAGAAGCCAAAAAAAAAAAAAAAAAAAAAAAACCCAGAGATGTCTAATTCTGCATCTTAATCTATGTGAATTGGATGAACTCAGTAAGGCCTTGGAATGATTACAAGGGATGGAAAGAAGGGAAAGGCTAAACACTTAAAGTAGTAATTTTTTATTTTTTATGAGCACCACACCTTACCCAGAAAATGAGTTATACAAGGCAAAGGCCCATGGATGAAAACTTCCTAATTTCTCCAGGTCATGGAGAGCAAGATTTTCTCTTCTCCAGTGTCGTCAATTCTTTTTAGGGTTATGCTTCTGGGGGATATTCTGGGGGAGTTTTCAGTTATTTCTCATCCCTTCTGACTCTCATTTCACCCTTGTCTGTTTGTCAAAACATAAACCAACCGATTTGACTGCTACGTTTGTCTAAGTTTACCTGTTTTCATGGGACCTGTTTATAACACATACTCAGTTGCTGAAGCCCTTGGGTACCAAAGCTAAACAATCACATCCAGTTATTCACAACAAAGAGCACAGACGTGTATGGCCAACCCAAACAAAATTACCGCACCCTAAGTAAAAAGTGTTTCAGATACAGAAGCCCAATATATTTCATTCAGCATCTGCTTTCCGCTTTCACCAACTGAAGGAAAAAAATGTTGACAGGAAATTTGGGAAAACTGGGTCAGTGCTGCATTTTTAGGAACCAACATGATAGAGAAAAACAGCTAAAATGTAGAAGGTGGAGTGAAGTAGGCTCATGTCTTTTCGGGGTTCCAAGTCCTCTCCAATCTCTCCTTGATAATCTTTTCAATAAAAAGATCCCCTACATAATATTTTACATAAATTTTTATATAAATTCTATATTAATTAGAGGTAAATGTAAACCTGGGGAATAAAATAGATCATTTGATTATTAATAAGGACATTTTTGGACAATAACAAGGTTTGATTAGCTCCTTTTGACAGATGAGAAAACAGGTTCAGAATCTGACTGACTGATTCAAAATACATACTCTAAGAATCTTCTAGGACATATGCCCTCCTGCAGATATAAGTAAGTGGCACCTGGGCAATACCTTCTTTTCCTCTCCACCTCAATCATTTCTTCCCTGCACCCCATGCATCAATGCAGACAACAACAAAGCTACCCTGAGCTCATGATGCCACCAGGTGGTCAACATGGAAACTGTCTGAACCAAACTGCCTGCCTTCTCCCATCTCTGCCTCTCAGAGGATCACACATACACAGGAAAGCTCTTTTCCAAAAGTGTACACGCACACACACCTTTCATCTTTTAACTCCTTTCCAAAAAGCCTTCTTGGTTTTCTGTCATATCTGCAGGGTCAAGCCCAAATACCTTAGCTGACAAAGTCTTGTACACCCACAGCTTCTGTTTTAACTTTGGCCTTTTTAGAGCTCAACATTCTACACTCTTCTAGCCACTCTGAACTCACTATTTCCTGCGCACCACTGGGCCCTTTCAGAAGGTGATATTTTTATAAATATGATCTTTTCTGCTTAGAAAACACCTTCCTGCCTGCTCTTCAATCCTTTTGACATACTGAACCAACTCCTATTCACCCTCCAAAGCTCAACTCAAACACACCTCTTCTTCAGTGAATCCTCCCTGATTCCCCTAGGAAATTAGCTTCTAGGTTCACAATGCAACCGGAACCCCTGCTCCCACCCACACGTATGCCTGAGCACCCATGACATTGTGTTAGTCATTTACTCAACACAGTATCTGTGTACCAAACACCGAACTATACAGTAAGTTACCCTTGTATTCCCACTTCGTAACCCAGGGCCAGGAAAATCATAGGTAGTCAGAAAATGTATGTAGATGAATAAGTGAGACAAAGAACTACAAATAAGAGCTTATCCAGTATCATCAGGAAAATCACTATTCTTCGGCTTTCCTTTTATGCCACTTGTGACTTTAAAAAGCAATTCAGGGTACGGCATACCTACAATACGGAGACTAAAAACCATAAAAATTGTAGAGCCAACATCTTCACCCTGTAATGAGAGCAAATACACCCACACGTCCTTTGTAATTTTCACAATTAGTTTTGTCTCCAGCACCACCATTTCAGTTAAAGCTTTTTCCTGTAGTCAATTGTCAGTACAGTATGTAACTTTTTGCCATTTATTTACTGCAAACGTATGCAATTCCTCAAAAAATATGCATTGTTCTGTGAGTTAATAAGTCACTGTGGATTCACTTGCAAATCTCCATCTATTACACCATTTCCACTGGAAAAATATATTTCAAGTCCAAGTAACAAATGCCACACAACCTATTTTTCTTTGGAGAACTGCAGGTATAGTCAGTGGGTTACATTTTTGCCACTTTTAGGTATTGAATGAACTCTTGGCTCTAGAAACAATTATCTTCAAACTGAGACTGTCTAGAAGTCTCAATATTAACCTGGCTTGGTGGCTGAAGGGTACTTTTCTAAGGCTATAAAACTTCTGAAAACACACCTCCATTTAAAGAGCTGATCATGACCTATACCTACCCAGCAAATCTGGAGACACACACACATAACTCCACAGAAACAGGATCAACCATTTATTTTTTATTTCAGATTACCATGAACCTGAGGCAAAGGATGAACCAGTGACGCACTAGATTCTCAATAAATGCTAAACTTAAAAGAATGAAAAGTTAATATCCAAGTGCATCCCACAGATGTCAAATATACAAGGTCTAATGTGAAAGATTCTCTCTATTTAAAGTCAGTTCTGAAGAAAACAGGGCCAAGTTCACACTATTACTAATTTTTTATTATATAGAGATGAAGCCCCAGATATGAATTTGGTACTCATTGGCCAAATTTTTAAAGCTCTCAATACCAGAAGAAATATGTGTGCTTCCTGAATTGATGTTACAAAATAAAGTAACTGATACGTAAGGATTTTGGTACAGGAAACCTCCGGAAGCCGAGTCATCATACGCAGCCCAGTTTTCTGAATGGGTAAGAGCTTTATAGACTGAAACAGCTTGGGAGGTCAATTATCTTGAGTGTCAATATTTCCAAAGTTTATGGCCTATTTCCCTCTCTTCTCAAAGAGTGTGCTTAAAAATGTATCCCTTGGGTCGTTCACTCTCATTCATGGTAAACATCAATTACTGATTTATGTTATTTCAGGGCAATGCCTGTGGAGTTGATGGAGGATTACTACCTGAATTTTTGCCCTGAATTTTTCTGTCTCTTCCCTGGCTGTCAAGCTGTCAGGGATCATTTTTCACTCCTGGTTACAGCAGCCAATCACCCCATTCTAAATGCATTAACAACCATAATACATAATGCAGTACTGTTCAATTTTTTTTAATGTAAAGATTGTTGTCTGAAATAAGAGTAATTATGTTCCCAGAGAGGATCTGAACTGTTCTCCCGGAGATTAGGCCATTGACCCTGGTTGCTCAGTGGGTATCTCTGCCCTTCCCTCATCCTCAGTTGCGTTCCAGTGTCTGTAAGTGAGCTGTTCTTCAGACTCAGGTATGTACGACACACCTTGCTGCTTTGTGGCCCCCATGCTTCAGAAGTAAAGCAAACCATCCCATGACTAAGGAATTTCCGTCCTGGCCAAACAACAAAACAAATGCGAAGGATTCCAAGGAAACAAACTGTCCAGATTGAAAGAACTGGACAAACTGGAAAATGGTCCTTATCTTACATAATGGGTCTAGATGGCGTACGTCTACAGCATTCAGCAGCATGAACAGGCAGGTGTCTTGCACAAATAAGTATGGGAAAAAATTGGGGGGTAGATTCTGAAATGACAAAACAACTCACAGAAGTTCAACCTTTTCTTGGATTATCAAATTACAAGATTTTTAAAGTAAGCAACTTCTTTTTAATACCATATGGTAATGCTTCACTTACTAAACTGCTGTCCTATTGGAAAAAGTCTTCTTTACTCAGCAGGAAAAAAATGTTGCTCTAATAATTGAGTAACTGAAAGATTAATTATCATCATTTTAAACCGTCCCCACAAGCACTGAAGTCAAGCGTTCAACATAAATGACAGTACTTCAGCCCTGTGCATCCCACAAAACGCAAAGTTTATGTAACCTTGTTTGTTAAACCTGAGAAAGCAAAATCAAGCAGGTGAGCCAGGCTACCCTGTCACATCAAGGACGGAAATAAAGAGAGTGGACATCAGTTATCCTGGTCATGCTTCCACACCCTTATGAAGGAGGCTGGCCTTTTAGCTATTTATAAATATGGGGCTGAAGGGACCCTGCCACCACGACCCTCGTGAGGAACAGGGTGCCCTGTCAGGCTCCAGCTAATCCCAGGGGGGCTGTGGGATCTCCCTCAGTGTGCCCCCCTCCCAATACTTGGCAGCATGAGCTCCTGTGGGTACAGTCCTGTCTGCTCAGAAAAAGGACTGTGAGGATTTCACGAGGTCACTTCCAGCCTTTGATTCTATATATGGAAACATCCCATCCTGGTGTTTCCAGCATCATGAGCACCACATCAGGGAGGAGGAACAAGGAGGAGGCTGGCTCCCTGCTCACTGCCCTGACAACACACTCGCTCTGTGTCTCCCAGGCCCTACTGCCCCGGACTGGCCCTTGTCATCAAATGGCAGCCCAGACCTCTGCTGAGTCTTGCAGGCTAACAGCTCTAACACGGAACAGCTGGAAGAGGACCCTGCATTCTTTGCTCTGCATAAACACTGGGGCTCTGTTCACCCTCCTGCTGCCACAGGAACGAAAGAATTTCCCCTATCCAAAATTACAACGAACAGACCTCTCCATCCCCCATCCACGCTCCACCCCTCTGCATCCAGGGATATCATTCCAGTCTGTCACTGCCCATGCTAGCAAATAGCAAACTGCTGGGCCTTCTGCATATATGCACTTTCTATACTAGTTGAGGTGTCGGTAAATCCTAGCAGAGTAAGATGAGACAATCCTGTTATATTCAGTAAAGTTTCCTAACAAAAAGCGGCAAGGACAAGCCTCCGCTTGGTGAGACCCTTTCTACAAGATCCATACCAACACCAACACCGTCATGACAGATAAGCATATCCAAATAGTACAGGAACTGCAAGTATTTTAATACTCTGTAGCGTCACCTACACATTACTCAGAATACGGAGCTCTAACTGTAATACCCGTGGGGGGAGATTAAGAATAAAATTGGATTTTCATGTATTGCTCACACAGCCTAATCAAAGCCCGGCTTCCGAAGAGCAATCCCAGGTTTCTCATGTGTTGCCGAAACCCGGAGGGCCACGTTGCCCGAACGAAGAAGAAAAAAAGCCCAGAAAATCCAGACTCTACGTGACCTGACTTACTTATTTCCCAGGAAACTGCATGAGAGAAAAATCAATCATTCATGCTACCGTAGCTACCACACGGAATGGAGTTGACTGTGGGCAAAAAAAAAAAAAAAAAAAAACCAGCGCGGCCAGCGGAGGTAAGTGGGCGGCAGGGGCGGGGACGGAGAAGGGGTTGAGAGGCCAAGGGCCCCGGGGACAGCGCGCCCGTGTCCCCGCGGAACCGCGGCCAGGGGCGGAGCCTGGGCCCGAGGCCGCGAATGGGAGGGTGGGGGGAACAGACAGGCGCGACAGGGGCGGCGGCACACTCACCGGGGCTGTTGGCCTCGCCTTCGAGGACGTGCAGCTCCGCGCAGTCGGCCAGCGAGTGCTCCAGGCAGAGCTGGAGGAAGCGGGCCTGGGTCTGGCTCACGCGCTTGAGCAGCGACAACAGCGCAACAGTCTGCTCGCATTCGTTCCAGCCCTTAAACCAGCCAGCCAGCACCCCGACCTGGTCGCGAAACATCATGGTTAGGGGGCTGTCCTCGGTCTACACGGCCCCCTCGGAGCCGCAGCCCGGCTCGCCTGCCCCAAAGTTTGGCGGAGCCGCAGCCCCGCGGCTGCCGGAGGCGCGTTCCGGTTCCAAGGTGGCTCGGGTGCCCGGACGCTGCAGGTACCGCCTGGGCTCCTGCCTCTTGTCTGGTTTCAGTTACGTTCCGGTGGTTCTGGCTGATTTCCCCAGAGATTATGACAGACAGTAGCACGGAAATGTTTCTTTTAAAAAAAAATAATGATTTAAAAAAAATCCGCACAAGGCACACAAACTGAATGAAGAATGCTTTCTTTCCCCCCTCCTTCTCACAGCTTCGGGATGGTAATTTTCGGCGTCCCGGGGTCTCTTTCCCGCTGGGCGGCAGCTCGGACCCTTTACACCCGCATTCCCGAGCGGCGGTCACCACTGAAAGGAGAGAAAGGGCTGCAGTGAGACCTCGGCCGGCGAGGGAGCGCGCCCAAGGAGTGCATCAGAGGGGGCAGGGGGCGCCTCGTGGGGTCTTGGTTCCCTAAATTCCGGTCACCCCCTCCACACCCGAATACGGGAAACCAGCTTTTCCCGTTCTGGGAATGACCAGAAGCCTCCTTCCCAAGTGCGGGAGGAGACCCCACGGCTTCCTGTTGCTGCCTCTGGGAACGGCTGGTGCTCCCCACACACCCCACCCGGACTGGCCTCGGGTGCTGTGTCTGAGAACGCCAGCACCAGCAACAGATTTTCCTCGCGCAGAAAACTTGCAATGCGGCTGCGAGGGGCGCGGGGGGTGTGGGTGGGGGCTAATGCAAAGCAGAGGCGGAGGCGGCAGCAGCAGCTCGAGTTCCTTCCTCCTCCTCCTCCTCCTGCCGGAGAAGCAGCGGAGAGGCTGCAGCTCCATCTACAGCAACAGCCAGCATCTCCACCACCAGGCGCCCCTCTGGATTTAGGCCGTGAGCAGCCAAGGCAGCAGCTCGAGACAAAAATAAACTCTCCCCACCCAAAGCTCCTCGTCCAGCGGGCGGAGGCGCAGCCGGAGCCCGGCTCCCCCGCACCTCACCACTCCAGCCCACCCGGGAGGTCTCCAGGGCCTGCTTCGCCCTGAGCGATCAGATGTGCGCGTGCCTGTGCGTATCTGTGTAAGTGTGTATGCGCGTGTGTGCTTTAAGCATCCTGCCCCCGCTGCCGCCTCCTACGGGCGGGTCTGTCCGGCCCAGCGCCTCGTACGCGTGTCCCAGGCCGAAGCCAGGCGGGCACAACCCCTAGCGCAAGCCGCTCGTGGAGACAGCTGGGGCCACAGCACTACTTCACCCAGCAGGCAGGGCGGCTCCGCCGGGACTGCGGCTACACGCCGCTGGCACACGCCCCCCAAAGACCTCAAAGAAAGTTCGGCTTCAGAGGCTCCCCGAGTCCTATCCCTGTTCGGGTGGCCACCGCCAGCAAAGAAGGGAGCCCAGCGACTCTACCCTCGATGGGGTAGCTCTCTCCCAGCATCCTGCTTCCCAGCTCCCAGAACTTCTCGAGCAGAGAGGGAAGTCCCGTGGAAAGGGACCCAGTGGCCGGAGGGTCCCCTGTCGGGGGCGGAAGGAAAGGAGCGCTCACCTCCGCGCGGCTCATAGCGGCGGTTCAGGGCCCCACACGCGGGTCCGGGCCTGCGGTGGCTGTCAACGAGGCTGGGGATACCCGGAGCGCGGGCTTCGGGCCATGCCGTCGAGGCGGGCGGCGCGGAGAGAGTGCGCTGTGAGTCCGAGCCGCCACCGCCGCCGCTGCCTCCAGTGTCGGCTGGCGGAGGACTGAGCCGCTCAAGCCGGAGCTCCCCACATGCTACTGATTAACATACACCATTACATCATGGGCTTGGCAGGGAGCGCCCGAGCGGGTGGGGGGGGAGGAACCCGGGCAGAGGGAGCGGAGGGAGTGGGGGGAGGATCCCGGACCGGCCTGCGGCAGGGGGTGGAGGGAGCGGATT
The DNA here is from genome assembly GCA_028533065.1 of Trachops cirrhosus. Lineage (NCBI taxonomy): Eukaryota > Metazoa > Chordata > Mammalia > Chiroptera > Phyllostomidae > Trachops > Trachops cirrhosus. The sequence continues at coordinate 161,546,560 of CM052538.1, read as the reverse complement.
CCTATGTGGGGGCCAGAATAGGGGAGGGGAGCGGAGTGGGAGGAGCCAGATGCGCAGAGGGGTCGGGTTGGAGGAGCCGCTGGGCGGAGGGAAGAAGTTTGGGGAAGGGGAGGGGTCTGGGTGAATTCCTCCCCGCTGCTGCCTGCGGATTGTGGAGGGGCTGGGGGCTGGGGGCTGGGGCTCTCGAGTCACCACCACAGCGAAGCCAGGGGGGACCCCGAGGGCTCTTGAGCAGGGATGGTGCTGCCACCGGCTGCTCGTCCTTGGGAATGTGGTTTGCCACTCGAGTGACCCCTGGGCCTGACTTGGGTCCCAGGGTGGCAGAGCTCCTTGTCCCACAGGCGGCAGAGACCTGAGGCCACTGCCGCTGGAAGCGTGGACGGGTTTGGGAGGTCGCCGACTCGAAGGGCGGAGGAGGCCGACGGGCAGTACGCAGAGCCCTACGTGCCTGGGTGCCAGGCTCCGTGGGGCCGTATTGGAGGAGCTCAAGGAAAGCCTGGTCTGATCACCCCCTGCCCGGGTTGGGCCTCGGATGCCCTTTGCTCCTACCCATAGCCCCGCACCCCTCTCCGGCCTCTTTCTTTCCTGGAAAGCCGCCTACTTCTGCGACTAGCCTGGGAGCTTTGCGCCTGGGGCGCAGGCTGCGGCTGCGGGCCTGGAGCGGAGACAGCGTCGCACTGGATGGCAGGGAGGCGGGCGCCGCCACCTGTCAGCGTGTCTGAGTCGCCTTTACCTGGCTCTGGAGAGTGCGCGAGGCCAAGCTGGGACTACAGAGGTCCTGGTGGTGCGGAAGAGGATAGGCTAGCGTGGCGCTGGGGCCCAGCAACACTAGGTGGCTAGTCTCGAAAGTACAGAATTGTTTAAAAATATGCCAAAACATGAAAGTCGATGTGCCTTCTAATATTAGTTGAAAATTCGCAGATGGAGTTGATGACCAAATTCAGACCTCCTATTTCCAGTGAAAGCACTAAACCCTTGAACATTTTCTCCAGCAACTTCATTAAAAAGTACTTCTGAGAAATCGGTGAAATGCATATTTCCATCCCAGCATTCCCCGTTCTTCCGAATACAGTATTAGGAGATAAAGTATCTGAGATATCCACTACTTAGCAATTCCGTCTTTCAACTCCAGCATGTATCCCTGGAATTTCGATTCTTTCTTTCTTCCTCGAATCTAATCTCTGCATCTTTTAGTTCATGTCAAAGATGTGATAGCACCTAACCATCTGTTGAGGTATTGAAATGTCTTATGGAGCTGTAGAAATTTAGGTGTTACCATTAAAATAGCATATGTGAATAATTTTTAAAAGTTCCTTATGAACCAGTCAGGAAAGGTGTCTGCACAATTTAATGAATATTTTGCCCTAAAAACGAGAAGTCTAAAGTCAGTGTTTTATTTTTGTTTCGTTTTATCCTTACAGAGGCAGAAAAGCTTGACATGTTTTCTCCAAGACATTACTCGAAATTAGCGAGTACTTAGTAGTAGTTTCTATCCGGAAACGTGGCAGAGGGTTAGAGTACCGTCTAGCTGGGTGGATGGATGCCTTTCTACCTACTGTAGAAGCATAAGTTCCCCATCCGAGGTTTCTGGAAACCAACCCCCAAGAGTGATTTTTAAATAAAAGGAAAGACATATAAGTTCTATTAACTTGTTTATTGTCACCTGCAGTTTACTAATATAGTAAAACTAGAAAACAAAAATACAACAAAACGAGGCAAATCTCAAGAATTCTACTTATGCTGAAGAAAGAAAATACTGCCACCTACTGGAAAAATGTTGTTCTTACAGCTACTGCCTTTGACATAGGAAAAGATCTTGATTTAGTTCATTTTTGAGACATTTCTGAGAAATGTAAATTTGAGCCTGACATGTGTTACCAGTCCCCTTGTTTTGTGGATTCATAGTGCTGGTGATGTCCCTTGCCACTTGGCCTTCTCCCTGCTGAGAAAGGGGGTGGAGATGAAATGATGAGAAACGTAGTGAGGCTGCTTCCCTATTTCTCACAAAAAGTGAAGTCAGAACTCTGAAGGAAGGAAAGTAATACTATCAGCCAAATATATGCTTTTGTATTAAACGTGGATTTTTCCTATGTGAATATGTAACCCATTTTTATGGATAATTATAAGGCAGTTAACAAGTGCTAAATACCCATATCACTTGGAAAAGGAGTTGAAAATATGTGATAAAGGAGATTATTAATGTGTCTATGTTCACTATAGTCCTGATTAGTCATTTAAAAATGCCTATAGTTCTTTATATTTTCTAATTTTTCTACCCAAAGTAAAAAAGTTAAAACAAAATAAAACACTGCATGAGCTCAGGACCACTGACTAAAATTAACTTTAGAAAGTGTCCTAAAGAAACTACACTGTAAAACTTAGGTCTTTGACTCTCCAGAACTGCTTATGAACCTGTTTTGCTCCCTACCTGGGTCTTGTCCTAGCCTCCCCACTGTGTCCCCCTGCTTCAGCGCTAGTCTAACCACTCCCACTCTTCTGTGCTTTCTGTTTCGGCATTAAATACATTCCAGGCTCTTTGGCCTGAATTACAAACAGTTCATCACATGGCCACTATCTGCTGCTCTGGCTTTCTCTCACACACACATTTCATTCACTGATTCATTCAACAAGAAGTGTTTATTGAGTTTAAATCATTGTGCTGGGCAAAGAAGGCATACAAAGGTAGAACAGGAGGCGTGGTCTCTTCAACCTCTAGTTGAGAGTGTGAAGTACACGTGTGACACACACACATTTCACTGCAAGGTACAGTAATCAGTGGGTCTGGGGGAGGCCACACACCACGTTGAGAAAGACCAGAGGAGGCAAAACTTCCGCCAGAAAATTCAGAAAGATACTACTATGCATCTGATGCCTTTTGAGTTGGTACTCATTGCATTCATAGTTTCAACAGAGATGAGCATAATTTTAAACACAGATAGCATCCAGGAGGCTAGGATGTATAGATGTTTGTACCATTAAAGTATCCTGAGAACTCCATGTTTGTATTTTTCAGTCCATATTTCCTTCCAGCAGCAGTAAGTTAAAACAGGAGAAGAAATGCAGACCTTCCCAGATTTTGATGGTGGCAATAAACTAGTGGAAAGAGATCCAACAGTCTCTACTAAATGAGGCATAACCTGTGCGCTGGTAATTCCATTTTTAGGAATCTATCCTACTGAAGTAAAAGCATCATTACTATAAAGTTTACTAAAGTGTAAGTATAAATACAAGAATGTTAATTCCAGCATTGTTTGTAATAAAACACTAGAATACTTATCTGTGGAGGACTGCATGAATAAATTATGAAACCTCCATACTATAAATCTTATTCACCTATTTTTAAAAATTTGAGCTGTACTCAGGCCCTGGCTGGTGTGGCTCAGTGGATTGAGCACTGGCCTGTGAACCAAGGAGTCATGTGTTCGATTCCCAGTTGGGGCGGTTGGGGCACGTGCTTGGGTTGCAGGCTGGGTCCCCGGGGGGCGTACAAGAGGCGGCCACACCTGGATGTTTCTCTCTCTCTCTTTCTCCCTTGCTTTCCCTCTGTCTAAAAATAAAATCTTTAAAAAATTAGCTGTACTTGGAAAAATGCATCCACATATGATGAACTGATGGATGGGTATATAGATAAAGTAATAAGTGATGAAGTACAGCAAAATGTTAATGTAGAATCTAGATGGTGAGTAGATATTCACTATTCAATTCTTCCAACTTTCTGTATGCTGCTGTTTATAATATATTGTTGGCAATAAAAAGCATGAGTCAAATTATTATATATTGGCCTAGAAATTAAGTTTTTTAAAAGATGTAGAATAATGTCTGTTATGACTCCATTTGTGTGGTTAAGAAAGCCAGCTCCTGCATCTTAGAACCCAGTCCCATCACTTACTAGCCCTTTGACCTTTAAAAGTCACTCCCACTTGGTGCCTCAATTTCATTGGTAACATACATACCTCATTGTTGTTATGAGGAATAAATAAGTTAATATATTTACATTTCTTAAAACAGTGCCAGGCATATAATATGCTCAATAAATGTTATTATTAACTGTGACTGTTTGAGAGGGAAAAAGGTTATATGGATGATGGCCCTGGCAGGGTAGCTCAGTTGTTTAGAGCACTGTCCTGATAAGCCAAGGTTGGAGATTTGATCTCTGGTCAGGGCACATACAAGAATCAACCAATGAACTTCCGGTCAAGATGGTGACATAGGCAAACATGGCTCACCTCTTTGCACAACCACATCAAAATTAAAAATATAATAAAGAACAACCATCACTCAGGAACATCAGAAATCAAGCTGAATGAAAGTCTGACAACCATGGAATTGAAGTAACTGCATCTATCCAGACTGGTAGGAGGGGCGTGGACACAGAATGAGCTAACTCCACACCCACATGGATAAAAATCTGGGAGGGTTGTTTTAGGAGCAAGGAGTCCAAGCCCCACACCAGGCCCCCCAGCCCAGGGTTCCAGTGCCAGGAAGATAAATCCCCACAACTTCTGGCTGTGGAAACCAGTGTGGATTGAGTTGGTAGAAGGAACTGCTGAAGCCTAAGAAGTTCCTCTTGGGGAATCCACACACAGACTCACCTACTCAGACTCACTCCCTCTGAGCTCCAGCACAGGGTGGCAGCTTGAAGGGTACCAGTGGAATACAGGGAAAGACTGAAGTGTCTGGCATCAGGGCAAACAGAGGCCATTGTCCCTTTGCTGAACCCTTCTCTCACAAAGCCAGCAGGGTGGTGCCATATCTGGGACTCCATCAACCTGGCTAACACTGTGTGACCCACCTTGAAGACCCACAGAGAGTCTTTCCCAGGCAACTTACAGGCCCACCCGAGCTGCTTTTCCATAAGAATGGCTGGTCTTGGCTCCTAAATCCTATCAGACAAGCAACAGCTGGCTTCATTGAGCCCTAGCAGCAGCCAGATTAGAGTCACAGTTGGGCTTCACCTGGGAATCTCCAAGCCCAGCACAAGTAGCAGTCATCTCAGATTGCTATACAGCTCAAGAAGGGTGCCCCAGGCAAAACACAGGTAGGGTGTGACCTTGGCCTACACTACCCTGGAAACCCCAGGGCCAATGCAGCCAGTGGACAGCTACAGGCCACATCGGAGCACCACCACCCTGCCCCTGCAGAACTGGTCCTCCAAAGAGGGTGGAGGTGGATGGTCAGTGGTCACAACCAGTCCTTGCAGCTGACTGGCCTGGATAAATCCCTCCCACTGAACTGCCAACAGCAACCAAGGCTCAACTACAAGAGGAGGGTATACTCAGGCCACACAAAGGGCATGCCTCGAGTACCCAGCTTGGGTGACAGGGGAGGCTGTGCCACTGGACCCTATAGGACAGCTACTACAATAGGCCACACTACCAAGACATGGAGTCAAAGCAGCTCTACCTAATACATACATACAAACACAGGGAGGATGCCAAAACGAGGAGGCAAAGAAATATGGCCCAAATGAAAGAACAGATCAAAACTCCAGAAAAAGAGCTAAATGAAATGAAGATAAGCAATCTATCAGAGGCAGAGTTCAAAACACTATTTATACGGATGCTCAAGAAACTTAGTGAGGACCTCAGCAGCATAAAAAAAGACTCAGTCAGAAATGAAGGCTAGAGTATCTGTTGTCTTCTAAGCGAATGTGCAGCGCTTAAGCTATCAGAAAAGCCAGTGAAGGCCCCACGGGCGATGGATGTTGCATTGGACTAAATTCTGTTCAGTGTATAAAAGCATAGGTGACTGAGGAGGCCCGGGCCCCGGAGTAGGAGGAAGCTGTGAACACCTGGATACCAGAAGGAGATTATACCACTGAA
>CM052538.1:161369751-161540238 GCA_028533065.1 Trachops cirrhosus | reverse complement strand
CGGCTTACAGAGACTAAACTTGAGTTCAGATCTCATTAGAAGCAGCTCAGAAATATCTCTGTTGGCAGGGTACACATTCGGATAGAAAGCTGACGTTCCGTTAGCCAGGGCAGAGTGGTGATTGCCTGGCCAATTCCTCTGTCCCTAGCACATTTTTACACTGATGGAATCATGGCCGAATCTAAGCCAGGGCTGGGGTGGGGTGAACCCCCTGGGCGAGCGTCGGGGGTGGACCTCCTGAGGACTCTGCTCTCGCTTTTTACTGCAGTTCTCACCACACTCAGGATGGTGTTTCCATTTTCTTCAGTTCCTCAGTTTAGAGACTTCTTTCAGAAAAAAAGACTTCGTCACGCCAGTGTCAGGTAAATAGAATGCCACTACCCAACTGCCACAAGCACTTAGGATTATTCTCCAGGACTCAAGCCGGAATGTCAAATGGACAAGGGTGTTGAATCCATGAAGAGAATGTTTTGTTGTTTTTTTAGTTGTGGTAAGATATAGACAATTAACATTAAATGTACCCTTTAACCATTCTTTTTTTTAAAATTAATTAATTAATTTATTTATCTTCAGAGGGGAAGGGAAGGAGAGAGGGAGAGAAATATCAATGTATGGTTGCTTCCTGTGCATTCCCTGCTGGGAACTGGCCTGCAACCCAGGCATGTGGGATTCCGACTGGGAATCGAACGGTGATCTCTTGGTTCACAGGCCCGCGCTTAATCCACTAAGCCACACCAGCCAGGGCCCCTTTAATCATTCTTAAGTGCAAAACTCAGTGGTATTAAGTACAGTCACACTGTTTGTGCAACCATGAACACTCACCATGTCCAGAACTTTTTCACCACCCCACACCGAAACTCGGTCCCCACCAAACAGTAACTCCCTATTTCCTCACCCCCTCAGTCCCTGCTAACCACCCTTCTACTCTGTCTCTAGAATCGCCTATTCTCAGCACCTTATCTATGTGGAATCATACATTATTGTCCTTCCAGGCTTGGCTTCTTTCACTCAGCATAATGTTTTCAAGGTTCAACCATGTTGTGGCAGATACTGGAATTCCCTTCCTTTTTTGAGGATGAATATTTCATGAAGAAAACTTTTGAGACAGCTTTCTCTAGAATGGAGTTAGAAAAGTAGGGTTAACTCTAGTTTTTAGAACACTTAGTTGGGTACACTGTGTTTTTAACTGATTTGTAACAGTAGAATTCAAACCAATTAACTGGTACAGTTATTTAAATATAATATAAACACAAGCAAATGAACCACAATTTCAAACACAAATGCAGATGGATTCACACATCTTAAAAATAAATAAATGTGTGAAGTAGTAATTATAGTTTTTTACAGTAAAACATCTTATAAGGTGTCAGATAAAATTTCAAATAAATCCAGAGAAGGTTAGATGCAAGCATTGCAAAACTACCTCTAGTTACAGGATTTATGTGAGTCAGGATTACAAAGGTGGTACTTTAGGGCTTTGGAGGGGGAACTTGTCCCAGATGGGCATGAGAGGGAAAAGTATAACTGACTTTACTTGTTCTAGAAGACATCAAATCTTTATTCTGATCTTGGTTATTGATTCAAGAATGACCAATAAATGTCTTTTTCAACTGAAAGTGCAATTGAAATGTGTCCACAGGTTTACACAATTGAAATTTTTAAATGTACCTAAGATACTAGTTCAGTAACCTAACCAAGGTCAGCATCGCCTTCCCCAATATTGTTTAAAGCCACCTCTATACAAGTGTCCCACAACTGCCGGCACTGACATTTATACCCTCACAGGCACCACTGTGGCACAGGGTACATTAGATTAGATACTGATTAATCCCACATTTTACACATCCTTGGAATGTCCCCAGTCAAAAATTCATGAGAAGCTGCCTGGTTACATATTTAAATTTTATTGCAAAATTTCTGAGCCTTTATTATGCTAATATTCATTGTGCCTCTCCTGGAGAGAACAGTACATGGCAGGCTCTCAACAGGTCTTGGAGTTCCTATGCTGTTCCTGGGGTGTGTGTTGGGAAGTGCTGGGTCTGATAATGGGCTCGAGAGGAGCCATACAAATGGTGAAAGGATTTTTAAATTGTACCTACCGCCCGATGTTGAAAACCATGTGTTCTTCTGTAGGAAGGTGACTATTGATTAAGAAGAGCACAAGCTTCGGGCAAAACAAAACAAAGCAAAATTGGATTCAAATCCCAATTCTACTCCCTTAGTAGCTGTCTAATATAGGCTATTTAACCTCAATTGGTCTCAATTTTCTGTCTACTTTAGTAAATTGAGCCAGGATGATAGAATATACTATCTAATTATATCAATTTAGGGTAGCCAGGAGACTAAAAAGACAACACATACTATATCAGAGATATTAGTATAAAGCATCGTTATCTGTAACAAGTTAAGAAGAACATGAGGGTATCTCAGAGGTAGCAATGCAGAAAGCAACTGCCATCCACAGGGCTGGGTACACAAAGTGAAGGAGTTGAAATTATAAAAATTTACAAGTTTGGAAGAGGGGCCCCACAGAGCTGAAACGCTCAGACCTCTGAGGACAGGGTGCTCCTGGGCTGGGGCTGGCATCCTGGCGTGGGTCGGGGTGAGGAAGCAGGCTACAGTCTGGATTCACCTGCTGTTCCTGGACACAACCGCCACTGCCAAGGTAAAGAAGCAAGGTTGGGTGATGTTCATAGGAACTGAAAAGCCACAGGAGACAGAAAAGAGCAAATCCTTCTTCCTTTTATATTTCTGTCTCCTTCTGTCGCTCTGATTTGCAAAGCCTCACAGGGAGTCAGCTGGCAAAGCGCAGCTGTGGTTTGCAGAGTACTAACCTAAGCAGAGTGTAGAAGGGCAGGTTTGGAGTGGTAAGATACTAGCTTAATCACTGGAACAAATACAAAGCATTTAGAGCTTAGAAAGTGTATGTCAGCTAGTGCTCCTCCTCCTAACCTGACTGACTCAGTCCTGTGCCTGGTATAGATCTGTGGAATTTCTGTAGGACCTAGCTCTGAAAAAGACAAGATTAAAAGGCCTGGAGGTTCAACTAACTAAATAAAACAAACAAGGTAGGCTTAACTCCACATCTCAAGAATGTCTAAAACTGAAGCTCTTATAACCAATGTCCACAGCAGCATTATTCCTATGACGAAAAAGCAGACAGATTCAAATGTCCATCAGCTGATGAATGGTGAACACGCATGGTATATTATTTGGCAATAAAAAGAAAGAAAATATTGATTCATGCTTTAACATGGATGAACCTTAAAAACATTATGCTAAGCGATATTTGTGGTCAGTCACTGAAGGCCACACATTGTGTGATTCCATTTGGGATTCCACATGTGATCTCATTCCATGCAATGTCTGGCACAGGCAGAGCTGTAGAGACAGAAAGTAGATCAGTGGTTGCCTCAGGCTGGGGGAATAGGGTGCAGGTTGGGAGTAACTGCTAATGTGCACCAAGTTTCTCTTCAAGGGTAAGTGAAGTATTCTGAAGTTGACTGTAGTGGTGGTTGAAAAACTCTGAGTACATTACCACTGTTGATGGTGAATTTTGAATGGGAAACTGTATGGTGCATAAACTGTACGTCCATTAAGCTGTTACGAGAAAAAAAGACAAAACAAAAAAGGCCACGCAGATTTTGCCTTGTTCACCAGAACACTTGCTCTTGGAATCCTGAGCCTCCATTTAAGCAACTGACTATCCTGAGACCACCAGGCTGTGACAAAGACCAGGCCACATGCCACATGTTGTCCTAGCTCAGCCCAGCCTTTAAGTCATTACAGCCCACGCACCAAATATGAGTAAAGAAGCTCCCGTATGATTTTAGCCCTCTGATCTTTGAGTCAATTCCAGTAATTCGAGTCTTCCCAGCTAAGGTCCCGGGTAGGCTCAGCCCTGCCATATCCTGTCTCCTTCACTGACCCCAGAGTCTGTTAACAAAATAAAATGGTGGTTATTTCATGCCACTCCGTGTTGGGATGGTTTGTAAAGACCACTCTTCGGGTTTTCTTCCTACTTCAGTCTTCTTGGTCTGTTGGTTTCTCCCGAATCTCCCTGAATGTTGGGAGTTTCCCCTCAGTCAGGGGACCACTTCTGTTCCTGTGGTCACTGCCTTGGTGATCGCACACAGACTCATGCCTTTAAATACCACGTTGATGACCCAAAATTTGTAACTCCAGCCAGTCCTCTCCCAGAACTTCTGATTTCTGTATTCCCATTTATTTGACATCCCTACCTGGATTGCTGGAAAGTAGCAATTAATCTACATAAACCAAATATTTTATCTAATAATCCATTCAAATGAAAACATCACTATTCACTGCTTATCGAAAATTCTGACATAAGCCTCTATGAGTCCGTTCACTTGTTTTTACTTGATTACCTACCAAATTCTTCATATTATCACTGAGGGCAGAAAAAAACAATTACTCCAACTGCAGCACGAGGAGCTAAGGGCAAATCATCATTAAAATAGTTAAAATGATGGGTGAGTAGGTAAGCGAAGCATGGTGCACGCATACAATGGAATGTCATTCAGCCTCAAAAAGGAAGGGAATTCTGATACACACTACAGCACAAACCTTGAAAACATTATACTCAGTGAAATAAGCCAGACACAAAAGGACAAATATTGTATGACTCCATGTAAATGAGGTACATGGAATAGTCAAGTTCATGAACACAGAAAGTATGACGGTGGTTACTAGGGGTTGAAGGAAGGGGTAATGGGGAGTTATTGTTTGATGGGTATAGTTTCGGTTTGTGTTGATTAAAAAATTCTGAAGATGGATACTGGTGATGGTTGTACAGCAATGTGAATGCACTTAATGCCACTGAACTGAACACTTAAGAATGGTTAAAATGGTAAATTTTATGTTATGCATATTTTACAATAAAACAAGTTATGAAAAACGGAGTAAGACTGCAGGTGGCACAGAGAAGGTATCCAGGACGGTTTAGGTACGAGCAGGCCTGCAAGGGAAGCAGGGTGGCTAGAACGGGGGAAACGATCTCTGACCTTCTCCGCGCTGCACCACAGAGGGAGGTCCTCAGGCGGACGGTCAGAACGGCAGCAAACTGCAGCAGGGACAGTAGCTTCTGACTGCCCTGCTTCCAGCCACAGGGCTGGAACCCAGCCTTGGGAATGTCTGAGGCGGGGCTGCGCCTCAAATAAGCCACCGATGCTCCTTTTAGGCATAAATACTTTGAGGCCAGGAGCCTATTCTGATGCTTTGCAGCCCAGACTCCCAAAATGTATCTGGCACCTAGAAGGTATTTCTTACATAGCTATTGAATGTAGATAAAAGTCTGATTTGGTTTATGGAAGGAAGAATAGATAATGCTTTTTTGAGAGTGCTGCATTTAATTAGAATGAAATGGTATTATGTAAAAACACTGATACAAAGATAAAACATTATTCTTAACACAAGCAGGACAAAAAAAGCTTGAAAATCTCCCTGAATGTCACAATTTGCTATGATCTAATTTCTGTGTGAGTTGAAGGCAATTCCCACTGAAGACACAGCACGCTCTGAGTCACCTTTCTCTTCTGCCATCTTGGAAAGAGTGGGGGATACAGCCTTGTTGCCCCTCAGGTCCCTCAACTCCTGAGGATATCACAAGGAATGAACACAGTAATTTACCATTCAGAAGAATATGGGGTTTATTTAGAATAAAAACACACTAGAAGAAATAGTCATTTGTTTCTTTTAGTGATTTTTCTGGCTCTAAATCCCTCCAGTTTTGGATGGACGTGCTGTGCAGGAGGAAGTCTAAGGTGAGGCATTAAGATCTTCCCTGGGAGATCACAGTGTGTTAATCTAATCACATCTGACAGTAAATTTAATTATCCAAGACATTTTATTATTCTTGTTTTGTATACCTGCTTCCTATAAATGAGTGTCATTCAAATCTATGATACACTAAGAACAATCCAGAACTGTATCTTGCATGTATAACTTAAGAACCTATGTTTAAAAGTTAACATGTGTGTATTATGTGACTATGATTATAAGGAAAATTAGAAAACAAACAGATGGATATTTATAAAAACTCGTATTTCAGGGAAGGACATACAGTTAGAAGCCCTTTCCAACTCCTGTGTGAGCTGGGGAACATGCAATTACTTTAAGAAGAATTCAATTTTTCCCAACGGCACTCTGGACTACGGCGAAGGAAAAACATTGAGAAATCTTCAGACTTTCACTTCCTCAAATTTTAGATGGATTGTTTTTTGGAATTTTTCTAACTGACATTAGCTGATAAAAGGCCAAACATTTACGTTCTTCTCAAGAGCTGAATGCATTTTTATATATTAACACAGATGGTATTCCAGGATTCACCATATGGAATAGGAAGGAATAATTCAATTTCTTCATCCAGGTACCGCACAAATAGGAAGTTAAAACAGAATTGTCACTGACAGTCAACACTGTAGATTCCACCTTATGATTGATTCCAAGAACACAGATTTCTGCATCTTTAGTGGAAATTACATCTTCAGCGGCCGCGACATCTTCAAAGAGTTTTCGGCTTGTCTCTGTCTGGCTCCTTGCGACTGCAGAGTGCGAAAGACTCCTGAACGAACTGCCTGCACATGGGGCAGCGCTGGAAGTGCCTCACGCAGCCGTCGCACAGGCACGTGTGCCGGCAGGGCAGGAGCACCCAGTTCACCGCTCCGTTCTGGCACACCACGCAGTCCTTGCTGCTCTCCTCGGGCGCGTCCGCGTCCGCCGCGCTCCCAGACAGCCCGGCCTTCTCCAGCAGACCGTGGTCGGCGCTTGCTTCCGAAGGGGAGGAACTGCCCGAAGGAGCGGAGTTGTTCGCGGACATGAAAAGTTGCTGAAAAATCAAAGAAACAAGTTCAAAGATAATTACAAATGACAATTACTCTTTAACCCCGGGGGGTCATAAGAGCTACTTAAAATTTATGAGCTGGCAAATCCAACAGCAAATCATAGCTAACTTCTATGGTAACTGACTGAAAAATATCACCCCTTTATACATGGTGATTCTTTGAAACTGTGAACAAAAGAGACAGGGATAAGACTGCAGGGTCCAACTTACCTTGAGATCATAAAATTGACCTTGAGGCAGGAGTAAATATTGATATAATATTCTACAGGATAGTTTATAAGTTTTGTCAGGAATATGAATTATTGACACCATGGAAATCTAAAATAAAAATTGAACACCAGTCAGTACTTAACCTCTTTATATTATTTCACAGATATGTGAACATGTGTCTCAAGTACAAATAATAAGTTGATAAATTAGAAAACTTACAATAATTTATTTAAATCAGTCACTATAGAGGAACCAGTTACTTACATATTTTTGCCAGTTATTTTAATTATACTTGTTTACAAATTTAATGTGATCCCAACAAAAAATACCATTAAGCTTTTTATACCTTTGTTGACTCTAAAATTCTCATATGGAAAAAAACACATAAGAATAGCTAGGAAAATACTGAAAGGAAGGTTGAGTAGGGGTTAAGCCTGGTCAGATATTAAAACAAACTACTGAGCCTCTAAAATTAAAACAGTGTGGTATTAGCACATGAATAGACAAATGAAAAACAATAAGCAGTCAAGAAACAGACCCAATTATATCTACAAATATGATAAAGGTGGCATCTCAAATCACTGGGCAAAGAGAGTCTTTCTAACCAAAGTATTAGGAGAACTGAATAGCTACCTGGAAAAACAAAAAATTAGATTTATTCCTCATACCGTACACAAAAATAAACTCCAAAAGCATGAGAGATCTAACTGTAAAAAATAAAACTATATAAGTAGTAGGAGAAAATATGTGCATTCCTTTTTAGTCTCAGTGCAGGGAAAGACTTTCTAACTATAACTCACACCCAGAAGCAAATAAAGTTGACAAATTTGACTACATAAAAATTTAAAACTTGCATGACGAAAAGCAACATAAGCAAAGTTAAAAGATATATGGCAAACTGAAATAAAAAATTCACAATGTATATCACAGACTAAGGGCTAATATTCCTAACTGATGAACAACTTTTTAAAATTGAAGAAAAAGTGACCAAATATTCCCTAGAAGAATGGGCAAAAGACATGAACAGACAATTCACAAAAGATATAAACATGGTCCATAGACATATTAAAAGATGTTCAATTTTACATACATGATAAATGTAAATAAAAAATTCACTAAGATACCATTTCTCACTCATCAGATTTACGAAACTCAAAAGCTTATCAATATGCTCTATGAAGTCATAATCATTCTCACATATTGCTGGTGGAAATGTGTAAAAAGAAAAAAAGAAGTTTCAACTCCAGAGGCACAACTCCAATAGAAGGGGATTTGGGAATTCGGAAATTCGGAACAGATGACATGCACTCACCCTTCAGCCATACATCCTCAACAATATTAAAATACATATGCACAGGTTGTTGTAACAAGACGATTGGTTAGTGCAGAATCCTGGACACTACCTGAACATGCAAACACAGGAGACTGAAAAAATGGCACCTGTACCCCCTACGTACAACGGAGTGTTATGCAGCTTAAGACAAACCAAACCAATGTGAGGAAGATCTCTACCAGCTGGGCTAGAGTGATTTCTACAAGATACTGTGAACTAAGACCAGCAAGAACATTTACAGTATACACAGTGTGCTGTCTTCAGGGTAGAAGAGGAGGGAAAGTGAGAAATAAACACACACACACACACACACACACACTCACAATCTTATCATTGCAATAAGAAACATAGGAAGGAGAAACCAGAAAATAGTGAAAACAATGACCTTGGTTAGCTACAGGGATTGGGGTGTGAGAGTGAGGGAGGGTGTACAGAAAACAGCAACATCTGAGTATTCGACTTAACATAGTTGTTTTTACTTTTGGGAGAACTAATTCAAGTAATTTACGAACACAGTGTTTTACTATAAACCTTCAATTTTTGGCAGGAGATGACAGTTTGAGCACAAAAATAATTAAATTCAGTAATTAAACCACTAGGAAACATGTAAACAAAAAATAAATAGTAGGTCTCTTGCTTCTAAACTGTCGAGGGCTGACCAGAGGACAAAAACAAGGAAACAATCACTTTGCAACCACCATGGGACAGAGAGAAGCTGGAAGGAATCCTCCCTGGATGTTCAGTACAGGGGGAAATGCCGATCAAGAGTGGGACAGACCTGCATGCTCTTAAAGTGCCTCCCTGCAGACTGCGCATGATCTGCAAAGGAAGGAAAAGGGGACAGCGGAGAAATCAGAGAGCACCATGACTGAGAGGTCACACTCAGTGTCACCAGTGACAGAAACGAACCTCGCCTGCCTCTGAAGGTGACGGCCTGTGAGCCCGTGTCATCGCCCGTGCCGGATACTGGCTGAACACGCACGGCTCCAACGTGATCATGATGAGCCGTCAGCTACACGAAATGAGAAGTGTTCCATTTTACACACAGGATGTGTGTGTGACTGTATTCTTCAAAAAATGCTAACGTCCTAAAAGACAAGGAGGAGCTACGGACGTATTCCAGATGAATGGAGGCTAATGACACATGACAAATACCGTGTCTGGACCAGAATCTGTGCTGGAGGGGACGCTGTGAAGACTACTGTCAGATCAACTAATACGTTGGAATACAGGTAAGATTGCATTAAAATAAAATATCAATGTTAGATTGATAAAGTTGATCATTATATTGTGATTATATAAGAGAACATCCCTATTTTTAAGAATGACACACTGAAATATTTAGGAGTAAAAATCATCATGCGTACTTACATTCAAATCATTCATTAAAAACATCTATACACACACACATACCTACATATATGGCAAATAATGAAAATGTACAATGTTAACAATTAACTACAGGGATCTAGGTAAAGGATATATGGGTGCTCCTTTTCCCTCCTTTTGCAAGTTTTTGAAATTATGTCCAAATAAAAAGATTTTTTAAAAAACTATACTACAGTTATAAACATACAATATTCTTTACAGCTTTATAAGGATTTATTAATTTGGCAATGGCTTCAAAGGCTTTTAATAGTAAATCAATTTTGTATTAACAATTGGTAAAAGATAGTAATGTTATCACCTCATACTAACAATCTTGTCATTTGATTTAATAGTAAGACTTTGAAGCTACTATAATGCTAGTTATAAATATCTATGTAGTTGTAGGTTTATATTTTATATGGAGAAGATATTAATAAGCTAATACTAAATGAAAGTGGGTCACAAAATAGTGCGTGTAATGAGCTGATCCCATTTCTGTTTAAAAACTACATATAGAAAGGCCTGGAAAGATACAGACAAATATTCTCAGTGGTTATCTTTGGATGATGGGATAAATGTGATTATACTTTTCCCTGTATGGCTTATCTACAGTTTTTAACATTATTGCTGCCATTAACATGCATTGTTTGAGTAATTACAGAAAACAAACTAATGTAATTATGTAAAAATGAAAAAAATTTTAAAGTCAAAATCCTGTAGTAACAATCCCTGCTTTCCTTTATCTACCTATGATAATGAACTAGTTTCTAACTACACTATTTAAATGTGATTTTTAACTGTTACAATAGGAATGGGAGAGTTTATTTTTTTTAGATTGAGAGTCTCTGACTCCCAGATAAAATATGAAAACCACTTATGAAAAAGAATTATGAAATGATCAGTTTGCTTTGAAAATTACGAACAGAGAACATTATTATAAAATATACTACCGATTATGTTTTAGTTCTGATGTTTAGTCCCAATCTGAAATAAGAGATGGAGAAATAAGATTTAACAGGAAAAATGGGGGGGGGGCAGGGCTGCCCATAGAAGACACAGAGAAGGACCAAGACTCAGACAAAGAAAATGACTCAACGCTTGAGAGCCAGGGCCCGGGCTCCCCTGGGGAACACGCCTCTCACATCTACAGCAGGGCCCTGGGGTCTTCATTCCAGCTGGATCCAGGACCTGGTAAGCAACTCTTTCCCTATTTATAATGCCACTGAATTGTACACTGAAAAGTGGTTAAAATGGTACATTTTATGTTATATATATTTTACTATGCACACAGCAAATCCTTCTGTTTAGATGGAGGAAGAGAAGTTAGAAAACAAAGACCATCAGTACCTCAAGTAGAAAGAAAGCACCAGCCCAGTGAGGGGAAGAGGAACCAAAAGGGGAAGCTGGGAGGAAGGTAACTGAGAGCTGACCCTTTTTGTTCAGAGTAAGAGAGAAGTAGGGGAGCTCAGAAGAGATTGGGAACACAGTGGTGAGAGAAGGGCTGCCTTGTCCAGGGCGGCAGGGGTATGAAACACCAACTTAAGAGGTCTTACTTCTCTTCAGTTGAAAAGAGAGGTGGGGGAGGAACCAGAAGATCTCTCCTATGCACTGCCCCAAGCACATGCAGCCAAGGAGCTTTGCTGTCGAGCTCTGGGAGGCTCACTACCTTTGCTTGTGTGACTTTTTTTTTCACACTGATTAAGTTTACTGAGTACCTACTACTGTGTTTCAGGCACTGTGCTAGATTCTGAAAACACATGCTATTGATATGTCTTTTATTTGGGAGGGATAAAGCTGATTTCAGTTCCATAGAACTTCAATTTGATAAGATTAAAACCCCCCAAACCTAGATCGAGTTAACTGCTTATGAGCAGGGTCCAGATTTCCTAGTAAGAGTCTACACCTTCCAAAACTCAATGTGTGCTTGCTTTCGGGAAGATGTTCCTATTAAAAAAGGGCTGGGGGTAACAGCACAGAACGACACAGGTTCATGGTCAAGCCCATCTCTTATTTCCTGAATGACTGAGATTTTTTTCTTCAGACTCTGTTTTGGCCTTTGTAAGAAGGATATATTTGCTCTAATACACAAGGTTTTTGGAAGGGATAAATAAGTTAATGTTAGTGAATGCACTTTGTATGTTACAAAGCATCATAAAGATGTTACCGTATCTTTATTAATAAACAAATCTATATCATGCACTTCACTTCAGAAAAGGAGTAAATTGTGTACAATGGCATTTTTGCCATGATAGGATTTCACCAGAAGTTTATTTCATGTATACGTTTCTACCATACTTAGTGGATTGTCAGGGCTCAGGTCCTTTTAAATCTCTAAGATGCTTTTATCTTCCTAATAGGGATAAACTACTAGATTAAAGAAATAATTAGCATATAATGAGAAAAGTAATTATCACTGTACTGAAAACACAGGGACCAAACACACGTAAGATGCAGGTGCAGCAGAAACTGCGAGGGAAGCAAGACGACTGTAACATGCTACGGGAAGACTGGACACTGCCCTAAAATGCAGCATTTCTGCTCACTGTCCTCCACCGCTCATTAGTTCAGGGCTAGAAATGTTAAAAATAAAAATGCTTCCCAACAGACGTTTTTATGTAGCAAACGTGACAGATGATTTTAACTTAATTCAAACACAGAGGTAGGCAAAGCTAGGATAATGCTAGTTGTGAGTACACGAAAACAGAGTTTACACTTGCATTATTAACTAATGTATTATTTATTTGTACTACAACTGTACACCTACTTTTGACCACCCCTGTATAATATAGCTTTTATTTCCTAAATATTCTAATAGCCCATATAAAAAAGTCGTAACTCTGAAGGAGCTGTTACATGTATAAAAATCATACAGGTATACTTCCCAGGTATTCATCTTTTAAGAAAAAATGTGTCCAAGCCAAATGTATATTCTCAGAAATTAAAACTTTTTCTACATCACCAAATAATTAAAAACCATTATCACAATCACTTAAAAGTAATGCTTCCAAAACTTTAAAATTACTTACAATGTCATAAATTTCTCGGTCATCCTCATCAGCGAAGGTCAACAGTGCTACCAGGGGATAGCGAGATCTGGGCACCGTGCCAAAGTCCTCGATTTTGGTGTCTTTTGGTAACTGGCAATATATTTCTTCTTTGCTGTCCTTTTTAATACTTTTTGAAAATGTAAAGGTAAATTATCACTATACCCAGAAATACAATAATATACCAAAGGTGATCAATAGTAACTTAGCAACACTTTATTTTATCCATAAAAAGTCTAACATCTACAATTTTCTTGTGCTAACGGATGGGAGACAAAAGGATACAAATATTGTTCTTGATAGAGATACTCGCTATACAGAGCATCTTCCAGCGCTTGGGGAGTGCTTATTTGGAAGCAATAAATGTGCTTCTGCAGAGCCTCATATAATTTTTGAACACTGCACCCCCAGTAGCACGTAAGGAGGCTATCTTCTAGGCAGTCTGTTGTCAAGGTGATGCCAGCTGCAGAAAACAAACAAGAGGACAAAGAGAAGAACATTAATGTAATTTCTAATATAATTATACACAGTGAGTAGCAAAGGCTTCTCTTTGGATGTTGGCCAGGCTGCTGGCAGTTAAAGGAATTCATTAAAGGGTATGTGCTTATAAATGAAGGAACTGTCTCTAGAACAGGAGATATAAAAACCTTAATGTCTACACAATTTTGAAGCACTACCAGTAAACTTTATTATTTATACATTTATGCTTGGAAATGACTGATTTAATTTTGGGGGTGACTTCAATGCTTTTCCCACATAGATTTTAAAAGATGAAATTCAGTTCACTATTGTTAACCTGCCACTCTGACAGGTCTATAAGCCTAACTGCAGCAAACAGGAGGGCTGTTTCCAAAAGTCAACACCCACAACCCTGTTGCTGCAAAGCAGAGAAGACCTGTCTCTGAAGTGGATACTTACCACCCACAGGTCCACACGATGAGCACTAGAGTAGGAAAAATATTTAAAAGAAACTGAACTTTACTAATATTAATATATACACTGACAACATTAGCGTACATTCTTGACAACTTTAACGTACACTGCTGTCACACAGTTAATGTCCCATGTAATATGCAAAATATCCCGAGGAAAGAGTGGGGATTCCAAAACACGCAGGGTTTAGTAGTGATGTCTTCACTCATGTGTTTGCTTTCAGAGTAGTAAGGTATTACAATTTGAGTACGGCTGACTAAGAGGATACATAAATCCTAAGTAGACAGATTACATTACCTAGCTCTACCTACTTATTTACAGCTTAATTAGGATGTTTCGTGTGCCACCTATGTGATTTTTTCCCTTGTTTGGGCAGCTGCGGCAGTATCAAGCTCAAGGGTAGAAACGTCCAGGGTCCCACACTGCTGGCGGTGCAAGCTGCAGCACCCAGTGCTCAGTAGCAGTGGTGTACTCTCGAAACCAAAAGTAAATGTTTTTGGTCATTGTGGGGCAGGACAGTAAGAAGCTAGGAAAGTTCCTTCCCAGTGAAATGAGGGAAACTAAGACAAGATAGCTAAACAAGGTCAAGCAATTAACAGCCTGCTAATAAATCACATGATCGTATCTTCCCTAACCAAAGACACTTAGGAGCAGACGGTTTATACCTCTCCTCCCCAACCACAGAGGGAGTAGCTTAAACCACCCTAGTCAGGAAGAGAGAGGACGGAGACCCGGTTGGTGCTATTAGTGTCAGCCAAACTCCAGAGTGGATAAAGTCAGAAGAATGAATAATAAAGAACGCAATCAGAGCCAGACGAATCCAAGATAAAAGTAAAGCAGTGACGCTGACCAGAGAACGATCCCATACTCCCCTACACGCTCATTTTGATGCCTCAGCATATTAAAGCACGTACCTGGAAGGCTGTTGAATATTCTGTTGAGACTCTCTCCTGAGACCTTCTCTAAAATCCCCACCTTTAGAATACAGGTAAAAACCCTTAAGACAGAGGACGAAGTATGTGCTCTTGCTTGAGCATGCCCACACCCACCTTTCCTCAAGTGTGTATTTTTACTCTTTCTCCTAAGCTCGAAAGATTCCTAGGAGACTCGCACCCAGTGGAGCAGCAGGCAGTGGTGACTCATCCTGGGCTAACACCCTGAACCTGTCTCCAAGGGCCCCCATTTGCCTCTGTGACTTCTCTTCCTGAGTCCACGCAACCCTAGGTGGCTCACTCCCGTTACAGTAACTTGTTTCCCGAGTCTGCACAGCCCAGCGTGGCCTACTGTGACTTCCTCTCCTGAGTCTAGGCAGCCCAGTGTGGGCTCGCTCCTGTGGCTGGGATCTTGGCTCTTTGGTCTGAAGCCTTTCCTTTGTTTCACTGTGCCCAGCCTTAATAAACATACTCCCAAAATCACCTGCATTCAGATCCTGAAATCTTTCCTACGCAAAGTCAAGAACCCACACATTCCAGAATGTGCCAGCGCAGACCCACCTTGGTCCTGGTCCGTTTCCGGTAACAATTGTTCCTGGCTGAACAGCCTTGGTTTCTGATTCTGGCTTTCCAAACCTGCTGGCAAGTCTGTAAGCTATTCAATATCCTTTTACTGGAGTCGTTTATATTTCTTGCTAAT
Source organism: Trachops cirrhosus (assembly GCA_028533065.1). Classification (NCBI taxonomy): domain Eukaryota; kingdom Metazoa; phylum Chordata; class Mammalia; order Chiroptera; family Phyllostomidae; genus Trachops; species Trachops cirrhosus. The sequence goes on along the minus strand of CM052538.1, from coordinate 161,524,856 downwards.
AGATATCTGATTAATGCATTACCTATTTTTTCAAAGCTGATCAAGAGAATGTGTTTGGAAGGAGATACACAAACACAACCAGAGGATCCAGAGGATCCCAAATACTGTACTATGTACAAATTCTCAGATTCTGAGTATGTACCACAGCAGTGACATAGAGCACTTTCTAATCAGAGTTAAGCAAAAATTTTAATTGACAGGAACTTTGCACACACAAATGACACAAAACTTGATTTCACATTTTTATGACTCTAATTATCAGGTATTAATTCAAGAATGGAGAATTCATATGCTATTTTTTCAATTAGCTGTTAAATAGGTGAAGAAAAACAATCCATTAATACAAATTTGAAATATATATATTGAAAAATCACACATACTTTTCTCTATGTCACTTTAGAAGCACACAACATGAGGCAAGAAAAAAAAAATTGGAAGTCAATGGGAAAGCGGAAAAAATTTAAAGCATACAAAAAAAGTGGAAAAAGAAAAAATGAATCCAGAAATGATCGCTTAAAATTACTATATTACTGACAAAAAATATGTATGTATTAGGCTATTCATTGCAGCACTAGTTATATCAAAATGCTGGACTACACACCTAAATGTCCATCAATAGGGGATTAACTTAATAAAGTATGGAATGCTCTCCAATCAAAAGTACTATGAAGCTCTTAAAAAACACTGAGGCACACCAAAATAACTGTGTATAGTACTACACTTCAGAATATACGTTAAACGGAAAATGCAAAGTGTAAAAAAGTATACAGGGTGAGTTTACAGTTGTGAGATGCAAAACAGAGTCGATTCCTGTATTGTTATTATTGCATTAGTTTCCATGCGAACAACTGTAAACCTGCTGTTTGCCCCACCCTGTACATGGCATGCTACTGTTTCTCTCACAGGAGACTGTGTCCAAATATATGTGTTTGTTTACACTAAAAAAGAACAATGGAAGGATAAGCCTCAAAAAAACAACTTACAGAACACACATAACTACCAGTTCATCTGCTTTATAAAAAGAGTCAGAGTTCCAGAGATTCAGAGCTGAACAAAACTTGTTTTCAGACTTTGTATACTTGACTAAAATGGGGAGTGTCAGCGACTACTGGTAACTGGACATGAATCAGATTTCATATAATATCTCTGATATTAATATGATAAGCAAGTGAAAAAAACTAAAGAATCTATAAAACTCTGCTCTTCACAATCTTTCATAAAATTCTGTTACACAGACTAAGAATATATTGATTTACAGTAACTGATAATAAATAGTTCAAACACCCCTAGGCAAAACGATTCTCTCCTGAGTTTTTATCACTTTTCTGCAAAGATCCTAATACTCAATTCCCATTCTTATATTCTCTTAGTCTTGTATAATTCAGTGCACATGTAATGACATCTTAGATCAATAACACTAACAGAACTGGAATATAAACATAATCCAGAAAATTCAGAATTCAAATGAAGTGAAACAGCCTGGGTGTGATGTCTGTCAACCTGCCCTTACCTGCTTACCTGTGACAGCCAAATAAAGTGTAAGAAACAGACAGCCTTTCAAAAAACTGAAAAAAATCGGGATTATCGTCAAATGAGTCGAGCCATTAAAAAAAGAGAACAATGAGGCAGAAAAGGCACAAAAACCTTCTTACAAAAAAAAAAATCTCTGTGAGCGAAGACATACAGAGAGACCATGCATGAGGAGAATAAAACCAGAATATTTGGAAATGAAAATTTTAGGTTGTAATGAATACAGGTTCAAATTCCTCCGAAAATGTGGTGTGCCGTTTAGCTTAACCCGTTTATTTATGTTAGCTTTAACCAGGTGAATAGGCCAAAATACAAGGAAGCTGTGTACAGAAGGACAGCAGAATTCCTGAACTGAATTAATACAACTCAACTAATAAGTCCTGAAAACCTACTTTTATTAAAACCTCCGCACCGGTACATGGAAACATCATAAATCCGAATACTCATTACAAAACAACAACAACAAAAATGCCCCAAACCCACCCTAGTAAACAGAACAAATGAGTAAGATTAAAACTGATTCTCTGGTTTATTTTCATGTAAATTAGGCCTCTAGATGTTCCCTTCCCTCCCTTATGTGCCAGGCAGCTTGGAGAGAGTGATTTAAAAACAAAAACCTGAATTTTAAAACTGTCTATAAATCAAATGAAATAACCTTTTAAAATATCAAAATTATTGCTCAGAATATTATTTCAATACTCTGGTTAGTCATCTTTATACCCACTGTTCCACAGTTTAAACAAATGAATTTTATTCTGCCAAGTACAATTCCCACCAAAATCCTTCTCCTGATTTCCCCATGGAAGGCAGATAATGAATGATATGCATTGGTATTTAAAAATTAAAATACTTCAATAAGCACGCTGTAAATCCACACATTTAAAACTTTTTTCATGTACTTCAGTAATGCTACTGTTGGTTAGCATCTAGTGCGCTGGGCATAGCTGGGGTCTTCTATTAGAGGATATCTTTTCATTTGCTTCTAACACTTACAGGGCAGCCTCTATTTAAGCTACTTCTGTCTTAAAAGCAGAATGATGGATTTTCTGACACCTTCTAGCTCACAAATGTCCTGTGTTTGTTTGCTTGTAACGTATCGGTTCTTAACTTTTTCAGTGGCTCCAGGCTTGTGGACTTGGGCTGTGCGAAGAACCACTTTGTACTAGTGGATTTTTTTTTTTAAGACAGAGAGGAAGGGTGGGGAACAGAGTGAGAAACACTGATTTATTGTGCCACTTATTTATGCACTCATTGGTTGATTCTTGTATGTGCCCTGACCAGGAATGGAACCTGCAACTTTGGTGTACTGGGACGACCCTCTAACTAACTGCCCACCAGGGCCTGAACTAGTGGAATTTTTTACTGGCAGCTGTGTCCAAGAGCCAGATATGGAACTATAGCAGGTCCAAGCGCATGGTCACAAAGGTCAGAGATAACCCAATCACCACTATTCTGTACCTGTTATTCAACTTGTTTTCTAAATAAGTTAGCTTTCTGTGTCATCATAAAATTTGGTTTTCCAAACTTTTGGTCAAAAAATGATGGAATGAACTCCTTATCTGCCACTAGGGGAGAAAAGATCCTTAGTTCAATTCATAGAAGTTTTTTTTGTATGTGTGTATACACACACATACATGCAAACACAGTATAGTATTTGTAGTTAAGAAAGAAGATTAAGGAATTTTCTAGTTTTTCATTGTAAGTCAACTTAAGGTTGATAATCCCTATTGACTAAGTACACTAATTTTTGACAAATGATTCTGGAAGTTAGAGGCAGGAAGATTACTAGACAAGCAAGTTCACAGGAGACAAGGGACCAAGATGTCAAGAAGAAAGGACTGGTCAACTGTTAAACACCACAGAGGGAGCACTAACTCAGGCCTGAAAAGTGTGCAGTAAGTTCTACAACTGCTGGGGGCCAGAGTTAGGGAACAGAAGTGCTAATTTGTGACCTTGGAGAAAGTCATTTCAATAGGGGGATACAAGGTCCATCTGGGAGAACGATTTGCACAACATCCTTGTAACCTGGCAGCCCAGGAGAGTGGACTGGAATGCCTATGGGTGAACAATGACGACTTCACTGTGCTAGTCAGTAGGGACAACAGACACTGTTGAGTGAGCATGTGTACTGTGTGGCTCTGACATTCAAAATGACTGAGTGAGTACAGCAACGAATCTGCATCAAAGTTTGCATTAAGCTTGAACGTTCCTCCATGGAAACTATTCAGATAATTCAGAAGGCAGCAGTTATGGGCAAGTGGTGATTGGCAGCTTCATCACAATGCACCCACTCATGCATCACGTCTTGTGCAGTTTTTTTGCAAAACATCAAATCACCCAGGTGACTGAGCCCCACTACAGCCCAGATTTGGTGCCCTGAGACTTCTGGCTTTTCCCAAAACTAAAATCATGTTTGAAAGGGAAGAAATTTCAGACAGTCAAAGAGATTCAGGAAAATATGACAGGGTAGCTAATGGCAGTTGGGGGAACTGTGTGAGGTCCCAAGGTGCCTACTTTGAAGGGGACTGAAGTGTCATTGTCCTGTGTACAATGTTTCTTGTATCTGGTATCTTCTTTAATAAATGTCTCTATTTTTCCTGGATACTTTCTGGACAGACCTCATATAGATAAAAAGCAGACTACGCTGCTTTAAGAAGTAAAAGAAAGCAGACTGAGAGAAGAAGGTAAATGCAAACCACTTTTCAGAAGCCTGGCTGTGAAGAGAGAATGAGAAATAGGACAATAGCTAGAATAAGATGAAAAGTTGAAAAAGTTTTGGGTTGTTTGTTTTTAAATACCAGAAATGTGAGCAAGTGTAAAAGGTGATAGAGTCTCAGCCAAGAAAACTGAGAGCTACAGAACTGTATCTAGGACTACTTACGTTGTATCTTTATTGAACTGTCACAAAAGCATTTATAAGCCCCAAAATTCAAAACTGAATTCATCACCTTCTCCCCAAAACCCACTGCTCCCCCTACATTCCTCACCCCAGTAAAAGGACCCATCTAGGAAGGACCCGAGCAAAGAACTTGAGTTTTCCTCGACTCTTCTGTCTTACCTGTTCCCAACAGCCCCCTTCTCTTTCACTCCACAGGTTCCTAGATAGTCTTGCAAACAATTTTTTCCAAGTACAGAAACAAGCAACCACCATCTATTATTACCATCTACCAAGATAATTTTATACCAAAATACTGTAATTTCAGATTATAAGACAGTTGTTCAGAAGGTTAGCAACCTCACATTAACTGCATTTACACTAACTACACCACTTTTACACTGAAGACACCAATGGAAATGGCTGTGTTAACAGACTTCTGTTATGAACACCTGAGATACTTATTTTTCTCAAATGCCTTTGCTTGCTAGTGGATAAGTTCCTTAGGAGCAAGGTTTGTGAATTATTAATCTTTGTATCTGAGCATTTAGTGCAGTTCCTGGATAAAACAGGTGCTCAATAAATGTTTGTAAAAACTAATGAAGAGAAAGCAACAGAGAAAGAAAACTAAAAGGCTAAAAAGGGGACAGAGAAGGAGAGAAAAATCTTTACAAAACAGCTACCAACTTGTAATTGAAGCTGAAGAGGGATTAGAGATCTCTAAGCCAAAAGGATTCTTGACTTGTCTCATCTGCTTTTTGAAAACTCTTGCGTTGAACTGGGTCTCTTCTGAATTTCTCAAAATTACTGGAACATCCCAACCAAACCTGAAGAAAGGTAAAAATAAATTAATACGTAATCTTAACACATGCTGAAACTTTGTTATATGTAGAATATATGCTTCATTAGTTAACCCTTTTAATGTAAGTATCAGAAAAGGAGATTAAGTTGCTCAATTTACATTATATTAAAGAACTGATCCGGAAATAAGAGAGATTAGAGTTCCCACAGAATTGCAATCTCTTGTTCAGTCAGCTGAATCAACATACTCTTGAAACAGTTCTACTGCTAACCACAAAGGAGTATGCTGGTTATAAACTGTACCTAATGTAACAGCAAAACATGACAGAATTATTAAATTGTTATAATGATATGAAAAACAAATATATATTTAATATGCAGACCATTTGATACCATTTATAGAATAAGAGAGCTTTTAAACACCAAATAAACACCTCTGAACTTCTGAAAAGTTCAGAACTTTTAAACACCTCTTCATTTATACTGCATTTCTCTTTTTAAATTTCATGTAAACATGTAATAATACATACTGAACAGACTTAGGAGGAAAATGAAAGGGACTAAATTCAGTTCTCTTTTAAAAAATTTACTTTTTGATTTTAGAGAGAGACAGGGAGAGAGAGAGAGAGAAACATAAATTTGTTGTGCCACTTATTTATGCATTAAATGGTTGACTCTTGTATGTGCCCTGCCTGGGTATCAAACCTGTAACCTTAGCGTATTGGAACAACGCTCTAGCCAACCGAGCTACCTGGCCAGGGCTCACTAAATTCAATTCCTTGTAAAATAAGAAAGCAGCTAAGTTTATTCAATGTAAATAAAGTAACTGAAAATAAATACATATCAGTTTACCCAAGGGACTTCAGGTTAAGCTAGCAGTTAGGTTCGTACTTGGATGCGCTCTTTCTCTCCAAACACTTAGTAGTGAGCGATAAAAATAAAAAGAGAAATCAAAGAAGACCCCACGGAGCCCTGGCTGGCATGGCTCTCATTTGGTCAGACATCTTCCCTCAAAGCAGAAGTTGCAGGTTAGATTCCTGGTTAGGGCATATGTTGGGGTTATGGGCCTGGTCCCTGGCTGGGGCACATGTGAGGCAACCAATCGATTTTTCTCACATCCAGGTTTCTCTCCCTTACCTTCTCCCACCCTTTCCCTCTCTTTTTTTTTTTTTTTAAGATTTTTTATTTATTTATTTTTAGAGAGGGGAAGGGAGGGAGAAGGAGAGAGAGACACATCAATGTGTGATTGCCTCTCATGTGGTCCCCACTGGGGATCTGGCCTGCAACCCAGGCATGTGCCCTGACTGGGAATCAAACCTGCGATACTTTGGTTTGCAGCCCACGCTCAATCCACTGAGCTATGCCAGCCAGGGCCCCTTTCTTTAAATAAAACCTTTAAAAAAAAAAGACACCACTGAAATGAGTAAACAAACTGTGGTGTATTTAAACAGAAGAACTCGGCAATGAAAAGGAATCAATTATTGCTCTGACCACATGGATAAATCTCAAAAACAACGTGCTGTGCAGAAGAAACCTGACGTAAACGAGCACATGCTATGCTTCCACAATATGAAATTTGAGAGCAGACAAAAGTCATCTATGGTAGAAATAAAAAACAGAACAATGGTTGCTTCCAGGGTGTAGAGTATAGACCGACCGGCAAGGGGCATATGGAAATTTTCTGTGGTGATGGTAATATTCTATGTCTTGGTAGGGTTTGAGCTGTATAGATGATGTGCTAGATAACACTTCAGATTTGTATATTATACTGTATATAAATATTACTTCAAAAGAAAAAACTATAAACAGAAACAAACACTGAACTTTATGCAGTGCTTTTGTGTAAAGAGCACAAGTTATTTGAAGTGATCGACAAAAAAGATGGACTGAGGAGTGGCTGAAAGGCTGGGTGGGTCAGGACAGACATGTAACAGAGACTTTATAGCAAAACATTCATATAGAACCTAAGTGATGGGCACATGTGTGTTTACTATATAATTCTTTCATTGTACGTATGTTTGAAAAATTTAATAATAAAATGTTGGGAAGAAGAGACACAGCTGGGTATAAAGGCATCTTTATGAATCTGACAAGTGTAAAACATATAAAGCAACACGTAAGGCTTACATTATAATTTGATGGGTACTGAGTCTGCAGTAGGCAGTGGCAACCAAGTCTTCACATAGTAAGAGGGCCTTACAACTGTCCCCTCAAGACAAGGGCCAAGGCCAGGTTCACAACTGGAATCCAGGAACTGGGATAGGCCGATATCAATATGGGATAGAATTGCCACCTTAAGCCCTGGTCCTTGACTAAGGAACAGGGGGTTGTCTAGATATCTGGGTGGAGGCAATTATAAAATGGTTAAAAAGCAAGGAGAAGAACAAAGGGTGGGGAACTTCCACTAAAATTTAGGTTGCAAACTAAAATTTCAGAACAACACAAATAAGTTGAATGCCAAGAAAAAGCCAATAAAATTAACAAATGGAATAAAATTAACAAATGGAATAAAATTTCACTCTAGATTAACCTAATTTTATAGAACAGTTAGATAAGACTGTTCTGGTTCTGCCTAAAAAAGCTGAAAACGAAGCTTCTAACAAATCAGTCTATTTCCAAGCAGGTTAACTGCATCCCAAAACAAAGCTCAAGAATATTTATATGAATACAAAACATCTAACACCAGGTAAAGTAAAACTCACAATGTTTAGTGTTCAATAAAAAAATTACCAGGCATGCAAAGAAACAGAAAAATATGACCCACAATAAGGAGAGAAACTAATCAATAGAAACAGACCCCAGAAATGATACAATACTAGATACCAGATACTAGAATTAGTAGACAAGAGCATCAAAATAATTGTTATAACTATACTTTTTAAAGAAGATAAAGATTGAGCATTTCATACAGAGATATGAAAGATATATAAAAGGCCCAAATCCATTGCTAAAGATGAAAAACATAATGATTGAGATGAAAAACATACTGAGTGGGATTAAGAGCAAATTAGCCATTACAGATCAAAAGATTAATAAATTTGGAGACCCAGCAACAGAAAGTATACAATATGAAACACAGAGAAAAAACGGCTGAACAATGAAACAGTGAGCTGAAGGACATCATCAAATACACACGTAACTGAAGTCGGCAGAGGAGGGACAGAGGCAGCAGAGGAAAACCAGACTGATGTCACTCAGAAACAGAGATGCAAAAATTCTGAGCAAATTAAATCCAATGTAGAAAAAGATTAATACATCATAACCAATGACGTTTATCTCAGGAATGCAAGGTTAGCTTAGCATCACATTAAAATTTTAATGTAATTCACCATATTAACAGAGAAAAAAACACACACACAATATGATCATCTCAATACATGCAGAAAAAGCACTAGCTAAAATCTATTGTCTATTCCTGATAAAAACCATCAGCAAACTAAGAATGTAAAGGAACTTAATCTGATAAAGAGCAGCAACAGCAATAAAAAATGTACAGTTCACATCATACTTGAAAAATTGCTTTCCTCCTAAAATCAGGAATAAGACACAATAGCCCTGTGTCCTTAAGCAATCACTTGTCCTCGATGTAACTGTTACCCCACCTGTAAAAGTTCATGACTGGCTTGGCACTGTGGAAGTCCTAGCTATGATAATGTTGATGACGGAGTAGACTTAGGAGTTGACAGAAGGGCTAGAGAGAAAAATTAACTTCCCCTTCTCGATTTTCAGAATCACTCATCCCACAGGTTTTGTGTCCACCGCTCACCACTGCCCCAGGGCCTTCTGAAGGGTCACTCAGGCATGTGAAGTGGCAGGACACAAGACATGGCCTTCCTGTGACAGCCATGAGAAAGACCCTTCCCTTCCCTTCCTTCGTCCCTTGGAATGAAGAGAACAAATGAAGAAACACCACTCTATACATATGCATTACATTCCCTGGCCCCTTCCTCATAATTTTAATTCTCCCTACCTTCCCCCACCCTTTTTTTCTTTACCTCCTCTGCCCGGCTCCTTATACCCACACTACCAGCAGTAAAAGCCAGAATTCAGATCTCATAGAGTTCATTTCTACTGTAGCTTCAAGTACTGCATTTCAGGTACTCGTCATGCTGTACCTAAAAATTTCAACTAAAGAATTCTTAAAGGTAGAGGAGCCACAAAGTCCAAAAAGCAGGGCTTTGGGGAAATAAATGGAAGCAGCCTGTTGTGAACAAGAAATTCCTTTGTAATATGCTTTATGGTCTCCATAATATATCTGGTTTTAATATAAGAAATATTTCTTCAAATCTTTACATAAAATCAATGTTGCAGGAAAATATGCCATATCTGCTCTCTGGCTTTGCATATAATACAGAATGAAACAAATGATTTGAGATGTAAAGTGTTGCTTTTTTTTAAGCGTGGTTATCCAAGGCTGCTTGGCCCATCAAGAATTGACAAAGCACACCTACTATTAAACTAAATTCACTTCTCCAGGTTTTTTATGTCTCTGCCTCATGCATAATCTGGGGTCTACATTTTTAATATTCTAAGGTCCTTGATTTAACTCATATATGTCTTTTTTAAATTGGTATTATGAATCTTGCTTAATCTTTGGCCTTTTTATCTTACGTAAACCTTTTACTGTGATGAATAATATACATACAGAAAAGCATGCAAAACATAGTTCAGTGAATTACAAAGTAATTGTTACTCAGGTTAAAAATCAAAACACCGTCCTCAGAAAGTCTCCTTGTGTCAACTCCCAAGCACTGTCCTTTCCCTCCTCACTATACTGACTTTGGTCACTATAATTTAGTTTTTTAATTTTATATAAGAGGAAGTTTGCTGTGTGTACTTTTTTAAAAAAGATTTATTTACTTTTAGAGAGATAGGGAAGGAGAGAGGGAGAGAAACATCAATGTGTGGTTGCCTTTCGCACTCCCCACTGGGACCTGGCCTGCAACCCAAGCATGTGCCCTGGCTGGGAATTGAACCAGCAGCTCTTTGGTTCACAGGCTGGCCCTCAATCCTCTGAGCCACACTAACCAGGGCTGCTATGTGTACTTTTATTTCCTATCTTACAACGTTTTGCTTGAAGATTCAACCATATAGTTACACTGAGTGCATTTACATTTTTGTGTAAACAGACCACGATTTGCTTATTCGTTCTAATTTTAATGGCCATTTACGTGGCCCTCATATTTTGGCCATTATAAAGAATGTATACGGGAACATTTGCACACAAGGCTCAGTGCATGTACATGCATTTGTTAGGTACACACTGGGCATGGAATTCCTCAGCCATAAGGTCTGTGCTTCTTCAACTTGAGTGGAAAATGCCTACAACTCTTCTATGTGGGTGTCCATTTATACTCCCACCAGCAATGAATGAGCGCTCCCCTAGCTCCACGTCCTTGCCAAAACATTACTAGCCATCATGGTGGGTGTGTGGTGGTACTGCATTCGGTTTTAATCTCTATTTCCCTCATGACTAGGGAGGCTGAGCACTTTTTATGTTTATTGCTACTTGAATATCTTCTTTTGTGAACGCCTTTGTCAAGTTCTTCTCTGTTTTTCTACTGGTCTGTCTTTATTTTTCTTATTGACAGGAATTCTTTGGATTCCTGAATATGTGCCCTTTGTTGGATTTTTCTTCATCCATTCTACATCGTGTCTTTTCATGTTCATAATGGTATCTTTTGAAGAACAGAGTTCTTAATTTTAGCTCGAAGTTATTAACCTTTTCCTTTAAAGTTAATGGTTTTGCTCTTTGGCTTTTCATTCCTGCCTTATCTGAATTATGTCCTAACACTGCTACATTTCCCAGTTACAATGTCAGACATTTTAGTATTCCTGTCGTCTTAAAGCAGTTAGCCAAGCATGGCGAGAGCGGACAGCACTTAGACTTTGCCTTCCACACCTGACTTTGCCAGCCCCATTCCCCTGACATCCTCCTGCTTTGGAGGAAAAGGGGGAGCGGTGCACAGGGCAGAATTCACTGTGTAATATAGAGTGACATCATAGTCCGAACACACCTCTTGTCCTAAACATTATGCCTAATGTATCTAAGGTCATGTAAGCTGTGTTTTTGGACAGCTGATACACTGATGACTCAGGCTGAGCTTCCAGCTTAGTATAATCCTAAAACTTTTCACGTGCCTGACCCAGCGTGAACATGCTGATTTTTGTACAAAAATCCGCAACTTTCACAATTTCAACTTGTTTGATGTGGACCAACATTTCCATCTTTAATGTATTGCTCAAAAGCCAATGGCATAAACACTGTGGAATGAGGTTAAAAATTGGAGGCTGGTTAAATAGCAATCCATACGAAGGGGTGACAAGTGGTTCTGTAGAACACTGGGAAGCAGACCCAGTGATGTGTCTCTGGCCACCATCCTTACACCTGGCCTTCCCCACATTTTTAATAAAAAATTTGAATAAAGTCATTGATGTCTTATGTATCATATCTGACATAAGAAATAAAACAGTAAAAACAGAGTTGACTGATTTTCTTTTCAATCAATTCCATCTTTATCGTTTTTCCCACTAAAGGTCATTTTGGTAACTGTTAGTAATAAAATAACAACTAAATAAATATTTCTTAACATTCGTTACTTTGTCTTTTATATAAACTGAGCCCTCCTTTTTTTCCATAAAGAGAATTTTCCATTCTCTTCCCTTTGCTGTTATAATTTTATACTTAATCCTCCTGGATTTTTTAATAATTCTGGTTTTCTCCATTTCTAAATTGTTTGCTGCATTTGTTCACAAAAATGTTCAGAAGTTTAACTTTCAGCATGGCAATAACCTGCGGAATTCCAATTCTGTCCACGTTTTCATATGGCATGTACGACATCTTACCCTGCACACGCTTCCTAAGCTTCTTTTTAGTAGCTAAAGCAGAACTGACCTCCTGTCCTTGTGTCTGAAATCTCACAGAGTCCCTCATGAATAAAGTTACTTTGAGGCTGAAGTTTCAAGCTCAGCAATAAACAATTTTCACCACCCTTTCAACCTTCAGAAAACACACAGGCAGTGTGCAAGGCCTCCTCTCCTGCCCAGTCTCCCAAAAATGGTCACACTTGGCTAGTTGGATTCTGAGACTGATCAGCATATAAAACCCATTCCTAAAGATATCCCTAGTATGGGAGGTGGGTCGTCTCTGAGAACTGCTGTGCTAATGATAAGACTTTGAAAAAGTAACTCAATCTGTAAAATTCGGAGCCCTTAATTATGAAAAGAAGGGTTAGAATAAGAGCTCTTATGGCCCTACTAAGGTTTGAAATGCCATTTCTATAGTTTTGGGGTTTCTTCTAAAATGTTCCAAGAAAATCCTTGCCAATACATCATCTATTTGGTACGCTAAGCACATACAAACTAAAGTCAGATTCTTTTCCTAAGGAGAGCTCTGTGCCTCATCACCAGCCTCATCACACACAAACGACCTGATGCATTTGACAAGTGAGATGAGAAGGAGTCAAGGTCAGTGTTTCAGGCAGGGCTGGCAGGAGGCAGACTCCACACCAGTTACTGAAACATAAAGAACTGTTAAACCAAGTACTGGAGGGCTGAAAAGGCAAGAAAGGGACACGAAGGTATCCCAGCATGAAGCAGTTATCACTGCTAGGGCTGGGCACACAAAGAAAAAAGTGGGGCTTATTACAAGTTAGAAACTTAGAGAAGGGATCCCTGGGAGCTAGGACCCAGACCTTTTTGGCAGGAGTTCTGGCCAGCTGGTGCTGACATCTCTGAAGGAGTGCCCTAAGGCTGGTTTTCGGTATGAGGAAAACTGTAAACTAAAATAAACTGCTGCAACATGGGCCAACCATCACTGCCAGGGTGAAGGCCAATGTTGCAGAAATGTAGACCAGGAAAAGGGAGCCAACTTTTAAGAAAGAGACTGGAAGGCTGGAAGAGGAAGAAGGAACTCGAGGAGGAAGAAGATAGCAAACGAGCACTAGAGAAATGTGGTTTGCAAAGTCCCAGCCAGCCCCAGTATCAAAAAGCAGAGAACAGAAGAGCATGTTTGCAGCTGAGACAACAGCCTCTGAGAAAGATCTGTAGGATGACTTGCAGTATATTCTTGCGGCAGCACTGAAGGATCCAGGGACCTCCCCTAAGGCGACCTGACCTTCCCCTTCAATGAGAAGTTCCCCGTCTACCAATTGGCTTCCACCCAGGCGCTGATGAAAGGTCGTAACTCTCCACTGTTGTGACTCAAGTCAGGGTTTTGGCTCCAGTCGTGGAGTCTTCCATTCTGTGCAGTTCATATAGCATTTAGTAAGCCACCGTCTATTTTATTCTCAGGGACATTGTAACCCATTAGCCACTGCCAAAGATCCCAGCAGACCAAAACGTTTTCTGCTACGTCTTCCACTACCCACTATGGAACACATGGTCTGCCCTGACTCCTGTGATTCTGTGTTGCCACTAGACTTTTAAGTCAGGAGGTCTACCCTACGGGCAGCATCTCTCACCATCGTAAATTGCCTAGGGAAGGCAGGTGCCAGGGATTCTCAAGGATGTGTCTCCTCTCAGTAATATATTTCTCAGTGCCTTCATGAAAAGTGTACCTTTGGTGCCCTCTTGAAGAATGCAGTAGAGGGGTGGGTGTGCAGACTGCATGTAATAAATACAGTCCAATATTCCTATTTTCCTAAGCCTTCAGATTTCTTCCCTCATATGTGAGGAAAGTTCCAGAATGTCAACCTTATGAAATATAAGGCCACCTCTGAGTCCCAGTTTCAGTCAACCAAATATGAATTTAACAATTTATATTCAGAATTTCTTGAGAATACACCCAAATCGATATATCTTATCTCATTGGATCTAGTGTTACCTTCTGTCCTGCTTAGCCTAACCTATTTACAATCCATTTTCACATATACTTCCAAAGTTCTCAATGATACAAATTAGCAAAATTTTGCAATTCTTTTAGAGGCTAGGCTATTTCTAACCAGATCAGAATTCTGTCCCTGAGCTTCCAAGCAAAACATAACAGAGGCAGGACTTGAGTACAGACACCCTTTGCAAAGCAACTGCCCTAGGCGAGGTTATTATGAAATCTTTAAGCAAGGGAAAGTTGGTTTTCTCATACACAGAAAGCAGGCAGCTTCAATCAACAAAGGAGGCTCAGACTGACTTGGGGTTTTAAGATTCTCAGCGTTGTCCAAGTCTATTCAGACGTTCCCATTCCAAGTTTCAGGGCTGCGCTTCTTTCCAATCAGTGTCCTAAAAGAGACATCTACAAGGCTGTGTAATTCTATTATCAGCACAATTAAAGCTGTGTTCAGTTTTTAGCTCTGTGGCGACGTGAAATAAAGTACTTTAGAACCATAGAAACTGTCTGATTCTCTAAGATTAGATCTGAGAATTAAAAGACCTGAGTTTGTCATTTTCTCTTTAACTACTCCAGTGATCTCAAAAGCAACCATCCCACCCAGCCCTCAGTCCTGCAGTTATCATTACTGCCATAATGGTCAAGTGTGTTAGCCGCCTGGTCCCTCAAGGCACTTGTTTCAGAAATCATTTTATCACAATCACCCAAAGGTGGTGAGTGATTTGATGAACTGTGATGCCAGTGTATGTCATGGGTTACTAGATGTGTATTTCCCATTGGCAAGGAACTGAGGAAATGACCAGACCACCCCCCAAACACCGTCTTTGAGGGTTCCCCCCAGGATCCTATTCTTCGTAACTTCTTTATTGATATCTTTATCAGTCCAGTCAAAAACCAAAACCACAGCAGTTATTTGAACGTAGGCCTGTCTGATACCAAAGTCTGTCTCTTAACCACTATAAACATGGCGTTTCTGACCACCCTTCACACAGAGATGCTGCCTTCATTATCAGTATGGCCTTAACTCATTTTCCTCTTCTCAATAGTGAAGATAGGCATCTAAGATATCTAATTAGTTGGCCCATCAGAAAATTAAAATGTAAGGATTTAATGCAATTATCAACTACTTATTTCCCTTAATTGAGAAAAATTGTATTTCTTTAAGAGAATAACATTACCATTACAGTTATTTCAAAATCCTGTGTTAAGACTGCTTTTCTCAAATGGGCAACAGCTCCCTAATTCCAATTACAAACTTTCTTGAAGGGCAATAGCAATAAAATCTGATGGGCCAAGAATAACAAATTGTGTAAAACTGGTCTTAATCTTTTCCCATGCACAAACAAGGAATTTTATGCTCTTCTGCTTATGGTGTGGAAAGCAGTGTAAAGTATTAAAACTTTGCTTAGTTCCTAAAGATGGCATATGATGTCAGAAAATGACAAGGGCTTGTGTCCTTTCTTTAAAGGAATCACTTATATTGTGATCAAAGGGTATTTTTAGACTCGTTTTACACAGCCTGCTTTCTTCACTGACATGTCTCCTCTGCCCTCTGCTCATGTTGTATTCTCTGAAATGCCTTTTACTCTCCATTGCACACACTGTACTCCACTTATTTTTCAAAACATTCCTTCAAAATGTAACTCATGTCTTTCTTCAACGGATGGACTAGTAAAATGATTTCAACTAGCTCTATCTATACAGCTTCTCTAAACATGATACAATGGAGTTCTGTTACAAGTGACGCTGAGGCCAGGTGCTCAGCGCAGAAGTACAACAATCAAACTTGTTTACAGTCCATGTCCGTGCACTGTACCGCAGCTGACTGGACACTCTGAGCACACAGTAGGCCTCAATCCAGGACAGAAGCCTTTTGGACAAGCACTCATTCCCAACACCAAGACCAGACACCTACTGGATGCTTTATTACCCAGAAACAAAGCTGGGTAAATTAAATACCTTAATCGGGCACCACCCCCCTTTGCCTGCAGCGACAGTGATCGTTCCTGGGAGGTAATGAAGGGCAGTGATGCAGGTGTGGTGTTCACCTTGTTTTCCTCGAGGAGCCAGTTGGAGCCCTCGACACCAGATCCCCGACAGCCCCAGGTGCTCCAGCGCCGCTGCGTCCCAGCTCACCGCGACCCTACTACCCAGCTGTCTGCCCCTCCATCTCTTGCCACTAGCTCTGGGCACTTACCATCCCAATACCAGGCCGGCGGTCACGATGAAGCAGGTAAAGACCACCGCGATGTAGAAATGCGGTGAGTACTCATACAGTGTTACTAGAAACAACGCAGCCATCAGGGTCTTCTAAGTTGAACTGGGCTCCGGCGCCCAGCCCAGCTCAGCCTGCTCCGCCAGGGTAAAAGCCACTACGGTGCCCCGCAGCGGACAAACTTTGTACCTCCGCACTTGCCTGCGGTCCTGATAAACTGGACGTCGGGCAGCCTCGCCGGCTGAGGGAGCCGAAGTGCCAATCACGACGTCATCTTCAGGGCTCTCCCCGCCGTCCCGAGCTATTGGCTTTACCGAGGGGCGGGGCCCTGGCTTGCACCGCCCCAACTCACGGGATTGGTTCCCAGCGAGCGTCTTCTCCGCCCCTCCGTTCCAGCCCCCGCTTTTCTGCGGCAGTTTCTAAATATCAATAGATTGGGCGGTCAGTTCTGTCCCGGACTCAGCTAAGGTTTTCTGAGGACAGAAAGAGGGAGCACAATCCAAAATCCATGTAATAAAGCCTAAATCCTGAATCCTTACATATTAGATCCGAGGCAAGTTTGGGAGGAGAGGGAAGGTTGGCATCTTGGGTTCTAAAAAGTGAAATAACCCCATATCCGCTCTAGTTTTATCTAGAAAACTTAGAGTTAGGCGCTGTACGGAACCCCAGAAGGAGCCTCACAAGCAGTTTGTATAAGCCTTGTCAGCATTTTCAAGTTGGATTTAATGGTAGAGGAAAATCGGCATTGTGTATCAAGATGCTCATAGAAATAGATCAACTGTCCTCCCACATCCTTTTTTTCTCCCCCTACACCTATAAAATTAGAATTAGATATTTGAGCTTTTTGTGTTAATATTCACTTTAATACTAATTTTAAATATGTATCATGTGTATGTATGTATATATACTTTCTTTTTGTTTGAGCAGAAGTTTTTAAGTACATCGTTTTTCTTCATTCCCATTCAAACAACTCCAAGTTAGCCTCCCCGGAAGTCTCTCACAACACTTCCACTGACGTTTCATTAACTTGCGTTTAGTCCTAAAGCCACACCTAGCTGCCACACAGACTGGGAAATGTAGTCTGTTATTCTGAGCAGCAACATCCCTGCTACAAGTCTGGGTGGGGCTGGAGGTGGTGTTACCAAAGAAGAAAGGAACAAAGGACCTTTAACTCCGTGATAACTAGTGGTCACATCGCATTTCCAAATCACCAGTAAAATTGGTGCTGGAGGAAAATGAGGTAAATTTGTTCTGTGGCTTCCATATCCCTTGGCAAATGACCATGTGTTGGGTATTCTCTGGAGTACTGCTGTGTGAGAAGCGTGGTTTAACAACATTTTTAATGACTACATATATATATGTGATTTCTGAAAGTATATAGTTTAATTAACCCCAATTGTCAGACAATTTTTAAATTATAAATAACACTGTAATGAACATTCTTAAAGCTAAATCATTTCTTTGTGAAAAATTCCTAGAGGTGAATCTTTTGGTTCAAAAAGTAGGTACATTTTAAACTTTTGGAAAAACACTGCTCTCCAGAAATATATTAACTTATGCTTCCACCCTTTCATCCTCAGTTTTGCCATCACTTGACAGTGTCATTTGACACTTAACAAAAATTTTGGCCAATGTGAAAGGCAATTTTATTGCCATAAACATTAAGAATTTTCATAATGAAAACAAAAACATAGGAAGTTCCAAGTTAAAGTGGGTATTAAATATATGCCTGTAATTTTTCTCTCTCCCAAAATGATACTAAAACTATACTGAAGGGATTTAAAAAATAAATTAACAAAAAAAGGAAGAACAGAAAATAAAATAATAGCAGCAACATATTGAAAGATGGAAAACAGATGAACAAGGATAATTCACAAACCAGGCCATGAAAGCCAAATCCCAAACCAGCAGTGCGGGAAACTGAGACCCAACCTGATTTACTCTGGAGAATTCACAAAAAGAGCAGGTGCTAGCACAGCTTTAACTCAAGTCCTTATTTCCCACTTCAATAACTGCTATAACCATTGACATTTGTCATTTTACTTTCAACATAGATTTTTTTAAAGACAGATCTTATTTCATTCCACTACCAGAAATCCTTGATTGCCATGCTATCTATGCTTCAGAATGAAATACCGAGTTCCCTGTTGGCATATTCACCTCTATGTGACCCAATTTCCACTTACCTCTTACTCATTCAAAAACTGTTCCTTTCTTTTTCTTGTTCTTTTTTATCTTTACCTGAGGACATTTTTTCAATGATTTTAGAGAGGAAGGGAGAGAGAAACATCAATGTGAGAGAGGAACACCAGTCGGTTGCCTCCCGTACCAACCTTCACTGGGGATCAAACCCTCAACCTAAGTGTGGGCCCTGACAGGGAATTGAACCTTCAACCCTTTGGTTACAGGACAACCAACTGAGCCACACTGGCCAGGGCCAGAAACTGTTTCTTGAGTGTCAGATGTGTTCCAGATACCGTAGAAGACATTAGGGATACAAAAATAAGCCAAAAATTATATATCTCTTGTGTTCTTGTGTTTATCATCTAATGGAAAGGACAAACATTAGCCAAAGAATCTTGAACAAAATATAAAGCAAAATCATGATAAGTGCTATTAAAAAGAGCTACGCAGAGCTATGAAAGCCTATAATGGGCTTTCATAATATTGGGGAAATATATGGTTGACCAAGGAAGGCTTCCCTGAAGAACAGATTATTAAGCTTAGTGCTGATGGAGAGAGGTGTAACAAGCAAAGGAACATGAGGGGAGAAGAAGCATGTAGGATAGAAGTGACAGCATGTGCAAAGGCCCCAAGGAGGGAGAAATCATAGCATACCAGGGAAATGAAAGGCCACTGTGACTAAAACGTGGAGAGTGAGGAAGAGCATACTATGAGTTGAAGGTGGAGATAGGTAAGGCCCAGTCCATATGGGAGTCTTGCCATTTTAACTACTCAACTTTAAGAGCAGTGAGAAGCCATGGATGTGATTGAAGAAGGGGAGTGTTAGAAACTGAATTGCATCCTGCAAAATCTGTAATTTGAAGCTTTAACCTCCAATGTGGCTGTACTTGGAGGTGGGGCCTTTAAGTGAAGTCATAAGGGTGGGATCCTAGTCCAATAGGACTGGTGCAAAAAATAAAAAGGAAGAGACATTGTTCTCTATACATGTGCATACAGAGAAAAGGCCATGTGAGGACACAGTGAGAAGACGGCTTCTGCAAATCAAGGAAGCCTGTTGGCACCTTGGTCTTGGACCTCTAGACTCTAAAGCTGTGAGAAAATTACTTTGTTTTGGCCACCTAGTCTGTGTTATTCTATTATGGCAGGAGAGGCAGGAATGACAATCGGTTTGCATTTTGAAACAAGCACTTTGGCTTTTGTGGACAAAACTCTTTGGTAGGAGACTGGCATGGATAGGAGTAACTATGGGGATATCAATTAAGAGATTCTTTTAAAATTCAAGGCAAGACATATTGGTAACTCTCATCAGGATAGTGGTGAGGTCTTGCAGGGAGATGGATTATTAGTAGGAAATTATTTTAACTGAGTGACAAAAAAATAATAATAGTATCTTACTTGAGATATTTCTCTTTCAAGTGAAAGTCCAGAGGTAGGTAATGCAGGACTGATACAGTACTCCACAGTGCAAGGGACCGAGGTTTATATTTTGCTTCATGTAGCTCCATTTCCTAAGGTTACCTCATGGCCCAAGATGTCTGCAGGAGCTCCAGCTATCATGACCATATTCCTGCTAGCAAGAGGGAGGAAAGAGAGGGGGGGGATGAAACTCCACTTCAGGTTAAGGAAACTAAGGATACAGCACACATTCCATTGGTCAAAACTAAGCCTCATGTCCAAATTTAACTGAAATTAAAGGCAGGAAAATTGTCTTGGTTCAGAGCGTCTGGCTAAAACTAGAGGTTTTTATTACTTAGAGAAGGAGAAAACAAGAGTTTGAGGGAGAACTAGGAGTCTCTATCACAGGAGAAGTATGCAGGACCTAATGATAGATTGGGTTGGGGCATGAGAGAGGGGCAGGAGTTGAAATTTCTGACTTCTTCTGCCAGATGAATGGATGTAGCTATCATTCACTGAAATTAGATCCTAAATCTCCAATCTCTCACCTCTCATCCCTATCCCCCTTCCCTTATCCCCTATAAATACTAGTCATCAACCTACTGAATTAATCAATCTTCTAAAAATACATTAGATACGTTACAGATGGATGCAGGTATATAGAGCCTGAAGCACATACCCTTTGGGGGACCCATTCTAAGAGACTGAACATAAAATTACAAATACAAATTAAGTATAAGGCCTTGGAAGGGCCCCACGCAAATGAAGATCTCCAAAATGTAAACTTCATTCACCTTAGGGTACTTTAAGCCTCACCTTTACTTTATCACCCAGAACAAAATTGTAAGATGCCATGGATTGTTAGGTGATCCTGATTTCAGAGAAATTAATGTGTGGGAAGAAATGAATCTCAAAAGTAGTGAAATAAGCTATTTTCAGATCTCAGAATTGGCTACTGTATTAGGATTCTCCAGAGGAAGGGGTGAGAGGAGAGGTATGTAGGTAGACATAAATATTGGGAGAGAGATTGATTGATTGATTGATTGATTATGAGGAATTGTCTCACATGACTATGGAGGATGAGAAGTCCCACAGTCTGCCACTTACAAGCTGGAGATCCAGGAAGTGGTGATGTAGTTCCAATTCAAGTCTAAAGACCCAAGAACCAGGGAAATCAATGACATAAATCCCAGTCCAAAGGCAGGAAAAGACCAGTGTTTCAGCTCAAGCAGGCAGGCAGGTAGAAAAAAAAAGGAGGAGGCAAATTCCTTCTTCCTCTGACTTTTGTTCTACTCAGGCCCTCATCTGATTGCACAATGTTCGTCCACCTTGGGGAGGATAATCTGTTGGGTTGACCAAAAAGTTTGTTTTCTTTTTTCCATAAGATGGCTCTAATAGCGCTTAGTTGTCTTTAACTTCATTGAAAATACTTGTGTTAGATTGTATTGTGACAGCTGTCACAGCAGCATGCATTTAAATAAAAAGTATCAAAATTGGTGAATTTTTGAGTAACCATTTTAATGTTGAAGATGGAAGAAAATAGGCAACATTTTTGGCATACTATGCTTTAGTATCTCAAGAATGGTAAAAACACAATTGAAACGCAAAAAAAAATTTGTGCAATATATGGAGAAGGTGCTGTGACTGATTAAATGTGTCAAAGTGTTTTGCAAAGTTTCAGGCTGGAGATTTCTTGCTGAATGATTCTCCACCACCAAGTAGATCAGATGAAGTTGATAGGGATCAAATTGAAACATTAATTGGGAACAATCAACATTACATCATGTGGGAGATAGCCAACATATTCAAAATAGCCAAATAAAGTTATTGGCGAAAATGAAAAATGTGTCTTTTATTTTATGGAAAAACTAAATTTTTTTGGCTATCCCAATACTTTGCCAAGTACACTGACTTATTTCAATGCTAATGTCATCCAGAAACACCCACATAGACACACTCTGAAATCATGTTTAATCTGAACACCCCATGGAGCAGTCAAGCTGACAAAGTTAATCATCACAGCTATGTGCATATGCTCCTTCCTTTGCCGGGAAAACCCTTCCGTTCCTCCTTCTGGCAAACTTTCTATGTATCCATAAGACCCATTGCTGAAGCTTCCTTCTTCAGGAAGCCTTCCTGAGCACTTCCCAACACTTGGGGAGAGGCCTCTCCATAACACCCATCGTGGGTCTATGTGGAGCTTCCCTGATGCTGGCGAAAGCATTTGATCCTAGTCTATGTAGCCTACTAGGTAGGTCCCCAGCTCCCTGAGTGCAGGAATGACATCAAGTTGATGTGTGTGCCAAAAGTACCTAACATATGTCTTCTAGTGTCTCAACACGTGTTTATGGAAGGAAGGAAAGAAAGGCGGAAGGGAGGGAGGCAGGGAAGGGACAGAAAGAAGGAAGTTCTTCTCCATGAGATAATCTGGCAGCCCAAAGTATCTATATTAGGCTAAAAAATGTATAACTCTCAGATGAACAGAAAGTATGGCTCTTCTTCATGATCTATAACTGATATAGTTTGGCTCATGAAGCCTCGCACCATTGAGTAACAGAAGGGAGGAAAAAAGAGAGGACAATGGGAGACTAGTAAGCCTAAATTTATCAATTAAAGGTATCCTACTCCAAGTTTAACTGCCCTTTTGGGTAGCTGGTCTCTTTTAGGAAAATTATTAGTCTCTCCTCTCACTCCTCCCTCTTCTCTCTAAGATGCTTCTCCCTAAGACAGAAAATTTTTAATGTTTTTTAAAGATTTCATTTATTTATTTTTAGAGAGAGGAAAAGGGATGGAGAAAGAGAAGGAGAGAAACATCAATGTGTGGTTGCCTCTTGTGCACCCCCAACTCGGGACCTGGCCCACAACCCAGGCATGTACCCTGACTGGGAATCAAACCTGTGACCCTTTGGTTCGCAGGCTGGCACTCAGTCCACTAAACCATACCAGCCAGGGCTAAGATGGTATTTTATGGATACCTTCTGTACTGGGTGTTCACATGATCTCATGGTAGGGTTGGGAAAATGAGGACATTTGTGAGTCCTCAATGAAGTAAAGCAAGTTGCATCTGGCTTTTTGTCGCACTAGTTGGCAACTACCCCGAGACCCAGAGTTCCAGCCATTTACCTCTGCTTGTTAAGCCTTAATGCACTATGATCTATTAGCTCTGCTGGTTCACCAGACTGTTCACCATCTCCAATTTTACTTCTTGAGGGAATTATGAATATGTAGATTCTCCTACATGTCACCTGCAGGCCACTGAGAACCAGCAGTTATCTCAGGATACAAAATGGGCCACCTCTGTCATTGAACATTATTGTTTGAATCATGTTCAAGGAGGTGCAGAGCCAAATGCAATGCCTCTCCTTTCTTAGAGGAGCAGACTACCAATTCTCTCTGTAGGTTCTCCAATACCACATCTATTTGGGTGCTTTTCCTTCCCTGCCCCCCATTCTGAGACTTCAGCCAGAACAGGTTAGGTATGAATGCCTGCTGTATTTATTCAAGCTCCATCTCCATCCCACCCTCCACCAGACCAGAGTGGAAAGACTTTCCCTCATTCCCATTCAACAGGTACTTCCCTTGTGTCATAGCCTCCATTTTCTCTACAATATTGTATGTACTAAATGACACTTTTAATTATGCCAAGGTTTGGATTTTGAAATGTTAAATGGAACTTTAAAATTTTATAAAACCTTTCTCTCTTAGTAATGCCTGGCTATTTCAAGACTACTGTCTTTCTTGGGACTCAAAATCCTTCAGGGTTTGTCATAAAATAATGCCTTTTTTATTACAAACTATTTAAAAATCACAAGCATGTAATTCTGTAACAGAACAATATCACACTTGAGCACATCATATGACATTTTAGGTGAAATGTTCAAATTAAAACTATAATTATTGCACCCATATTATTGCCCTACAGACCACACTCAAGCAGGTGTTACTTTTTCCGGGCCCTGTATTTTGGTATTCAAAAGCTGGTTTTTTGTTTTTTGTTTTTTTTTTGCATTCCCGGCATCACAGTTATGTTTCTCTTTTGAGTCTGGTAGATACTTCTGGCCAACCAATGAAAAGGTTTCATAACAGAAATGCAAAATTTATTAATATGTTGTCAAAAGTTATTATCTCCATTATATTTTTCTTGCATTTGCCAATCCCATTCATTCATTTTATATGGCCTTTCCATGTCTCATATTATTTCTTGGAGGGCAAATTTATCTGTTTTGGATACACCAACAGGAATATAATAAGCAGCATAACTTTGAGTTTCTAACTTTGATTTTCAAACTTTGAGGCAGTCCCTGTGCAACAGAATTGGATGAATGTGTAATTTGAGTATGATCCCATAGATGACAGGAATTGTGAAAAATCTTATAGTACCTAAGCAGAATCTAACCCTTTGAACCGACTGCACTTCTAAGTCCCTCCGGTAAAAAACTCTCGTGGTCTTAGATGTTAGACTTCTGCTATCTATATACACTAAATGGCAGGAGGCTACCTGGAGCCTACTCCAACTGAGCTCACAAAGGTGATTAATACGGCACTTAGTCTGTGGCCCAAAGCTTAGTATATTCATTTTTAAGAGTGGTTCTCAACTGGGGATGATTTCGCACCCCTACCTCCTGGCGACATTTGACTATATATGGTCACATTCTTGGTTGTCATAACTGGGAGTGCGTAGAAGCCAGGGATGCTGCTAAACACCCTACAATGCACAACAGTCCACCCACAACGAAGAATTATTAGACTTCAAATGTCAATATGCTGAAGTTGGAAAACCCTAATACAGAAAATTTTATTGAATTGAACCAAAGTCCCTTGATCTTGGATATTAGGAGTGCATTTTGGCAAGGTCGCCCAGTCGCAGTTAAACAGGAGCATACAGGCGACCGCTCCCGCTAATTTTGAGCCGCGCCTCCCACCGTCCGCGGTCACGTGTCTGCCCGCGAAGGCCGCCTGAGCAGTGGGGGAGGCTCGGCTGAGCACCCGGGCAGGAAGGGAGGTGGCTGAGGTGCCATTCTTAAAGGGGCCCGAGGGAAGGCGAGAGGCTGCTGGCTGCCGGAAGGAAAATGGTGAGTTGCCGCCGGGGAGGGTGGGGGCCAGAGGGCTGGGCCAGCCAGCTGGGCTTTCCTGTTTGCCCGAGCGGGTCTCGACGGGCAGCGCCCGGGGTGGGTCGGCGGCCGCTTCCGCCCGGCCGCTGGCTGGCGCCCACAGCCGGAGACTTGGCCTCCCCTTGTCTCCCTGTTGCAGCCCCGCCTTACGAGCAAAGTCCTCCAGCCGGGCCCCCGGTGGACCACTCCCAGACCTCCCATACCAGCCCCAGCGGCCCTGGGACTAAGGTGCGGCCGGTAGGGGTGGGCCGTCCTCACCGCGTCCTGCTGGACGGAGGGTTCCAGCTCCTGAGCTGAAGTGTTGGAGAGCCCAGGGGCCCGGCTCGGCGGAGGGCTTCCCCACACACGGGTTTCACTACCGGGGGCCGGCCGGCGCCGAGCACCCTCCGCCTGGCGGCCTTTGCCGAGAGGGCTCGCTCGAATTCTGATTTCATTCTCTGGGCCTCGCCGTAGCTTGTCTTCTTCCCTCTGTCTACCTCTAAGGATTTTTCCTCATCCTGGCTTTCTTCGAGTTACTGCAGTTGGAAACCTTTGACCCAAAGCTTTGGCGCTTGGCATTAAAGTGACTGTAAAGATTTTTAGTTCTCCTGGGTCTAGGGGCTTGGGTTTCCTTTGGACCCTACGTTCAAAAATAAGTGGAAAATTAAAGTCAGTTGCCCAGAAAGGATCCTCTGGGTCTCTCCTATTGGGTTTTTAAATATGCTCGTTTCTTCATTTAGAAACAAAATACAAATCTTACTAACCTATCTCTGACCTCCCAGTCATTTCTCAACCCACTTCCATCCAATAGATTTTGTTATGCTTACTAAATCCAAGGGACTCTTCAATTCTAATCTTTCCTGACCTCTTAGCTTCATTCCAGGGTGTTGACCACTTTCTTTTTTGAAGCTTTCTGTTCTCTCCTGACTTCTGGGATACAGAATTCCTGTTGTTTTTCCCCCCTACTTCTGTTCATCCTTTTGTGTCCCAGGCAGACTGTTCTTCCCGGGACAGCACACGTAGGAGTCCTGGGCTCTACCCCAATGCTTCATTTTCCGTTCCGTATTCTTTCTCCATCATTTCCTACCCACACTCTCAGCTTCAGTTACCACCTATATACATATAACTTGTGAACTTGTATCTCAGATTTTGCTTCTGAGATCTAGTTCAGATCTATGTATCCCACTATTTAGTTAACATCTCCTGAGAAGCTTTTCCCTACTGGGGTTACTCAGAGCCACCTCAGTTTGTCCAAAATAGAACTCATGCCCTTTCCCCTCAGACCTTAACTTAGTGAAAGGTAGCACTATTTAGTCCGCTCTCTTGTAGTAGTTAAGAGAGGGAGTGGGCTGGAGGTCAGGCTGCTGGGATGGATCCTGGCTGCACTAACCACAGAACTCTGGGGAAGATACTTAACTTCTCTAAGCCTTAGTTTCTTGCAAAATGATGACAATAATACCCATGTTATGGGATTGTTTTGAGCGTAAAGGGAAATCTGCATGAAGGGCATAGCACAGTGTTTTTTCTCACAGTGTTTAATACACATTAACTATTATTAGCAGTATTCACCTACTTCTCTTTATCATCATCAGCCTGTCTAGGCTGCTTTTCACTCTCACCTGACCTAGTCTTGTCAGTTAACTAGTCTTGTTCTACTCATCCCAGCTGTCTCCCTGTTTTTTGCATGCAAATCTGATCATGTTTTCTGTACCCACTCCCTACTGCCCCCTTGCTTAAAACACCTTAGTAGCTTTCCTTTGCTCATAGGATAGAGACCAAAACACTTAATGTGATCCACTGGGCCTTGTGTGGTCCAGCTCCTATCAGTCTCCTTTTGTACCATGTTTCTGCTCCTTCTCTGTGCTCGAGTCACACTGCCCTTTCATTATCTTCGATGTGCCATGCTCACTTTAATCAAGGGGTCTTTGCATAGGTAGTTTCGGTTCTTCAGATGCCTTTTTCAGGCAAGCCTCCTGTGACCATGCTGTTTTTCACTAGTCATAAGTTCTCATTATCCTGTGTCTCTCCTTCCTAGCTCTTGTCACAGGTACAAACGGGTATTCACTTTTTTCCCTGAATCTTTTGATGTAGGTCTGCTCTCTGCTAGAATGTACTATAAGCTCCTTGAGGGTAGGCCTGTATTTTTTATTTACAGCCATGTGCCACTTAATGACAGGGATGTATCCTGAGAAATGTGCTAGGCAATTTTGTTGTTGTGTGAGGAACATAGCATACACTTACGCAGACCTAGATGTTACAGCCTACTACACATCTAACCTACATGTGTATAACCATCCTATTGCTCCTAGGATACAAACCGGTATAGCATGTTACTGTACTGAATACTGTAGGCAGTTGTAAAACAATGTAAGTAGTTGTGTTCCTAAATATAGAAAAAATACAGTAAAAATAAGGTATAAAAGATAAAATGGGCTTGTCCCATAAGTGACCTGAAGTGACCTCTGAATTCACCATTCACTTGACCCAGAAAACCCCACAAATCAGGAGGTTCAGATCTTGTGTTTACTTTAAGAACACCCGTGAAACTGCCCAGGCTGTCAAGGCTTGCAGAGCTGCAAAGCCAGCAGTATTTGAAGGATGTCACTTTACAGAAGGAATGTGTGCCCTTCCACTGTACAGTGGTGGCATTGGTAGGTGTGCCCAGGCCAAACAGTGGGGCTGGACCCGGGGTTACTGACTCAAAGACAGTGCTGAATTTTTGCTGCACATGCTTAAAAATGCAGAGAGTAATACTGAGGTTAAAGGTTTAGATGTAGATTCACTGGTCATTGAGGACATCCAGATGAACAAAGCTCCCAAGATGTGGTGCAGAACTTACAGAGCTCACGGCTGGATTAACACGTACTTGAGCTCTCCTTGCCACACAGAGATGATCCTTATTGAGAAAGAACAGATTGTTCTCAAACCAGAAGAGGAGGTTGCACAGAAGAAAAAGATACCCCAGAAGAAACCAAAGAAAAAACGTGCAGCCTGGGCGTAAATTCAGAATAAAATAAATGCTAATAAAAGTTAAAAAAAAAAGATACTGTAGTACATCTGTGTAGGGCTCTTACCATGAATGGAGCAATCAGGACTGGATGTTGCTCTGGGCGAGTTAGTGAGTGAGTGGTGAATGAATGTGAAGGCCTAGAATACTGCTGTACACTACTGTGGACTTGATAAACACTATACAGTTAGGGTACACAAAATTTTTTAAACAACATGAAATTAAGTCCAGCACAAGAGAAAATGATGCAATCAAGAGATGCTGTGAATATGAGGTGTATGAAGCTACTGCCAGCATAGAGTGGCATACTGTTTTATAGCAAACTGTTGTAAGTAGAAAGAGTACACTTTAAAATAACAAAAAGTGTACTATATGTATATATAAAGGAGTAACATAGTCATTGACTATCAGCATCAAGTATTATGTACTATATATAACTGTATGCTATACTTGTATATGCTGGTAGTATAGTAGATTTGTTTACACCAGTATCAACAGAAGCATGTGACTAATGCGTTGCACTACAGCTAAGTCATCAGTAGGCGAAACACGTTTTTCAGCTCCATGATAATCTTATGGGATCACCACTGTGTATGTGGTAAGTTGTTGACTAAAAAAAAATTTTTTTTGAAGTATGGCCTTTTTTCTTTCTTTAATGCATTCAGCCACTCTTGCCTGTTTTTTTTTTTTTTTTTTAAGATTTTATTTATTTAACCCTGGCTGGTGTGGCTCAGTGAATTGAGCACTGGCCTGTGAATCAAAGGGTCGCTGGTTCGATTCCCAGTCAGGGCACATGTCTGGGTTGCTGGCCAAGTCCACAGTAGGGGGTGCATAAGAGGCAACCACACATGATGTTTCTCACCCTCCCTCCCTCCCTTCCCCTCTCTCTAAAAATAAAATAAATAAAATATATATATATATTTTAGATTTTATTTATTTATCTTCAGAGGGGAAGGGAAGGAGAGAGGGAGAGAAACATCAATGTATGGCTGCCTCCTGTGCATTCCCTGCTGGGAACTGGCCTGCAACCCAGGCATGTGCCCTGACTGGGAATCGAACCGTGATCTCTTGGTTCACAGTCCCGCGCTCAATCCACTAAGCTACACCAGCCAGGGCAAATATAAAATCTTTTTAAAAATGTTCATTGTATGGATAAACCAATAAATGCACACTTACTTGGGCTCAAGTCTCCATTTAACTTTATGAGTTAATTTATCATATAAAGTTGTTTTTCAGGGTGTTACACTCAAATGCTTCTACTAACTATAAGCAATTAGAATTGTTTTAGCCTGAGTCCTTTTACTTGTAGGAATAAATTTATAGCCTAATCACCCTGACCAGTGGTTCAGTTGGTTGGAGCACTGTCCTGTAACCAAAAGGCTGTGGGTTTAATTCCTGGTCAGGGCACAAACCTAGGTTGTGGGTTCAGTCCCTGTTCCCAGAGCACCTGGGATCCTGCTCTGGGTGCATACAGGAGGCTACCAATCAGTGCTTTTCTCTTGCATGGATGTTTCTCTCTCCCTTCCTCTCCCTCTTTCTCTAAAAATGCAATGAAAAAAATGTTGAGTGAGGATAAAAAATAATAATAAAATGTTTTGGCCGTATGGTATGAGGAGTAGTGTAAATGCAAAAGAGAGAGAGAGAGTGAGCATGCATGCTATATAAATTAAATCACAGCATTTTTTTCCCCCACTTGGCTTCTGATTCTTAGAAAGGATTGCACAAGCAGCTCTGGGTATCAGAGCTGAAAGATAAGGCTTTTCTGATAAATTGGTCCTTGCCTAAACAAAAGTCTAAAGTATTTATTAGTTTCACTAGTGGGTTCTACCTTTGAGGAGAGAATGGAAATTGTCATTTTCTGCCTTCTGTATCTTTCTTGGAAGGTAGGAGAAAAATATACCAGGGTTGAATTCTACCTTCAGGAAGCGCCATAAGACTTAGCATCTCTTTCTCTAAAGTCAACTAAAAGGATGGCCAGACATGACTCCTAGAGGAGCCTGATTGGATAGTACCTGTGGGTGAGCTGTACTTTCTAACTGTAATAGCATATTTTATGGTATGTCACACCTTCAGTATTACCAGTGTTCTGAATTTAAAGGACAATTTAAAATCAATAGCCATTTCCTGCTTTAACATGTGCTTTCATTTACCCGGCAAAGGGTCTAAAAAACAGGCTTTTATTGAATTTTTATTTCAACTTAAAATTGGAAGCCAAATCCTTTTGGGTTATAGTGAGGAATGTATTTAGCATTGGTCCAGAACTGTTTTAATTTTCCTGAAGAAGCAGGGGAGGGGGCTATATATGAAAAGAAACCAAAATATGTGGGCTTTGGAATCTGACTCAAACCAATGTGTAAAGATAAAACTTAGAACAGGGAGGAAAATTTGAACTTTATCTGAATATTTAAGACGGGAGTTACTGTTAGGTCTTTATATTTTTGTTGCCACATACTCTCATCTTTACGATACATACTGAAATACTACAGTGGAGGTAATTTCTGGCCTTTGCCATGTGACAGTCCATGGGGGGCAGTGCTGAGGATGTTGGATGAAGTAAAATTGACTGTGTGTTGATAATGGTTGAAGCTGAGTGATAGGTGCATAGGGTTTCACTGTACTATTCTCTACTTTTATGTGTTTGAAGCTTGAAACATTAAGAAAAAGAAAATAATTCCATCCTCATGCTTGCAATCAGGAATACATTGGCACCACTAAAAGAAGAGTGCTTCCCTGGCTGGTGTGGCTCAGTGGACTGAGCATGGGCCTGTGAATAGAAAGGTCGCTGGTTCGATTTCCAGTCAGGGCACATGCCTGGGTTGCGGGCCAGGTCCCCAGTAGGGGGCGTAGAAGGGGCAACTGATGGATGTTTTTCTCACAAATCGATCTTTCTCTCTCTGTCTCCTTCCCTTCTTCTCTCTCTAAAAATAAATAAATAAAACACTTTTTAAAAAAGAGTTAGGTGGACAGTTAAAAAAAAGTGCTTTTGATCATTTCTTTGCTGGCTATCTGGAGGAGAGTCTCTAATATTTTTTCATAATTTGTAAAGGTTTCTTTTAATTTTTATATTTGTTTCATCTGATTTTGCTATCATAATTCTTATTAGTTCTTTTTAAAAATCCCTGCAGTCACCCTGACTTGATATGGCTCAGTAGGTTGGGCACCATCCCCGCAAACCCAAAGGTTGCTAGTTCGATTCCCAGTCAGGGCACATGCCTGGGTAGAAGGCCAGGTCCCCAGCTGGGGGCATGTGAGAGGCAGCTAATCGATGTTCTCTCAGTGTTCCTCTCCTTTCTTTCTCCCTCCCTTCCCCTCTCTCTAAAAATAAATAAAATATTTTTTTAAATCCCTGCAGTCATTTAATTAAGATATAAATGTTATTGGTCTTTAATCTTAGGGCTTATTTTTCATATTTCTGTTTATTTGTATATTTTTCATAGTTGTGAGACCCCAAAATGAATCAAAGTCTTATTAATGAATTCTAAATGCAATAAGATTATTCTGTTTCTTGTGCATTGCACAAAAATACATGCTTTCTAGCAACAGACAATGATCTTGACTTTTCCCATGTTCTCTTCCTCTACAGTTCTGATAAAATTGCGCGTTATGATGTGTCTAGTTTTGAGATATTTCCTAGCTAAAGAGAAAGTTAAAGTGTACCCTACAGATAAGATGAACAAATGTGTGTAGTTAATGTAGATACAAATGTGGGAAGATTCAGAAGCTCTCTGAGTGTTCATGTGTTTCATGTTAATGCTTTCACGTAATTGTGGCATTTGTAGATGTCAGTATACCTTTATAAAGGTATACGTTTTATAACATGTAACGTGTATATATATATAGAAATCATTTTGTGTATGTTTTTTTCTTTTCTAGAGTGAGTCTTTGGTGGTTTGTGATGTTGCTGAAGATTTAGTGGAAAAACTGAGAAAGTTTCGTTTTCGCAAAGAAACAAACAATGCTGCCATTATAAGTAAGCTGAAAGTGATCGTTGCAGTTACATGGTGTTAGTTTGTTTTTATCTTATAGCTACATTGAACAAACTGAATATTTAGATTTTATTCTCCCCTGTTCCTTAGATTACTTTAGCTACACTGAATAAACTGAAACTTTAGATTATTTTAAAAAATAAGTAATGGATACGGCTAATATTACAGACCAGAGTCGGGATGTTCCACGTCCCCTCTCCAGTGCCTACACAGTGCTGGAGGAGATTATCTTTTTGGTTGCTTGGTCATGTATAGTGACCCATCCATCTCCATCCTTTAACATCCTGGGGGACTAAACATAGCCTGGCCATTCATCCTTAAACAGACCTTTGCCTACATCTGAAATGGTAAAGTTCAGCTTGGTGTTCAGAGAAATTTGCACCCTTATGTTAGTTTTAGACTCATACTCCAGTTTCATGGAGAGTGTGTTTAAGTGTCACTGACTTCTGACAATGAAATGAATGATATGAATGTTTCTTTTCCCACTCTGTGCTATATCTGATGCTATGCAGATTTCTTTTATATTCTTAGGTAATATTTAATATATAGGCATAATTTAGAAAGATAAAGGAAGGATGAGGTGGGTAAAAATGTGAAAGTGTATAGACTATGCTTAGCAGAGATGCATCTGGCAGATGTGAATTAATGAGGTGTGACAACTTATCATGAATTCTAGTTCTATTACAAATAAATAATACAACATAGAAACATAGTTCTTAAAGGTGAAAATGTGGCTCAGTGCCATTTTACAGAAAGGTAAAGCTATTTGAGACCCTAGTGTTTCTCACAGGATTTACTGTGAAATTAGTTGGCCAAAAATGGCCAATTTTCTGAGTGATAGAAAAGAATAGAGGCATAGATTATCTAATACATTTTAATTGAGTTTTAGATTATGTTACATATATTTGAATATAGATATCATTGCCATTTGTAATTCACTTTCTCAGAATACTCGTACTGCACCATGAAATCCTGACTCTGGAGAAGTGGGGGATTTGAGAGCCGTTCTATCCCGACTCCTGGTTCACTTTCCCCTTATGGTTCTAACCATACTACATAAACCAATCTCAGTCACAGTCAGCCTTTCAGACCTTTTCTGATTATATAGGAAGTTGCATTTGAGTTACAAAGTTCTCCATATAGACAGCAAATGTAAGGAGTTGACAGAAAGTTCTAAATAAGCAAAGCAAGTGATGGAAATTATGGGTAAAAGGTTTTAAATACTGACTGCTTGAGAAGCTAAGCTAGTTAATAGACCATGAACTTAAACTGTGAATGCATTTTTTCTTTTTGCTTGTGTTTCTTGATGTTTTAATTTTCTGGATGCCAAAAGGGGGGCTGAGACCGTGGGTTGGGTAGATCAAGGTCACATTAGAATCACAGTTTGCTCATACTATATTTTTATTTTAGTGAAGATTGATAAGGATAAACGCCTGGTGGTACTGGATGAAGAGCTTGAGGTTTGTTTGATCAGCTAAATATAGTTTTATAATTAAACAATTATTGTCCCAAATATGTTATATTAGTTACATGTAATTCTAAAATGAGTTACACACCTTTAAATACATGCTCATTATGCATGAAAAACATGCTAATTATTGTACAGTGCTTTGTCTTGATAATTTAATTGCTTTCTTTAAAACAATAATGAATCAGTGTAACAAGTGGTAGAAGTTAGGGCTATATGTCCGTCCGGTAATTACAGGGTTAGCTTTATAACTTCTAAATTGCTTTGCCAGTAATTAAAAACTAAAACCCTATAACCTAAACACTTAGTTTGTCAAATTAAGTAACCAGTTTAGAGTGAAAAGAAATCAACTGCCCCTCCCACCCACCACGGCCCCACCACATCAGACGTGTTGTTTCTTCTGAGGGATTGGCTTATCTCAGTGTTTCCTGACAACTGGGTCAAGAGCACAGACTGCTGTTCTCTGCCCCACATTTAGCTGTTAAACAACTAAACTGAGTGGGCTGGGGTGGGCTTTCATTAGGGCTGGGCTTTACAACTTAGTAAAATAAAATTTTATGTTGTGGTGTATGGTTATAAATTTATACCTATTAGCAGAATGGGTGCTTGGTATATCTCTTAAGGGTACAGGTAACAAAATGTTTAAAAGTTGTTTTTCTTTGTTGTGACAGGGTATTTCACCAGATGAACTTAAAGACGAACTCCCTGAACGACAACCTCGATATCCTTTTCTTAGTGCTTTAAAAAGATTTGTTTTCTTTAGTGGTCTGAATTTTATTTATGAAGTTTATTTTTTCAACGTTTAGAAGACATATTTTACAAAAGTTTCTTCTACACCATGATCACAATCAAATTAAAGTGCATATGCACATATCGGACCAAGGAAAATGAAAAGCTGGTGCGCTGATAGGACGAATTATTTCCCTCTTTAAAACCCATTTTTTATTGTGTTGATGAAAATGAGAAGTATTTAAAAATCCATATTAGATCTATACTTTTAATACATTTATTTTTGAGAGTTTAAATGATTTTATAACTTATCATGGGGCCTATTTATAAATTTGTGGACAGACAATGAATAATGAAGCTATGGCCTAAATGGGTATGTTAGAAATTTACCACTCGCCATCTCCCCAGGTGTCTGTTTCATAACTTTGTTCATAAGTACTTGTCTTAAGTACAGCAGTAATTTTAGTTTCTTTAACTTGAGAAAAACCTTCATTGTGTATAGTTATAAATATCAACATGATGATGGAAGAGTTTCATATCCTCTGTGTTTTATTTTCTCTAGTCCTGTTGGTAAGTGAATTTCTTTAGTGCATATTTATTTCGGATTTAATTAATGAAACCATTTTTTAATACTGGACAAATTGTATGCTTGTTTTAAAGATGAAAAGTGTTGAATAAACCTAAATTGAGTTGTGTGTGCACATAGATTCACACATGAATGCATCCCTAGAAATAAGTTACAAAGCATCATCTCTTAGAATTTGCTTATTTTCTTAGGATAAATTCCTGGAAGTGTAATTGTTAGGTCAGATCATACACACATTTTAAGGAATTTGAAATGTAATGACATTTTAAAGTATCAAAAATACATGTTCTATATATTTTTTAAGTATGAACTTTGTATGTAATCATGATATATATTTGTATTTATCTTTCAAAGAGCAGTTACCTGTAATATGCCTATAATCTTGAGAATAGTCCCAAGGTAGCTTACATTGGATATTAAAATGGCTTATTGGTGTTTAGGGTATCACCAGAACTCTCACTAGTACCACCGTTCAAGCCCACGCTAAAATCTCTACTCAATGAACTCTTCTCTATACTTTATTATTTGTATCATTTATTTATCATTTAAAATATACCGCAGTGTATTTTTAACTTAATAGCTAATCAGACTAACTTTTTTCAGGACAGATCTCTCCACCCCACTGACCCATCACTATCCCAAAACCTTGTCTGTGTTAGGCATCCATACAATTGAACTTGGTGTTAAAAGTCAAAAATAAGAAAATGCTAAAAAGTTTTTAAGTGTTTGCAAGGATTTAAAAGTCAGGATCTATATAGGTCTAGCCTCATTTATTTTTGCTGACCTAAATCTTGTTTATTTGTGATTTGGCTATGACTCCTCATATAGTATGCAAGTAAAACTCTTAGGATCACTTTTAGACTGAAGTTTTTATAAACTTTAAAGTATAGGAAATCCCAAATGTGTCATTTTTAAAAGTAAATAATGAAACCCATTACTTTTTCAAAACCTATGTCTCATTTTTATATAAATCTCTCTTCTCTAGGATGTAAGCCTGAACAACAGATGATGTATGCTGGGAGTAAGAATAAACTAGTCCAAACAGCTGAGCTAACCAAGGTGATATTTATATTTGACTTGCTTGTTGAGACAATACTTGCACTTAGAACACAGTAGTTCCCCTCCCATCTGCAGTTTTGCTTTCCACAGTTCCAGTGACCCGAGGTCAACCATGGTCCAAAAATATTAAATGGAAAATTTCAGAAATAAACAATTCTCAAGTTTTAAATTGTACATGGTTCTGAGTAGCACGTTGAAATTGTCATCCTTCCTGGGACATGAATCATCGCTTTGTCCAGCAAATATGTATGCAGTGGAAACATATCCAAGCTGTGTAGCCCACCCGCCTGCTAGTCACTTAGTAGCTGTTTCAGTTATCAGATCACTGTCCAACGATTGTGTTCAGGTTCCCCTTATTTTACTTAATAATTGCCCTAAAGTGCAAGCATAGTTAGTGATACTGGCAATTCAGATATGCCAAAGAGAAGCTGTAAAGTGTTTCATTTACGTAAAAGATACATACGTAGAAAAAAAACATAGTGTATATAGGGCTCCATACCATCTGCAGTTTCAGACAGTCCCCTGGGGTGTTGGAATGCTTGGAATGTATCTCCTGAGGATAAAGGGGACTGTACAGAGCAATAGCTAAAATAATCTGAAGAGTTAAGTATTTTTCATGCAGTTGAACATCATCTAGTACATAGCAGTAGATTAGTCAAAGCTTTTTATTAGTTGAAAGTAAGAGTGATAGAAGCCTTGAACCAAAGGTGTGTTTTTGAATTGGAATTGTAAGTTCATCAGAAGAAATCACATTAAAAAGGTAGGCAGCTTTAGAAAAGCCACTGTAACTACTCAGCTTATTAAGAGTTCTTCATCTTCCAGAATGTAATTTCTAACAGATAAAAGCATTGAAGCTTTACCATAGGCTGAATGAACCAAATTCTGTGTCGGAATTCCACATTATGCAGTTAACTATATTGCTTCCAAATCTAAAGAATACTTATTAGTAGCTCTACTTAGCTAGAACATTCTGTTTATATGAGACACTTACTTTATGATTTAACATGTTCCCATTGTCTTAATGGCAGTTTTGAAGGTTAGAGGTAGGAGGGGTACTTGCTCTTAAACTTGAATTTCCACATACTAGTTTGAGTTGAAAAAGTATATGAATTTTAGATTTAGAAATAGAATATCATAACACTGAAATGGTATTAAATATTCCCTTGCATGTTTTGAGGACAGCATCAGTATTTTCCCCTGGGGATGTCTTTAAGTTCTCTCAGCTTTTTCCCTTTAACCTGAGTGATTGTCATTGATAGCACTGGCCTGTAGACACTAGTTTTCCTCATTTGTACCATAGGAATACCCTGGAGTGCCTTCGGGGTTTGGGTGTTTTAGAATAGCTCTGTCAACCGCCTGAAGTCTGTTCTAATTCTGGGTTTGACCTAAAGTGCTGGAATTAAGGTGTTACAATTTACAAATTACTTTCACAAATAATCCCATTGAGCCCTTACCACAGCCTGTGAGGCTGATGGTGGTATTCCTATTCTGTAGATGGGAAAACTGAGGTTCGGAGGATGAGTGACTTGTCCAGGGTAACATAATAATAAACGACAGAACTAGGATTCGAACTCCCACCTGCCCTCCAACCCCATTCTGTCCTCTATCACATTTTCTCTCTATAGCCATTACGCTTTCTGGGCCTGTGTGTGCGCAGGTCCTTGCTGCAGATTTCTGGCTGTGGACCTCTAGTCCACCTTTATCAAAGCAATCTACAGCTAGAACAGCGTATGTTCTTTTAGCTACTGACCAGAGTGATTTACCTGGGTTGTCTGTCAGTGGGTAGGATTTACAGAATTGCTCACTTGTAAGAGGATCTTGGTACTATGCCATCTTAATCTCTAAACTTTGGTGACTGAGTACTGAGTACTTTTAAAAAAGTAAACTGCCTCCCAAACGGTTATCTAATTTGCACAGATTAAGTCGTGATCAGTACGAAAGAAAGGACAATTTGGAATTGAATACTCAAATATAGAATGTGTTTGATTTTGGGGGAGTATCAGAGTATAACTTAAGTTTTTTTTCCTTAAGGTATTTGAAATAAGAAATACTGAAGACCTAACTGAAGAATGGTTACGTGAGAAACTTGGATTTTTCCACTAATGTGAAGTTCTGTGTTTCTAAAGTATTTATGTATTAACCTGACCATACTGGAACCAGACATAAATACTTATTTATGCCTAAAAATGCACTGTTACTTACAGTTTGTTTCCTGCAGTAAACAAAAAATTTTCATTTGTTCAAAGTTTGAACAAAGAGGAAATCATCTTCATAGTAATGAAACTTTGTAAAATGTTTCCTTATATTTGTAATTGTTAGGTGAATTACTTCTCTCCAGGGACTTTTTGCACTCTTGTGACTAATTTCTATAACTTACAGTTCAGAATTACTGTTGCAGATACCATCGGAAAGTGGGTATGTGATAGACAACAGTTGCCTCCTTTTGACAAATACTGGATGTTAGCAGTTTATATATGAAAATAGTGTATTATCACTTGTCAAAAATTTGAAATTAATTTGGGGTAAAAGACCCGAGTGACCCAGTTTTGAGCCATGAATAATAATTTACCACAGTGTAACCTGCATTACAAGTACATTTTTCATCAATTCTATTCCTTCTATGGTTCCCTGTATCTTTTTAATCAAGTCCAGAAACTTTGTTCATCAGTTGTGTGTGTTGTTAAGGTCTGGGAGTTAGATTTTGTAATAATTTTGACTATTATGGAAAACAGCATCTTAGGAATTGATGGGTTATAACTAATCAAGGGCTTCATTCCTGGTTGTGTCATTTCTAGAGAATTTTGAATCTAGGTTAATAACACCTTATTTATAAAGCACCTCTTAATGTTGTCCTGTGAAAATTAGTTATTTTAAATGTGTTAATACTGTGCCTTTGATTTGTTAGCTTTAAAGTTAGTTTAAGACTTTTACACTGCCAGTATTGCAAATTTGGTGAAATTAATACTTTTGTAAAGGGTCCAAGTAAAACAATTTTCTAATGTGTGTATCTGAAATTTGTAATAAAAATCAACTTCATATTTTTAAAATTCCAACTATCTCCTTGCATTGGTGAATATATAGCAGTTGAGAATTATAATTTTGGGCATATTTGTGATTAGTTTTGTGCCATAGGAAAAATTGCTTATTTTAAAACCTTGATCATAGTTAATAACATTAACACATCAATAGAAATTGCATTTTATATACTAAATTTCAGAAAATATTCTAAATTAAACATCTATCTTGTTAGATGATGGCATCATTGGCATAAAGCAAGGATTCTAATGCATAGTATTTAAAAACAAATAAGTAACTTTAACATTAATTTGACAAAGGTCTTGATCTAAAGACTAACCAAATTTGGTGAGTGAATTCTTATATTAAGAATATCTTAGTCAAAGATATTCTTTGACTAAGCAAAGGCCTAGCAAAGGCCTTGGCCTAGCAAAGGCATTTTTTTATGTTGGCATATTTTTTGTTCATGTATTCTTTGCATATTTTTTGAGGTTTTTGTGCCAACTTTAACAGAGACATAAAGATAGTTGGAATTTTCACAATATTGAATAGAGCATCTTCTGTTCCCAACACTGTTTGGCTTCACTAATGTAGAAACAGGAAGCAATAGGAAGTTAGTTGGAGATGAGGAAGTGCTAGAGTGGGTATTTGTTTTGGTTAATGAATGGGAAGGATTCTTTATTCCAATTTCCCAAGAGAGAGAAAACATCACCAGGAATTTAAAGAATTCTTTAAACAGCTATTTTGATGTTGGAGAATAACGCTTATAATTCTGCAGAAATGTAAATGTAATCCAAGTGAATTTAATGTAATCCAAGAGTGTTTTTAATGTTTTGAATGAAGAGAATGAGACTTATTTCACCTGGTTTGCAGCAATAAGAGAAACTAGTGCTGCAAGAATGTATTTTTTAATGAGGTTCCTTATTTTTGTCTTGAGCATTTAGTTTTGAAAGTCCTCCATGATGTCAGATAATACTGACCTCCAGACACAGAACTGTTAGTGCCCTTGTTCTCTAACGGGCAAAGAACTGAGAAACGGTGGTGGGGTTTTGTTTTGTTCTTTTAAGCATGTCTGCTGCTTATCAATAATGTGTTTTGCAAGACAGTAGATTTGAGGTTAAGGGATAAAAACATTTTTTACTCCCTCTGTCTTCTAGGGAGATTTCCAAATCCCATGATTGAGTGTTCTCAGATTTTTATGTAAATTTCCCTTCCATCTAACCAAGTTTTGCATTTTTTTCAAGTACATTTCTTATTTGATCTCTTTTTCTGCCTTCTGTCAAATAGTAACTCCAGATTTCATAATTCCAGTTTTCACATTCCTTAACTTTCTGGTACAACCATTCCCATTCATCCTTAAATCTTAATCTTTCCTTTTTGGCAGGAGTATTTTCCCTGAGAACCTCCTTTCATGGTCTTCTAAGTCAGCATTAGTTTTGAAATTGCTGGCCCTGCGTAAGTTCTGCATAGCATCTAATGTTGTCAAAATAGAACCAGCTAGTAATGACAGCATGTTTTTAGTATGGCTTTTGTGGCAACATAAATGACGTGAAGAAAACTGTTCTCAGGTTACTCTGCTGAAATTCCAAAACATTAAGTGTTTTGAATAGCAATCAATTTGTTCTGGTATTGAAGCAATTGTGTTAGGGAATAAAGTTGGTTGACTGACTGTTTTTGTTAAATTGACTTCTGAAATAAGTGTTCAAATTGTCTATTTCTAAAAAGTTTACTAAATGCCTAGTGCAGTTAAACATACTCTTGTTTAAGAGGGTGTTGCTACGTTTTTTTATTATCATCACTGAATAATCTTTGTAGCAAAATGTCTGCCAGCACTTTTCTCTCCCTTTTTATCTCCTATTTTCAGGAGTCAAATGTAGCCATAAATTGTATTCTGGTCTGTCACTTTAACTAAAAATTTCCAGTTAGAGGAGTTTATTGCCAAATTAAATTTGGCTGTCTTTATTCCCCACCCATATAGATAGTAATGAAGGTGTACTTTAAAAAATGTTTGGACTACTTTAAAAGCCGAGCGGTGTCATTAATCCATAATGTGGACTAGTGATGGATAGATATTTTCATAAGAGTTTAAATGCTGATATTTCGTGGAAGAGGAGAGTAACTCGTATTTTATCAGTTCAGATATTCTTAGTACGGTTGCTGTCCCTGTTTGTTCAGTAGACTGATGATACTGGAATCTACAGAATTTGAGCCTTTAAAACTTATGTGAAGAAGTGTCTCAAACATTTCTGGACAAATCTTACTTTGTATTTCTGGAAGAATGTAAACCTTCTAGGCCACTTAACACCGGTGGTCTCAATTAAATGTTTTTGAGAAACTTGTTTCTTATTATGCCCTTCGATATTTCAAATCACTAATCATGTTCCTATAATATTTAAAACAACTACATTAAGACTGTGATAGAAACTGTGTTTTCCTGCGTTTTTGGAATGTAGTTCATACACATATAATTACTTGAATTACATGTTTGAAATCACTAACATGCCAGGGCAATTCCCACTGATTTTTTAGATGGTCCAATATAATCCCATTCAAGGAGGCTTGAAACGTTAATGGTTTAGTCTTGTGAGTTTTAACAGTTCCCTGTCATGGTTTAACAAAAGTAACAACTGGCACAACTTCTTAAGCTGTGGTTTCAGTCTCTGCTAGTTCATATTGCATGTTTATTTTGGACAGTCTTCTGTTAAGCATGGTGCTTGTACTGGTTTAAATAAAATGTTAACATGAAAGGACCTCAGTGTTTCATTTTTTACTTGCCTTCTCTCCCCTGTGGTGTTCCTATTACCTGCCTGGCTCAGTTGTGTCATTTGTGTGAGCCACACAGATACAGCAGTTTATCTGGAAAAACTGAGAGGCAAAATAAATGGGAATCACTTGGCAGTGTAGGGTTGGGGTGCGGGGGATATAATGAGATTATAAAATTTTCTAATTCTTAGTCTGATGCTAAAATTGTTCATTTGTAGCAACTGGGGACTTTATTTCAAATGATAAACTTTTGCTTTCAAAGGGAAAAGTTGATGTTAGAGGCGTTGTGTCTATCCTAAGAAATTACATAAAGGTTCTATTATAAAGTATAATTTATCACTATTAAACATCCACTGAAGGCCCATCCTGCCTTAATTATAGACTGTTCTACATGGTTTGTGTTTCATAGGTATCTGTTGAATGAATAAAATTTACCAGTACTTACATAGTTTTTGCCACATGCATCTTGCGATTGAGTGTGTGGTGGTAGGCACAGTATATGCATTATTTATGGCTGTGAAAGGAGTAGTTGACGCCTTCCTGTCTTGAAGAATCTCACTGGGAAAAGGACCAGAGTAAGGGAAACATGTCTCCCTTATTTCTCAAATTTGGCCATTTAGCTACTGGTCCAGCTCCTAAATTTTTTCACCTTTCTTGCCTTTGGGCGCTTTCCACTTTTCAGCAGCAAAAAGCATTTGTAACCACTTAACCTCTCAGCACCGGCCCACCCTTTTTCACATGAGGCCATATCCGGAGTGGATATGATATCGCTGTACAGTATATTTTTAGCTATGTTGGGGAGCCAGTTAGATTCAGATCATATTGCTCAGCATCAGGGAGTTTTCACACAGTTCTCTTATTTTTGAGATCTGTTCCTGGGCTACGTGAAAGCTCCTTAATGCCATAACCCTCTTTTCCAAATATAGGGAAGAAAAAGCAGAATGCCTGGGTTGCGTCTGAAAGCCACCGTGTGCCCAAATCCAGGTGAGATTCTGAGTGTGTGTGCGTGTGTGTGTGATGTCTCTTACCTACACAAGTAGGTATAGATTCTATTACCCTGGCCTGTAAGGCCCTTCATATTTTGGCCCATTCCTTACTTGTAATGCAGAAGCCATGTCCAAATAGGCCACAGCTCTTAGGGAGAAATGCCCCAGCAACTGCTCCTTGCTGAAGGGGCAAATCTTTAGGCAACTGTTGTTGTCCCTAATGGATGTACCTTCCTGTCCTCAGCCCCCTCCCCACCGTTAATAATACATGATCTCTTGCTTCCAGCCCCTGCCTATTAAACCCAAGGGCAGCCAGCCTGTGTAACGTTGCCTGACCGGGACCAAAAAATGAGCTGGACTAGCCCTGACTGATGTGGCTGAGTTGGTTGAGTGTCATCCAGCAAAGTTTGATCCCCGGTCAGGGCACATGCCTAGGTTGCAAGTTCAGTCCCGATCAGGGTACATACGAGAGGCAACCAATTGATGTTTCTCTCTCACATCGCTGCTTCTCTCCCTCTCTCACCCACTTTCTAAAAAATAAAAAAGAAAGAGCTGGGCTAGTCTGTTACTGTACAGTACCTTCAATTTCTGACACTAGGAAAACGATCTCATTCTCTTGAATGAGGCAGTTAGAAGTGGAAGCTGAACTTGGAAGAAGGCCATCCAATGGAAAGGAGGCTGTGTTCAACCTACTGAGCAAAGGGAAAGATGCTGCCAGCTGGAGCAGTACGGAATGAAGCAGGCAGCCAGAGACAGGGAGTCCTGGTGTTCCAGATTGAGGAGACACCCCTGCCTGATAGATTCCCAGTGCCTCCTGTGATCCAGGGCCACTCTTCTGAGTCCCATCCTTCCGGGCCCCAGTGGGTCCACACTTTCTGGGTAACTGCATGTCTGATTACCAGAAACCTTAATACTGATGACCATGTCTGTTTACGTGCATACAAAGTGCCTAACTCTAGTTGTACCTCTGGTTTCATCTGCCACTATTCCCTACATTTACACTACAGCCTAACTGAGCATCCTTTTATACAAACATGCCTTGGGCTCATCCCCCAACAGAAACACCTCTTTTCCCATGCCGCTGTTGCCTGCCCAAATCAAGCTTCAAGTCGCCAAAGAACTTACACGCATGACCCATGGACATGAACAATGGTGTGGGGATGGCCTGAGGGAGTGGGGGTTGCTGGGTGGAGGGGGGCAAAGGGATAAAACTTGGGACAACTGTAATAGC
Source organism: Trachops cirrhosus (assembly GCA_028533065.1). Classification (NCBI taxonomy): domain Eukaryota; kingdom Metazoa; phylum Chordata; class Mammalia; order Chiroptera; family Phyllostomidae; genus Trachops; species Trachops cirrhosus. The sequence goes on along the minus strand of CM052538.1, from coordinate 161,481,112 downwards.
ATAATAATATTTTTAAAAAGTTATCTCAAATGCCATTTAAACCATGAAGTCTGTTTGTTGAACTAAATATAGTACCTTCTTTAAAAATCCACAAAACTTTTATAAAAAACTAATGTTAGAGAAGAATTAGGAAATATAAATAAGCAAAGGGAAGAAAAACTTTACCACCCGAAGAAATCCATTGTTGACATTTTTGGTTATCTCTTTCCCTGTGTCTGAAGGAATTCTCAGGCCCCAAAATTGTTCTGGTCTCTTAAAAATTATGGAACTATGTTCATTTATTCAGGTAAGAATTCCAATCTAGTATCAAAACTTCAATATTTTCTTTAAAGCTCTGTGTCTCCACCCTCCCTTTCTCCCACTTCACCTCCTTTAATTGTGCTGCGGGCTGGGAAGTCCACCATGGGGAATAGGGTATGTTGTCTATCGCCCTGCCTTGCTCCAGTAGTGGGGTCTGAGAAGGCACAAAATAAAGGAGCAGAAAAAGACATTAACCTGGAGTGGGTGCCCTCAGGGGTGTGACCAATGTCAAATGCCAACTTTCTTTCCCCCCCGTGAAGCGCTTTTGTAAGTTCCTTGCCCTTTCCCCCACTGGCACCTGGGCTGCAGACCCCTTGACTTGGGCCACACCTCCTCTGGCTAATGGCTTTGCAACTGCCCCTCACAGCTCTTGGCTTCCATTGGGTTGGCCAAAAAGTCTGTATGGTTTTTTTCTGTATAATAAAAGATACAATTTTTTCATTTTTACCAATAACTTTATTGATTTGGATATTTTGAGTCGGCCATTTCCTGAGTGGTATGACGTTGCTTGTTCTCAATTAATATCTCAATTTGACCACTATCAACTTCAACTGGTCTACCCGACTGTGGAGCATCATCCAGCAAGAAATCTCCTGCACGAAATTTCACAAACCACCTTTGACACGTTCGATCAATCACAGCACCTTCTCCATACACTGCACAAATCTTTTTTTGTATGGTTTAGTTGTGTTTTTACCTTTATTTAAATAATAAAGCATAATATGCCAAAAAGTTGTGTCTTTTCTTTTATCTTCAGTATTAAATGGTTACACAGAAATTCACCAATTTTGGTAAGTTTTTAAAAAATCTGTGCTTATATGACAGCTTTCACAATACACTGACAAAATTGTTTTAAATGAAGTTAATGACAACTAAGCGCTATTAGAGCCACCTATGGAAAAAAAACCCATACGAACATTTTGGTCAACCCACTAGTAGTCAGCTCTTGCTTCTTCAGACTGGCATCCTGCGCAGGGCCCCTGTCTGGCCAATAAGAAGCATACATTTTTGCCTTGCCGCCATCAGGGAGTGTAGCGTTGCTCCCTCTGCCATCAGGTCAGCTCTCAGATCTGGTCCCTGCATGCCTCTCTGATCTCATTTTGTCTCATTCTCTTAGCCCGTGACACCTGAGCCATGCTGGGCTTATTTTTGCTCCTCAAGCTCAGACCTTTTCACTAGCTGTCACTTCCTCCTGGGAAGATTGCCCACCTCCCCTCTTGCCCCATATTCTTCTGGCTGGTTCCATTCTGAACTGAGCCTAAATGTTTCCTGTCACGGAGGTGTTCCCTCATCCTCCATCCTAAGGTAACAACGTATTCACCGTTGCATCACCCCTGTTTTAATTCTATGCACAGCACTTATCACCATCTGATATTTTTCTAAAATATGCAACTGGTCTGATGAAGGACTCTCAAGTGGGATAGCGTAACAACAATTTTTTTATTGTTTTTCTAAAACTCTGTTCTGTGTCAGACCCCTCCTTTTTATCCTCTGGTTAGACAGCTTCCTTGATGATATACTATTTTCATAATATTTCAGTTGCATGGTTGTTAAAAGTGACTTTTCTGTTGATCTAAAAAACCTAATCTCACATTTGCTTCCAGCCTCCTCTTCCCCTCCATATAGGCGGAGCTCGTGGCTTGAGGGAAGCAGGGTGCAGGGACATGTGTCCTCCAGTCCTGCTCTCTTGCTCTGCCGCCCTCCCTTATCCCCCCCTGGCGTTGGGGAGGGCAGGAAGGAGACAGGAAAATGTTAGCCTAAGCGACTGCCCATAGAAAGTTGCCTATATTCTCCTAGATCGATTATTTGCATACTCATGTGTGCTGCTGGTTAGTAGTTGCTATTCTTTCGCATGGCATTGCTTCTGCATTTAACACTGACTGGCTCCAAGTTCCAAGAGTGGGTCAGGTATTCAAATGGTTCTTTCCCAAGGGTCATCTCTTTGATCTTTGGAGAGCTTTTCAGGATGTCTTCGCAATTACTCTTTCTACAACTTTTGTTTTGCTTGGATTAAACAATGATTATTTCCCCCCATTTTCTTAGTTTTCAGTGTATTCATTGCTATTTTTTCCCACATACCCCAACAGATTAGTCACATGCCTAGCAATTTTTCCAAATACTTCAGCACATAAGGAAATCTGTCAGTTCCTCTTTTCTCCTTGGAGCCTCCCTTCCTTGCCATCCGTGCTCCCTCTAAAATCCATACTAGTTGCTCTATAAACATGAGCCACACGAGCCAAACTTCCCTCGCTTGCTTCTTGGAGTCCCTTGTTGGATCCCATGCATTCTCTCTCTCGTTAACTCGTTTCGCTGAAGCTCATGTAAGGGGGAGGAGAGCGCTTATGTTTACTCACAGCTGAGGTGGTTTGGCTGGTGTACCAGATATTTTTGGTTTGCCTCTCCAGAACCACTGTCTGCCTCATCTCTGCCACAGGAGGCAGACCTACGGAATTACATCAACTGCCTTCCTCTTCCTCCGGTTTCTGCTTGAGTTCACTCAGTCTCCAAGGAGGATGGAGAGTAAGGACAGGATAATGATTCCCTCAGTCACGCCATGAGGGCTTCCTGAACAGTCTATGACTCTCCACTGAAAGTCGCTCCTCCACTCAAGACAGCCCCTTCTCCCCACCACTTGCTCCTTCTGACTCCTGGTAATTGCTGCCTGCCCTCCTTGCCTGGGCTTCGTGATGGGAACAGCAGAGCTTTGAGAATTGTGTTATCCTTTGCCACTCTTTAGTAATAGTGGTTTATCAAATCCTCCTCACATTATCCTAATTTAGAGTGCCATCTCTTCCCTGGGTATTAAATTCTGGGGTGAAAATCATTTTCCCTCAGAATCGTGAGGGCCTTGCTTCTCCTCCTTCTCACTCTGGTACACTGGTAAGAGGTCTGATGCCAGCCTGAGTGCACTTCTTTTTTAAATTACATTTTTTTTCTTTGGAAGCTTTTGGGATCTTTTCCTTATCTCTGGTTTTGTGAAATATCTCAGTGATGAGCCCTGGTGTGGATCTGATTTCATTCACTATGTTAGATATTTGATGGAGCATTTGAATCTGAAGATTTATATTCTTCAGGTCAAGGAAAATTATTTTCATTATTTACTTGATAACTTCCTCAATGTATTTTTGGAGGGGCATTTCCCCATATCAACAATTTTTTAAAATATTTTTTTATTTTTAGGCCTTAGCTGGTGTGGCTCAGTGGATCAAGCACCAGCTTCCAAACCAGAGAGTTGCCGGTTCCATTCCCAGTCAGGGCACATGCGTGGGTTGCGGGCCAGGTCCCCTGTAGGGGGTGCACGAGAGGCAACCACACATTGATGTTTCTCTCCCTCTTTCTCTCCCTCCCTTCCCTTCTCTCTAAAAATGAAAAGTCTTTTTTATTTTTAAGATTTTATTTATTTTTAGACAGAGGGAAAGGGAGGGAGAGAGGGGGAGAGAAACATCTATGTGAGAGAGAAACATCAAGCGGTTGCTTTCTCATATGCGCCCCAACCAGGGACTGAACCTGCAACCCAGGCATGTCCCCTGACCTGGAATTGAAACAGGAACCTTTTGCTTTGTGAAACGATGCCCAACAAACTGAGTCACACTGGTCAGGACCACATCCACAATTCTTGAACCGGTTGGGTGTCCTACAATTCAACTTAATTCTGACACTATTTACCAGAATGGCATCGGATCCCACAGGTTAAGGGCTCAGTTCCACAAGACTGCCCTCACCTCAGGTGCCAACCACAAGCCCAGGGTGTAATCTATTGTCTCCTTGTACAACTTAAACTTATATGTGTTGTATGTCAATATCTCAGTAAAGCTGGGAAAAAACATTTTAGTATACATTAGTTTTCTTTCAGTCTTTCATGTATTTTAAAAAGATAATTGTATATGGTATGTATACAATTTCATAAGAAACATAATATATATATTTTCCATTAAAAAAGAACTTCATAAACTTAGATAGTTTCATAATATTTTTTAAGTGCATATATTATGGTTTACTTAACAATTGCCTTATTATTTGATATGTTGGTGGTTTCAAAAACTATTTGCTACAGATATTTGTACGCAAAAGGCTTTTTCCATGTTTTTGATTATTTTCAAGAGGGTCATTATACTGAACTGAACTCTAGCAGCTATGGACAAAGGAGGTTTGCCAACACTGGATGTTTTTATTTATTTAAAGTGTTGTTTAATTTGATTTGCCAAAATGGTAATCTTTATTTTTAGATTTGTTTTCCCCTGATTACCAGAGGGACTTGACTACTTTCTCATATATCATTAGTCAATTACAACTGTAAATTGTGTAATCCTACCTTTGTCCATGCATTAATTGGGGTTTTAGAATTGATTTTAGTGAGTTTTCAACATACTTATTAATTCCTTATCATTTTTTTTGCTGGGTATTACAGTTTCCTTTTTATTTTAGTATTTTTTATGTTTTAAAATTTTTGTTTATTTGCATAATTGATCTGTTGACTGGTGGTGTGTGTGTGTGATGTAACTCACTGAGTTTTAGTTTAGAAAGTATACCCACACCCAGAGATTTGAAAAATGTATGTGTTCTCTTATCATTTTATGGCCAGCCTTGGATTTACTTAATTGTGTGATATAAAGACAGCATTTAGGTTATTTATGTACCTTACTCAACAAAGGTTGTAGCATCACCAAAAATATTTTTCCCAATAATTTTGGATGCCTCCTTTAAAAATTGTTGAATTCTTATATGTAATTGAGTCTTTTTCTAGAATAGTATCCTAATACATTGATATGTTTGTCGATTTTTGTGCCTCAATCATAGTTACAACTTTTGCAGATTTATAAAATGTTTTCAAATCTCATAAGACTGATTTCTTTTCACCTTTCTTTGTTTTCAAATATTTGTTTGTTATTTTCATGCATTTATTCTTTAAGGTGAACTTTAATTTTTTTCCAAATCTCATTGGGATTTAGGTTACAATTGTGGTGATATAAATTAATTTGGGAGAAAACGACAACTTTTAAAACTTCAAAAAAAGCTTTTATTAGGTCTTTTATTTTTCTCAATAAGGAGGTATATTTATTTTCATATTGGTAGCACACACTCCTTGTTAAAGTTTCTGGGTGTTCATGTTAATCGGGCTCTACTGGTGGGATTCTTTATGAGATTACTCATGATAATGGATTGACTGACCCAGACCTGGCTGTACTGCTGAGACTCACTGTGACTGGAATGGGGCTTGGCACCTCAAAGCACCCAGCTCTGTGGACAGTGTTCTGGTTTTCACATCAAAAGCAGAAGTTTCTTGATCGTCTGCCATTAGGGTATTAAAGCATCTCCTTGTGTGGTTCCATGTTCCTGTGGTTGAACCATCTGGCCATTTACTTGTTAATCTTTTCTAATTCTCACTGCTTCGGCTTACTCAAAACCAATTTGACTTCCCTTCACCCCTGGCCCATCTTGGCCCCTCCTGCCTCATAGCCACGGTCACATCATGAATTCAGATTCAGTTCCCTTTACAACCCTTTAGGCCTGTGGGTGGTAATAGCTCCTGGCTTTGCTGGCTGCAGAGTACTGCACCCTCCCTTGTTGATTTCCATCAGCCCTGCCCACACCATTGCACCCAGTCCAGGACAGTGCAATGTGGTGAATGGCTAGACTGGCACCTGCCCCAGGCTTGGCCTAGCAAGGACACGCCCAGCTTCCAAAGGTGAGAGTCCTTGTACTGTTGGAGGTGAGCGATGGAATTTCATTACTGTTCTTCTAGCCTGTGGCCCACTCTTAGAAACAGAATGGAGCTAGTCCAGTAGAACTGGAGGGGAAATGGGTTCTTTTCAAATTATAAACATTTGCTAAAAAAAATTACAAAATGTTTCTCATAACAACAGAATATACAAATTTAAAAGTGTACAATTGAAAGATTAAGCACAAAAGAGTATAAAATCCAAAGACTAACAAATGATAAATCAGATACCCATGCACTTACTTGCTAGCCTAGTTACCACATATAGAAGCACTGAGAATGGTGCTCAGTGCTAGCTGAACAGCACCCCAGATGCTTCAGGACTTGCATATTATCTGCAAAAACCTGCTTCTTTTCCCCCTGTTGTCCAAGCCAGTGGAGTTATTAGACTCCCAAAGTCAGGTTCTCTGATGTTTCACAGTAAAATGAGGTTGGCCCAGGATGACATGAACAGCAGATACAAATAGCAACCAAGCAGTGAACACATTACACTTTGGATGATTATTGATTTTTAATAATTTTCCATTTTTTCTTTAAAAAACAAGCATGTTCCATGTAGGGGAAATAACTACTTTTGCTAAGACACGGTTTTGATCTACTCATAAATAACGTGTGTTATTTATGGTTCCAACTCACTCTGGGATTCTGCTTACTCTCACGTTTTGCAGACTGCTTTCTCTTTAGTGTCTCTCCACTTGTGGCCTTGCCCTCTGTTGCTCACTGTCCTTGTATATCACACATTTGTCACTCCCAGAGGGACAAAGAATCTGTGTGGTCAGCAGGGGGATATTGCCGTGGTTAGGCGGAACATTGTCCAGCTGCCCCTTCTTAGTGCCTAATGTAGATGGGATACATTTTTAATAAGGGGGCTGAATATCATGGTTGGACTTGGACAATACTCCAAAACTGTTTATCTCAAGACTGTGTGGCTGCACCTGCCCTTCATTAGATTATGAGTTCTCCTGGATAATGTTGCCCAATGCTGTATTTTGCTATGCTTCTGTGGCCTCCAGTACTGAATAAGTCTTCTTTGATATCTTTCTTTCTCCCACCATGGCGTCCCACCAGTCAAGTCCTACTGAGCTTATCTCCCAAACACTATAAATATGTTCACTCCTTTCTCTCCCAGCTTCTACTGCTTTAGTCATAGCCACAGCCACTTTTGCTGGGACCACTGCTGTAGGCTCCTTGCTTCCAGTCTTATACTCATTTAATCAGAGTCATTGTGCACAGTTAGGCAGTTTGTGTACGCACACAGATGGCTGGACAAGGAGGTTAGTGGGGGTAAAATATAGCTTGCACTCCTGTGCCCTGGTGTGGACCTCTATTTATCTGTAGAGTGTAATTTGCACAAAGGTGCCACATAATTCTGGTGGCATAAACCTGCAGTGTCCAAGACAGTAGTCACTAGCCAATGTGACTATTTAAATTTTAATTAATTAAAATAAGTACAATTTAAAATTCAGTTTCTTAGTCATAGTAGCCATGTTGCAAATGCTCAATAGCCCCATGTACCAGTGGTTACTGTATTGGACAGTGCAGATAAAGAAAATTGCCACCGCTGCAGAAAGTTCTGTTGAATATAACTGGATACTCTGCTTTAAACCATTCTGTACAATATTCTACTGTGAGCACTCTTTAATGACAATCTAAACATGTCCCTCTTTTGCTTAAGAGCCTTCAATGATTTCCACTTCCATCAGCAGCCATCAGCAGGTGGTGAATTAAGTTTGTGGGTCACAATCAGATTAAAAACAAAACAGCAAAAAGAATAGAATTGAAAGCACTAATGGATCTTTAGTTTTGTTTTGCAAAATTTTTGTTTCAGCTATATTTCTTTGTCTCTATATCCAGGTGTCCACCTCCCTATAATTCAATATGATGTTCTATATGATGTTCTACTTGGTTGCAATGGAAAAATTCTAATTGTGCATGGTGAACAAAACAGTTTGAAAAACACTGGCTTATGAGATGTGCAGTCTGAGCTCCTTATCCAAGCATGTAAGACCCTGTAGATGTGAATCCTCCCTAACCCCTTTTTAACTCTCAATGGTGTCTTGCCTTATGTTCCACTAATTTAGAACTGCTGGTGATTTCAGCTAAGATATCCTTTATCTGGACGACTTTTACTTATCATGTAAGCCTGAGCTTAATAAACAGTAAGCCTGAGCTTAATAAACAGTAATGCTGCCTTCAACGCTCCAGGGTGGGCTGTGTGCCCTTTTTATACCAAGCTGCAGACTTCCGTTAACGGGGTTATAATAATGTAATGATTTATGTAGGTGTTCGTTGCCAGCGCTATACTAAATTCTTTCAGTTCAAGTATTAGCTTACTCATCTTTGTATTTAAAAGGAGAAGCGCAGTACCTGAAACATATTAGACTCTCATTCAATAAATATTTATTCAAAGAATTAACAAGATAAGGAAAGAAATTTCAATCAGCTGTGAAGATAACCTAAGTGCAAGCAGACGGCTACCATCAGAGGGCGCTGGCGCATCCAAACTAGTGCGCAGGCGCGCTAGAAGGGCGGGCGCCGCGGTGGCTGCTGCGGCAGCGGCGGCGGCGGCAGTCTTGGCTGTGGCCGCGGGAAGTGAATGGTTTTACCCAGAGGGCCCTGCGCCGTCTTTCTCCGCTGGCATCGGCGCTGCTCCCTGCTCCTCCTCCCCGGCCATGGCGTTCACATTCGCGGCCTTTTGCTACATGCTGGCGCTCCTGCTCACTGCCGCACTTATCTTCTTCGCCATCTGGCACGTGAGTAGCTGGCACCGGCGTAGGGAGAGCTAGGTGGCGGCGCAGCTTCTTCACGCTGCGGGCCCGGGGTCGGGGTGGCTACTGTCGGCCGAGGGCAGTGGGGCGGGGCAGGGCCGGGGTGCTGCTAGCTGCGCTGCTCGGGGTCTGAGTCCTCGGTCGGTAGGCCGGGGCTGTAGGTCCTGGAAGACACTAGGCGTGGGGTGGTTCGATGGATGCGCCGGGTGGGTCCCGGTGCAGGCCATACGCGCAGCTTCTCGCTGGGTGTGGCAGTCACGATCCTGACGGGCCCTGCGAGACCCCGCTTCGCGGGCGCGGACCTTGGGCCGGGGTACCGCTCAGCACCTCCGCATCCCGGCATCCCCGGGCAGGCAGTCAGGGGCCTAGAGAGGCATGCTCCGTTCTTAGAGGAAATGAAGTTTTTCGACTTATTAATGCAGACTGACTTTCTTGTCGGGCTTTTGCAGGAATATGACACAAATGTGATACCACTTTAGGTGAATTTCCAATCTACTTTTCACCACTTGTTGGGTGATCTTCAAGTAGAATCACTGTTTTCAGATTGTTTGCGTGTGAACTTTGGTGCAGACTGGATTGATTACTTTGTTGACCTCATGTCCGAACTTTTCCCTTAAATCATACTTTGACCGCCAGAACTTCTCAAGAGACAGTCTTCATAGCCACCTCTGTATTTTGGGTAGCTTGATTTAGTAAAGATCGTTTTAATTAAGCTTCTCTAGGGAAATTTTTTTCCTTCTTTTAACATGCTGAAGGATAGAAAGCACATCCTTACTGGTCCCGGGAAGGAGCAACTAAATTACCAGTGGTACATTTCTACAAGAGATTTTTAAGGAATCCTGTTCTTCTAGCGCAAAATTGAAAGCAGCCTTCTGGAAATCAGCATTCATTAAAAATTTATGTTTGCTCTTTATATTCTGCTGTCTTCTGGAATATTGGTCTTAATTTGAATGATTGGGCATGTTCACTGTCATGTAAATTTTAAGTCAGGTTTTATGCCCATAACAAGGATTTGTTTATGGAACATAAAGGGACAGAGTTACTTAAATGGTAGCAGTGTCTTGCGCAAAAATAATGTCAAAGGTAGAGTGAGATCACAAATCCATTTCCTTTTGCTAAAGGGTGTGATTATAATTGTTAAGAACTCAACCGTTGGTGTAGTGGGGAATGCTTATGTGAGCTGCTAAGTAACTGCTCCTTCAAAATGCTTGTCAGTAGGAACCAGTAACTGAAAGAGCATTTTAGGCTCATTGGTGGAAGAACAATAAATGAAGATAATCTGGAATGCAGACTAGCTCCTGCCTGTGCAAGCCTCTGATGAAACAAATGTGTGGCTCCCTTCCATCTGTAGATGTGGATTTAAGTCACTTCCTGCTTGATCCTCTTTGTTTTCTGAGTGATGAGGAATCTTAGAAGAGAGCCGGGGATGGCCTTGTTTTTTACATTTTGAACCAGGTTGTGTTCAGCTTAAGGAAAACCTCAACTGCACTTTAAAAAAGATCAGTAATTTTAGCTTTGAAATGAATCTGTGCCTGGGTGAAGTAGATAATTTTAAGTCCTGTTTTAGAATCAAAAAGAAAAATTATTTGTACTCTGCGTATTAGTGGAGAGCTTTTATCCTTAGGAATTTCTTAGTGGTCCAGAGGATTATCCATTCTTTGGGAGCAAATAGAAAATTCTAAATAAATAGATTTAATTTTTCTATCTACTACAAAACCTTCTGTTTATTTTCTAAGGTGGTTTATTTATCATAAGACTCATTTGGAAATTTTGAGTATAAATGCACAAAATTCTGTTTACATTAATTGTTGTGTGAAAGATGTTTTTTATGCTGATGATAACATCTGTCAGTTCAGTCCTAATTCATGTGATTGATGCTCTGTGGGGAATAGAGTTGGGAGCACAGACTTATTTGAAAGGTAAAAATGCAGAAGTCATTCCCTAAAGATGTGCATCAGATTTGAAGTTATCCTCAATTGGATGGTTTGGTATTTTTAGGGATTTATCTGTTTTACTGTGTTTACACTTCTGTAGGAAATTTTGTGAACATCTTTGTCCAGACGTGCCGTTGCAAAAGGATTTGAAAACCATTAGTTTAACAAATCTTTTCAGAAGAGTTTTGAAAGGTAGTTTATAGTTCTCAAACAGAAACCCATTCAGCAACATACTTATTAAAAGAGCCCTTGAAATCTCCTGAAGAAAATGTGCAATCAAAAAAAAGGTTAGTTTTCACCCTGACTGGTATGGCTCAGTTGGTTAGGCATCTCCCCAGTTCGGCACCGATCAATGTTTCTCTCTCTCATATCAATGTTTCTCTCCCTCCCTTCCTCTCTCTCTAAAAAAAAATAAATCAGTAAAATCTTTAAAAAAAAGAATTTCTTAAAAAAAGGTTAGTTTTAAAACATAAGGTTTGTACTCTGCTATTAAATTGGATCTTGTTATAGGCAGGTAATTGTATCTTTGATCATGGTCCTTGTCTTGAACTTGATTGCTAAAATGCATTGAGGATATGTCACAGCTAATGTCAGGTGACTCATAATGTCCGTAAATAATCAGAAATTAGTATCTTCTAATTGTATGTTTATATAGTTTTTAAAAGATTTTATTTATTTATTTGTAAAGAGAATGGAAGGGAGGGAGAATGAGGTAGAGGAACATCGATGTGAGAGAGAAACATCCATCTGTCCGTTGGTTTCTTCTTGTATGCACCCCAGCTGGGGACAGACCCGCAACCCAGGCATGTGCCCTGACTGGGAATCACCCAGCAACCTTTCGCTTTGCAGGACAACACCCAGCCAAGCCAGCTGAGCCACACCAAATCAGGGCTGTATGTTTATATTCTCAACGTTTATATATGTTAGGGATTATTAGCAGAGGCAAATTCTTTTTGGTGAATCCTATACTTATTTTTTAGCATAGGGCTATTTTTTTTCTTTTTTCCTTCCTTACATTCCGTAAATATTGATTGAACACTTAAGTGTGTGCCAGGCACTATTTTAGGTCCTTGGGCATAGAAGTGAAGATCTTTGCCTTCATGGAATTTACATACTAATGTCTAATTATTTTCCTTCTATTCCTATTTAGTTAACATTTTTATTAGGTCAGGTTGGTGAGTTTTATGAAATTAAAGAAAAACTCATTTTTTTCTGAAGCTAAGAACCTTAATAGGGAAATCAAACAGCATGTTAAAATCTAGAAATATATGGCTCCATTGGTTACTGGTAATATCGAGTAACACCATCACACATAATAAAGGTGCTATTTGTAACCCACGAGAGGAAGGGTGGATTAGGTTCTCTGTGCCCTAGGTGACTAGTGGTAGCAAGTAAAATACTTCCCCCAAATACTTGGTGCCTTTGGCTTTTTATTTTAATACCACAAAGTGGTACATTGCCCCTATTTTGATATTTTAGTACATTTTGAATTTGAAGCTCTTTGTTTAGTGACCCTACTTGTTAAAGCCTCATTTCTCAAGTCTGGACAAAAGCATTTTTGCCATGTATTTTAAGTGGGTGCAGTCTCTCTCCTTTCATCACATTTGTAACTCTTTCACTCATGTTGTGAGAAACTTGTCTTACCTGGGCTTACCCTTATTCAGTTTTTAGTTTGGTGACCAGGTGAAATGACCCACATGCGGTAGGAATGTGCATAGGACCTGTAAGGAGGTCAGATTGGTCACTTTTATAGTGGCCTTGAACAGGGCTTCGCTCTTGCCTCTATGGTGCCTGTAGGTGAATGGGAGCAAGGTGCCTCTTGGGGCAGAAGAATCCTCCCTCCTGAACAGACAGAGTGTCTGGGTACAGAGCCTGGTGCAGAGCCCATGCCGGGGTGCTTGGCAGCAGGAGCCTGGGCTGGCTCGGAGACCCCACGTGGCCCGTTGTCCTGTGCAGAAACTGCACTCCTGTGTGCGGTGGTCTGGCCATGGTGTTGAGTAACCCCTAGTGTTTCTCTATTCTGAGACCATTTCTTGAATTTCCAGATCGAAGCAGGACTTTGAAATGTATGTGTTTGGGCACAAATGGGAACACACTGAAGCATGGGAGTCCATCTCTAGGGTCCCACTGAACACTGTGGCGAGGGAGGGGCATGCCCAGATTATTAAAAACACTTCATCCTGAGGGGCACAGTCTGGTGGGGGACACAGCGGGTACATCAGTACTCTTCTCTAATGCAAGAAATACTATGTTGGCAGCATGATAAAGCTCTGTGCTGTTGGGAAGTTAGATAGGCACTTACATCTGAAGGGAGTCTCCTGCAGAGAGGAGTTGACAGAGGAAGGAGGTTTTTTTTAGGATAAAGAGGAGTTTTGATAAATAGTTGTGGGTGGGGCAAAGATCATTTCAAATCAGAATAACTTGAAAGAGGCATAGAAAAAATAGAAAATTGAAGGTGTTTGTCACAGTGGTGTCAGATCATTTTAGTGGTAACTAACATAAAAGTCTTTTCAGTTTAAATCTGAGTCTGGTTCTGTATTAGCTCATGTTGACTTTGCTGTAAATGGCACATGTAATGTTGGTACAATTTTGTTTTTGTTTTATTAACTTTATTCAGTTATTACTTGATGATGGGGCAAGTCTGTTGCTTCTCTTTATTAAAGTGAGAGATCCTAACTCTTTTAATTTTATTGTAGATTATAGCATTTGATGAGCTGAAGACTGATTACAAGAATCCTATAGACCAGTGTAATACCCTGAATCCTGTAAGTTACGGTATCAGATTTTTCTTTAGATTTTAAAACCCTTTTTGCTTTTAACTTGATATAAGTTGAAAATGGCCAGTAGTCTCAGTAGCATGATATATTTGTACTTTTTGAAACATGCACTTTTAAAAAATATTCTTTTTCCTGTCCTGCTTGACTATTCTGACTATTATTAATCTGCTGGTGATCTTGTCAGCTGTCATACTAACATTCTTCCAATCTGCTTTTTACATTGTCGGCCAAAGACAGTTGAAAAGGTCAAAAAGATTAAAAGAGTCAAAATTGCATTAAAGGTGTGTACTGCTTTTTAGTTTAATGTTTTAATGCTACATTCATCTCATGGGGAGGGTTAGGGCATTTGTATTTGTAAAATGTTCTGTTTGTTGTGCTCATTCATATGCCTGTTGAGGTTATGATTTCATGAAATTTCATATTTTATGCAAACGCTTGCTGGCCCAGTCAAGTAGGGAAAGCTGTTAAATGCTTATACATTTTTAAAAAATGTTATAGCCATAGGCACTTATATATTAAATTTTCAGTGCAGTATTGGACAGTTGGTTAACATAAAATGACTTTAATAGACGGTGAGATATTTACCTGTTGTTACTGCGAGGGAGTCTTTAGTACCCTGTCTAGTTTTATCTTTGGTTATGTCTCTTCTGGAATTAATTCACTGTTTCAGTTGTGTTTATTCAGAGCCTGTTTAGGTAGATAGCTCTGTTCTCAGGCTCTGGAATCTTGCAGTAATGCTGATCTCTGGACTCATTCTGCCAGAATTTTGTAGATAACAATTTGTATGCAGATATCTGCATAATTATTTCTAATACAGATCCACTCTAAATTTCTAACACAGACCTGACTTACATATGCTCTGAGCTCTAGTTTAATAACAATTTGGATCTATTGTGCTTGAGGGTTCTCTATTTTTTACTTCATTTACCTATTATTTAGGAAGATTCCTCATTAGCTTGTAAGGGTTTGCTTTTACCTAGCTGGTCAGAAACTGAAAGGTGTAAGAAAGCAGTGGGTATGTTTTCAAGAAATAGAACACAACAGTTCATCTTTAAAAACTCCTTCATGAAGACGAGAACTTGTGTAGACTTCAGTTGTGTCAAACTGTAATTCACTAGCTTGCTAGAGAGATTTTATTTGGAAATGGGTCTATAACAGTGATTTTCATTTAGTGTGCTGCAAAAATTTTTAAAACATGCAGTACCTGACTAGTTGGGGCACTGACCTCTTTTTCCTTAGGTTGTCATAAAAAAAGGCAACAGCCAATAGAACAATAGCTGTCTTCTGTGAATGAATAAAAATTATATCTGTTTTGTTAGATTGACAAAAAATATACTTTTTGGTGTGCTGCAGAAGTTTAGTAATTAGTTTAGGTATGCCATGAGGTGAAAAAGGTTGAAAGTTTCTATAAAGTTTGTTTGCTACTTTATTGTTGTTTCCCAGATAAATATAAATGATGGAATAGATTTCTATTTTGCCTTTAAAGAACTGTCACAGTGTGACTTGAGTAGCTACATTTCAAAGTATTAACTTTAATTAGCTGTCCTCTGCTCTTAGGAAACAAAATATGAGATGACGGCCTTTTCATTGGAAAGTAATGCTCATTGGAGGACAACATTCTGTTGAAACTAATTGTTGCAAAGAAATTTAGAAACTGAGATTTCTTCTTTCATAGCTGTTTAATAATGTAGTCAGTCTTTGGCTTTTCATTACTTCAAAAATACAAATGATGATGAGGATAGTAGCTGAAATCAGATGAGTGCCTTCCTGGGCTTGCTGGTCCCAGGCTCTGAGCTGAGCATCTTTACCTGGGGAGGGTTAGGTTCTCATATATGTATATTGTTGTTTTCATGAATTGGAGAGTAAACTGAGGCCTAGTGAGATTAAAGCACTCAGCCCAAGGTCACACCGCTAGGGGATAGCCTGAATTTGAACCTAGACAGCTTTATTTTTAAGCTCAAGCTCTTGTATTTCCCTAATTTACTGTAAATTTAAGAGGGAGTCATTTCATTTTAACATAAACCGTGATTGCTGGCTTTTCTTAATGGAAAAGAAGTGCTTGCAGAACGAAGTCCTTGGGACACCCTAAAGCTGCAGTAGGTGCGAAGCAGGTTTTCCTGCAAGCACGAGTGGTGTTATGGTTAGGGTGCCGATAATTGGCTTAATAGCAGTGCATCTGACAGTTTTCCCTATTAAAAATTTGTTTTGACAATTCTGCCAAAGTATGAGGGAAGACAAATATCATTATTTTAAAAAATGTGAAACTTAACTAGAGAATATTATGATTTGCATGTTAAGTGCTATCACTTCAGCCATATTTGCATGAGGTATTGTTTTCTGGATACTAGTTTTTGTGTAAATGTTAGTTCCTAAGTGGAATAACTTTTGTGCCACTTATGGAAAAATTTTGTCATTAAAGAATGATCGGAGAGGGCTGGTTTTTATGAGAGGCGCATAATAAAAGTTTCTGGACTTTTTTTGGCAGTGGGGAGGAGTGGGTGTGGCACCTGCTTCAAATTAGAACTGGTCGAGTTGCAGATTATTTTCACTCTTACTTGTGTTGTTTCAGATCGGTAGGGATCATGCTTTCAAAATTATTCTCTCCCCATACCTCAGGCAGTAAGTGTAGGGTGAAAACTTGGATGATAATTTTTATTGTTCAATATCAGTTAGCTTTTAGAGGGCCAATTTTAATTTTCTTTATTTAAAAGAAAAGTCCTGTAATTTAAACTAAGATTGTAAACAGCAGCTGTGGTGGAGCTCCTAATAAAATGTCTTTTTTCCCTTTGGTTTGTCCTAGTTGTAGTCACTGAGTTTTAAAGATTGCCTATGGACATTTTCTTGTTTAGAGACTGTAGATGTTTAACTTTGATGTTAAATAAATGCTGGCTTAAAGGTTAGTGCTATTTACAAATGTATATACTTAAGTTTGTAGAAAATATCTAGTTAGTGGATTTGTTGGTTTTACTGGGATTTCATTTAAAATAGTATTTATTGAAAACTTTTCTCTATACCTTTAAACTGGAAAAAGTAATTCGGGAGTTTTAGAAAATGGACTGAAATACAGAGTATAACTGTATTATTTCTGCAGCTATGGTTTCCCCTAAGGAAAGATCTGGTAATGTTGAGGATTTATATAATTTTAATTTGATATGATGCAGACAATTGAGAAACTGGCCTTGCAGCTGTGACTTGTAGGAAGTCCTTTGGCCGCAACTTGCAATGAAAGGTGTTGGTTTTTTTATTTAACAAAGTCATTAGGGCTGAAATCTTTAGGATGGGAAAGATAAATTAAAGTAAAACATTAACTCCTGGTCATTTTATAAAAAGCAGTTTGCTTGAATTAATTTTTCCTTACTTAATACTACCTACTATAAATAAAAAGATTTATTTTGTTCTTGAATTCTGAGCTTCTTCTACTGGTCTGACCTGTCTGTAGCATTTCATGGGAAAGCAGGCTTAAAGAAACAGGAAGGCCACGTAAGAATGAATGGAAGCTCAGGAACCAGGGGAAGTTTCGATTTCACGGGTTGGAACTCAGTCTTTTCCCTCCTACATTGCAGAAAGCACGTCGTTTGCATTGTGTATTAGAGGTCTTTCCTCCCTGACTGTGCTGAGGTTATTGGCTGTTGGCTTTCCATTGAAAAGTTACTCTGTGGTAATGTGATGTGATTCGTTAAATACTGTATATATGGCATTCCTGCTTTCTGTTAAAGGCTTAAAAACACTAATGCATAAACTTCTCGAGGGGAGTTTTGTTTTTGTGGGGTTTTTAAATATGTTGCATGTGATCAGATATCTCTTTTGTATTTTTATCATTTTTGAATGGTGGAAAGAAAAAGTATTCCAATTGATTAGCAAATAACTGAATAATCTGGGTGGTAACTTTGTATAATATAATCTATTGCTTTAAGAATTTGAGTTTTAAATTTTAGGTTTTATCTTATTTTTTTAGTGCAAGCTCTATTCTCTGATCTGTTTGCTTTTAATCCTGCTTTTGGTAACAAGTTAAATACGGGAATGAAACTCAGTAGCATCTTTCATCTCTGATTCTAAGAAAACAGTAATTTTTCATTATGGAAACTTGGTTGCCACCTATTTTCCAAATTAGCAATTGATTTTTTTGTCCAGGCATTTTGATAACTAACTGGCTTGTGTTTTTCTTCCAGCTTGTACTCCCAGAGTACCTCATCCATGCTTTCTTCTGTGTCATGTTTCTTTGTGCAGCAGAGTGGCTGACACTGGGTCTCAATATGCCCCTCTTGGCATATCATATTTGGAGGTAATATTTAGATATACTTCTAATACTTTTCCTACATTTTAACTATGCTGTGGTTAATGTGGTTGTCTTAGGTGAGTTACCTAAGTAAAAAATGAAAATTAGCTGGTATTTATTTTAAAAATCAAGTGGATGAGCAAATAACTGCTTTAATCCCTCTTATAGAGCTTACATTATTGCTCTTTAAAGGTTTTTTTTAAAATGAGTTATAACTTACAATAATGTGCCTAAGTTGGAAGTGTGCAGCTCAATGAATTTATACGCCTGTGAAACCACCACCCAGATCGAGACATATAGCAGTTCCAACCCCCTGGAAGGTTCCCTTGTGCCCCATCCCAGTCAGTTACCCCTGTTCTTTCCAAGGAGAAGCACTGACTTGTAAAAACTTAGGTTAATTTTGCATGTCTTTGAACTTCATATAAATCTATTTATAGTATGTATTTAACTTCTTTCTCCATGTTTATGATTTTAAATTTGGTTATTTATAAAAACATGCACATTTCATAACTTCTAAAAGTTCTATTTGATCTCTATAGAGTTAGAATTTTTTGTTTTAAATAGACATGAAAATCTCATTGCCCTCGATTTTAGGAAATATATACTGAAGAAGAGTTTAGGAGTAAAATGGTATCACGTCTGTAGCTGACTATGAAACGGTTAAAAAAAAGTGCATGTTTAGAGATAAAATGAGGAAGAGAAGGATAAAGCAAGTGTGGTAAGTGTGAACATTCGGAACACCTGGGTCAAAGTGTTTATGTACCTTTTCTGTAAGCCTAAAATTATGTGAAAATAAAACGTTAAAAGAAAAATTTTATTTCCTTTTTACAGGTATTCCTCTTTTTCTTGGATTTCCCATAAAGTGTAGAGGAGACCAGATGTGACTTGTTTAGCTGTCTTGCTCTGCTCATTTCGGGGCTCTAGTTTTAAAATTAAAAAGGAAAGAACTCCACTTCTAACTAAAAATATTCTTCCCTGTGTGGACCACCTCTCGTTGTAACAAATACTAGGGGAAAACCCTCCTTTTTCATCCTGAAGGTTTGCTCCCTTTCGAGTGGCTAATAGATTGTATTTGTTCCAGGTATATGAGTAGACCAGTGATGAGCGGACCAGGACTCTATGACCCTACCACGATCATGAATGCAGATATTCTAGCATATTGTCAGAAAGAAGGATGGTGCAAGTTAGCTTTTTATCTTCTAGCCTTTTTTTACTACCTATACGGGTAAGTTTAAAAAATAGCATGAAAACATGATTTCACTTTGCTGCCTAAAAAGTTTGCAGGCATTATGATCTTAACACCTTAGGATCCACTTGAAGAATAACTCAGCGCCTTGAATGGTGGTAACCAGTAATGACAGTGCACACCAGCAAATTCACATATGTGGAATATGAATATGCTGGTAATCGCCAAGACAGCCAACTGGTATGCTATCAGAGGCAAATAGTTTGGTGAGGGATGCTGCTTCCTGAGTTTTCAGACTCATTCAGTGAGTGAAGGAGAATCCTTTTTCTCCATGGTAAAATGATGGCATTGGGGGGATATTGCTTGACAAGTTTGAAAAAAATCAGTCTCAAGATTGTGTTTAATTTTTTTTCTCTCATTCTCCATAAACCATATGTTCTGCCCTTTATCTTACAGTTTACTTGACCTGAATGCGATGAATGAAAGAAATAGTTCTGTCTTACAGGATGGTGCAGTGACCACTTTTTCTCTTTTTCTAACATAATGGATTTCTGTCATTCCTGTAGGCCGGGGTGTCTCAGCCTCGGCACTGTTGACATATTAGGCTGGATAAATCCTGGTTGTGGGGAGCTGTCCTGTGCATTGTAGGAGATTTAGCAGCATTCGTGTCCTCCCCCGACTAGCCAGTAGCACCCCCTTCCCCAGGCATAACACTAAAAAATGTGTCGGGTGGGGCAGAACTGGCCCTGTTTGGGAAGCCCCGCTCTAAGCGTGCCGTAGGTGAGATAGAATGGCTGTTTAGTAAAACCAGAAAAGGACATTGTCAGGTGCGGAGTTACAGTTTTTCTTTATGTGATATGAATATACTCTTCTCATCTTTTGTTGATTTATATTCAGTTAGAGAGGGCTTTTCCAGTTGATTTTCAAAATATGAAGGAAAGTGGCTGTATGAGATGAAATTGTTATAATAACTGGCTTTCATTCCCTCTCCTGTTTGTTACTTGCTAAGTAGTAATATAGTAGGTTTATATTCATAGTTCTCTTCACATGACATAAATTTCCATTGTAGGAAAGGGTGCATGAAGGAGGGCTAGATGGAATTTAGGATAAAGTTATTGTTAGGCTTTTGGAGGTTATAACTGTGAAAAATGAGTATCCTTTAGTGTATCTACAGATGTCACTCATACGTGAAACAAAGGTAGTGAATCTATTCTGAAAAGTGAAGTTCCACATGTCATTCCAGTTTCTTATCTTCATTTTTAGGGTTTCTGTAGCAACTGTCTGGAACAGTGCTGGCATATAGTAGGCACTTAATACATTGTTGAAGGAAATGAATTTGGATAAATGGTAAAACTGGAGGTACACAGTGTGGGAAAATGCTCACCAGATGATGGCACTAGGGCATTCATTTGTTTTAAATTGTCTATTGAGTTTGTTTAACTCCTTAAAACCATTTAGAGATACACGATTTCGAAGCACACTTTTTCCACATCACTCTTTCTGTAGAATTGTCTGGTAGTCCTTAAGCCTAATCAAATGGGTATTGCTTTTTATTTTGTTTGTCCCACTTTTTAACCCCGCTGTTATTGCCTAGAGCCTTTCTCTAATGGGAAAGTTTCTTAGTTGATGATCATTCCTGTCTGTAAAATGGGGATAATAATAGTACTCACCTCCTAGGACTGCTTGGAGGATGCAAGGAGGTCATGTATAGAGAAGACCTAATCTGGCAGGAAGCCAGCCCTTGGAGATGCTTGCTTCTATTAATAGACCCAACTCCCATGTAGTGTGCCGTTTTGGATTTCTCTAAGCTCTGATCCCCCATTAAGCTTTCAGCTGTGCTGTTCTACTTGCTAAAATTGGAAAGGAAATAAGGGACAACTGTAGCACATGCACCAAGCCAAGTCCTACCTTAGGCAAAAGTCCATAAATGCAAATTAAAATCATATTGTGAACTTGGCATTGGTCTTTCTATTTTCTGTCATGGTGTGATACCACAGACTGACTTACTGTATAGAACAGACTTGGCTTTTTGGTCCTCCTAGTTTTTATGATTAGGAATGTTTGAATTAACAACTTTCTTTTTCCTTTTCAGCATGATCTATGTTTTGGTGAGCTCTTAGAACAACACACAGAAGAATTGGTTCAGTTAAGTGCATGCAAAAAGCCACCAAACGAATGGATTCTATCCAGCAAGATCCTGTTTCCAAGAGTAGCCTATGGAATCTGATCAGTTACTTTAAAAAAATGACTCCTTATTTTTTAAATGTTTCCACATTTTTTGCTTGTGGAAAGACTGTTTTCATATGTTATCCTTGGATAAAGAATTTAAATGGAATTACGTATACATTAATATAAAATGATTACCTCTGGTGTTGACAGGTTTGAACTTGCACTCCTTAAGGAACAGCCATAATCCCTTGAATGATCGCATTAATTACTGACTGTCCTTAGTCCATTGGAAGCTTTTGTTTATAGGAACTTGTAGGGCTCATTTTGGTTTTATTGAAATGCCATCTAATTACAAATCAGCTGTAGATACCAGGTGCTTCTGATGAACTGAAAATAGATATCTGATCTGTGGGAAACTTCACGGGTTTCCTCATCTATCATGTAGATGATTATATATGGATACATTAAAAAAATAAGAAGAGTGGGATTTTTTCCATTTGACTTGAATATTATCCTATATATTGCATGAATGAGAGATTTCCCATATTTCCATCAGAGTAATATACTTGCTTTAATTCTTAAGCATAAGTGAATATGATATAAAAACATATGCTGAATTACTTATGAAGAATGCATTTAAAGCTATTTTAAATGTGTTTTAATTTGTAAGACATTACTTACTAAGAAATTGGTTATTATTACTTACTGTTCTAATCTGGTGGTAAAGGTAGTCTTAAGAATTTGCAAGTACTTTAGATTTACAGAACTGAATGAAAGAGAACATTGTGTTATACCGTCCTGCTGTTCCTTTAGTGCAATACAATAAAACTCTGAAATTAAGACAGACTTTCAGTGCATTGTTTTAAAGATTACAAATAGCAATTCATAAACATGCTTAATCCACAATAAAGGCATATTACTGTCAATTTTAAAAATAATACAGTATTACATTGTTTTTAATACCACATCTGGATCTGAAAAGGAAAATTTTTAAATGACTAAGTACATTACCTTCTGTTGTCACTTGTCAGGATTCATAACCATTGATGGCACAACATCGTCATTTTTCTGACCAATATAAAACAGTTGTGGCACTAAAAATGTTCTACTTTTTTTTCCTTTTGGAAACAGCAGGTTTTAAGGTAAAATGACTTAGTTTTTGCTGCTGCTTCTTGTAAGGCAGGTAAATTAGGGCTTGCATGTTTTCATAAGCATTTTTGTGCTTTATTTGAGATGAGGAAGTTAAGGCAATTGAAAATAGTGTAAGTAGTTCAGAAGTTTTGTAGACAAAGGATCAAAGAATGAAAACCAAGACATAGAAGTTGAACATAATGATCAAGGGAGTTTATGGCTATCTTTGTAGAAGTCTTACTCCAAGAACCCCTGATGCTAAGAATTAGATGCTGTTCACTCTCTGTTAGTGAAAAAATGCTTCCTCACATTTGGGAGAGTAGCTGTTACCATTTTGGGTTTCGGTATATTAAAGAAGGGGATGCAGAACCAGGAGAGTAGAAAGAGTTGAACCATTTCATAGTGAGAGAGGCTTTAAAGACCTTGTATTTTATAGTCTGGAGAACACCTGGGATCTGACGGTGGGTTTGCTCGTGCAGCAGAGCACTTATGAGCCCTTGCGAGGCACTGAAGGTTCGTGCTCTGAATGTGAGCAGTCCTTCAGCTTCTGACCCACCGAATTATATCCGTGCCCATGCCTGCTTTTTCTTTCTTGTTCACAACTACTTTTGATCATGAGAGACATACCAAGTGTCTTCCTTTCACCAGATAGGTCTCCTGGGTCTTTCATGATCCTATCAAAATATTTTCACAACCTTGATAAGTTTTAACAAACACTTTTTAATAATGTATTTCAGAATATTGTCCAAGATTAATGCCAGGTTCACTGTTTGCAATTTGTGGAAGCCGCCTTCTCATGCTTCAAAAATTAGGCATGTAGGCCCTGGCTGCATAGCTCAGTTGGTTAGAGCAACATCCTGATACACCAAGTTGGGGGGTTTGATCCCTGGTCAGGGCACACACAAGCAGCCAATGAGTAAGTGGAACAACAAATCAATGTTTCTTTTTTCTGTCCCTCTCTCTCTCCCCCGTCCTCTCTCTCAAATCAATAAAAAATAGAATAATAAAAATAACTAGATACGTCGTGTCCTTAGCTGATTCCTCAAAGATGATCGATAGGTTCATCCATCGTGGTGGTAGGTTGTTAGTTCTTAGGTATGTAGTGATTAGAATATTGAGTACTTGGATGGTCTCATCTCTACTCATCTTTCCCTTCTCTAGTGTTTTATGCAATTAAGTCCCTTGGGAGAGAAAGTAGAAACAAAACATTGGTATTTGACAATATCCCATTAACTTTTCCTTGCTCCAAATTTAATATGTGTCCCCCACCCCCGTTAATCTGTTTTTGGGTTGCCATGGCCTTACTTGTATTATTCCTGCAGGTGCAGCTGAGGCATAGGTAGCCTGGGTTGTAGTCCTTTCTAGTTTATATTAAACTCCCTCTGCAGACAGCTGTTTGTTTAATACTCTCTTTTTCCTCTTGTTACAATTACTTTTGATATCATGTGCTTTATCTTTAAGAGATTTCCAGCCCTCAGAAACCATTACTGTAACACTGTGGTTTCTGTTTGTACTAACAGCTCTTTGTTTCTATGGGAACTATAGATTCTTCTGAATTAGAAATCTTAAATAACACTGTAATCTATTTAGCAGCTATTCTGAGCATTTGAGTATCGCTATCTGAATTTTATTAATGACGGTTGATGATTTTTATAGTGCTTAATGTATTTTTTCACCTGCTATCCCAGGGTAGAGGAGAATCAGCTCCCAGGCTGTAGACAAACTGTTAATTTGTTTGAAATTTGAATTGTTTTCCATGCAAAGGGAATGTGATAGGAAATGGCCAGGCAACCTACTTTTGACATATATTAGGTGTTACTAAAGCTTTTGAGAAACATCACGGTTCATACCATGAGCTGTCAGGCCGGCCAGTCAGGTGCAGATGCCCTGACAATGGTCCTGCCCAGAGCAGCAGAGCACGTGGCAGACTGCAGTGTGTCTGTCTCTCACAGCCTGTTCAGCGGTTTTCATCTTGGCCACTTGTGCTAATAGCTCTCAAAAGAGCTCCTCTCTGCTCCTCAAATCAACATTTTTTGTGTAAAAATAAGGATGTAGATATACTTTGAAACTAGCAAAATATTTTCTTTGGTATAACATGTCTCTTTTCCTCCAGTTATGTTTATGACCAGTGTTCATGGAATGTTTTTGCCATGGTGCAGATAATGACTTCTGTGCGTGTTTTTGCACCCCGCAGGGTGCTGGGCTTGTCTGAGGTGTGGCTACATCACAGCATGGTGATAGATGGAGCCCATTCAAATACTGATCTGTATTTTAAAAGTACACATCTAAGTTTACTTCTCTGTGTGATTTAACACCCACAAACGTGCATCTCAGTCAGTTGTACAGCACAATTGCAAATTAGAAATTCTGACAGCAAAAATAATATAAAATATTATTTTCAAAGGGGGAAAATAAAAATATTGATGCTGTGTCTAGCATTGGTCATAAGAGAACTTATATTCATCCTTTTGGGGAACTAGCAATGTTGGTCTCAAATATTGTAACCTAATCTCTTTTGCTCAAACCAGTCACTGATCTGCAGTCATACTAGCAGTTAATGAGTCTCCGGTTCTGGACCAGAACCAGAAGATGGTTCTGAACTAGTACGCCAGGGGGACGCCAAGAGAAAAGATGTGGTTCTGTTTCTGGGTATGTTGAATAGCTTCTTAGAATAATTTTGCTAAAGTTAGATGTTTAAAGGGAGTAAACAGCTTGGCTGCTTGTTCTGTTTGGTACCAACCATATAAGGTGACTAATCTGTGGGATCAGAGTGAAGGTTTTAGCCTACATTGATTTTATTAATGCAAATTTTGGAAGTGAATATGCAGTAATAAATACCTTGACATGGAAAAGCATGCGTAAGTTAATTTTATTGTACAATGCTTTTTAAAAACATTTGCATTTCTTTGGTTACCATGTTTGTGTATTCTGAAGAAAACGTCCTTAAATAACAGATCGACGACCGGGTGCACCCTAAACCTGCTCAGAGAAGCAGAATGTAGTTCGCCGTTTTGCTCCCAGTTGGTTAAAATCTACATGGACCTTAAAGGTGCTGTACCACTGTCCAGAGAAGATGCTCTAAAGTAGTCCTATCTTCCTAGAGCTTGCTTGATTTATTTTGCTTTTGTATATTTAATAAAAACCCTCTCAAATGTTTCCTTGTGTAGTTTATGGACAGTGGTTAGTGCGTGTGTTAATTTCAGCAGCTAACTTTGGCTTGACCAGGATTTGATACTGTTTCTCTTCTTCCATTGTTTTGAGGGCTGTCTCACAGGCTAGGCAGAGAAGATACTTTCTAAGAATGTTGAATTTATATGTTATTAAATTGAATCGGGCAGTTATTTTTGGTGCCATCCCATGTTTCTCTATTATGCAATAATATATTTTTCCTTAGCCTTGGTATTAAAGTGTTTGAGTCAAGCATTTTAAATGTGGAAGGCTTAACTAGCAGTTACAGTGGAAATTAAGATGTATGTACTTTGAATATTCAATTGATTATAAAGGATTTGATTAATCCATGCCAGTACTTTCCTTCCATTTTCTTAAAGTGTTCACGAACAAGCTGTACATTTACCGGTATATTGGAAGAAAGCTAATACAAGATTCAGTCATATCAGTATCAGTGACTTTCTAAAATCCAATAGAATACTGTGATTTTTAAATTGTAGTTGGTTGTAATACCAAAATGATGAGGAGGGTCAATCTATGATTACAGCCTCTACTTCAAAAAAATAACTTTCTGGCTAGAAGTTGGCATTTGTTATGTTAGATAAGAAATCTCTAGTTTAAAACTTTAAGTTCTAGAAGCAGAGTATATATGAGTACTAAAATATTGACTGTATATTATGGTAAATACTGGACCTTTGGTCTGAAGTTCCCAAACAGCATTAGTAATTGGATTACTACGCAGCAGAAAGAAAGAAGGAACTCCTACCTTTTGTGACAGCATGGATGGAACTGGAGAATATTATGCTAAGTAAAACAAGTCAGTCAGTAAAAAACAAATACCATATGATCTCACCTATAAGAGGAATCTAATTAACAAAATAAACTAATGAACAAAATAGAACTATAGGCATGGAAACATGGAACAGACTGACAGTGACCATAGGGAAAGGGGGAAGGGATAATGGTGGGAAGTAGGGGAAGGGACTAGACAACATGAATGAATGACCCACAGACTTGGACAACAGTGTGGGGATTGACTGGGAGCTGGGGCAGGGGGTGGGATGGCTGGAGGAGGGCAAAGGGGGAAAATTGGGACAACTAATAGACAACTAATTTTAAAAGATTTTAAAAAATTCCCTAATGAAAAAGCAGTTCAGAAGCAAGAGGAATGGGAGACAAAATAAGCTTTTTTTTGGTAATTACACAATTATTTAAAAACTAAGTTTTGATGGGGTGAAATTTACTTTGTCTTGTGTGTAAGTGCCTATGATCCCGGGCTCACATTTGTGATTACCAGTATCCAGGAGATCTGGGGACCTACCTGTTACAACACTGAAACCACTGATATCTGTGAAAACAGGTGGCTTTGACTCATTGTATAAACTTTGTCCAAATGACCACTTTTGGTAGCTCAATGTTGAATTTAAAGACAAAAAAATGTTCAGTAGCATGAGGTAAGGTGAAGGAGTGATAGAATTGGAGATTGTTAATCTACAAGTACTTGATGCAATAAATGTGAAAGAGGGATTAAATTCATTCTGTGTAGTTTCTAGGGTGGGAAAAAAATGTTCTGAAAACAGAGCAGCTGTCTGAAACAAGAATTCCTTGTCTCTGAAAGTGTCCAAGCAAATACTGGATAAACACCTGGGAATGATCTGATCTGGTGTTGGGAGGGAGATGGCTGGGTGATTCATAGCATCCCTCACCATTGTGTATGTCTATGAAGAAGGAAAAGTATGAGCTTTTGAGGGGGATAAAGGGTGAAAGTTATTTAAATAATTTTAGCTTGGGTACCTACACCAATTTTCACACTTAATACTATGTTACATGCCACCCAGTAGTTAAAATACTAAATGAAGTCAAAGTTTGGTAAATAAAAATATGTAATAAAGTATTTTTTTCTGTATGCTTTTTCAGCATAATCTGCATTTCATTTTTTAAAAAATTGTATAACAATTTTTATATCTCCTATAAGAGATGAAAGAGACTCAGTAAAATTTGTCAATAAAAGCTTTAGGAATATCTGCACATACTCGTTTACATTCATGTTGGTAACACTAGTTCAAATGAAGAGAACTCAAGTATCAGACATGGTCATACATATGCCGTTTGAAATTCTTTTTATCTAGATACAGATCTTGATAGTGAATCTCTTGATGACAGATGTGCAGCTAGTTTGTCCCGGAACTCATGAAGATAATTATATTGCTGAAAAAGAATTAAGATACATTGAAATACATGGTAGAAAACTACTTATGCTGGTCACAATGTTGGTAGGAATCAGGAGTCAAAACCACTTGCTAAGAACAGCTCTACATCCTTTGAGGGTAAGCAAGCGTTTCTCTTTCAGTAAGGCTATGTGAAGTGTGAAAAACTTGCTTTAAAAATCTAAAAATCAGACGGCAGCTTGAGATGAATGATCTATAAATCTGTAAAAATCCTTTCTGCCTTCACTGGCAGGAGCAAATAAGATTAAAAATAGTACATGAAGCCATTCTTTCTTGCTAGTGTATTTTCCTGGGGCGGGGGGAGGGAGTAAGGAGGGGGGAGAAGGCACTTTCTGTAATGACAGTCATATAGTCAAGAAAATCTGTTTCTTAATTTATAGAAGATGCCCCCTGCCCTTTTTTGCATTTTTGTGATGACAACTCATTTGGAATAATTTTCATAGTAGTTAATATTACAAATCACTAATCTTAACAGTTAAATCAAATTTTTTAAAAATTTAAATTTAGGGTTTTAATAGCTTTCTAGAGGGTATTCTTATTCTGCTAATAATTTCGTTTCCTCTCCCGACCGAGGGGTTGAAATTGCGTGCACTCATGGGGAATAGCCTGGGTGCCACAGGATGCTGCTGACGGGATGGACGGCAGCCCGTACTCCTGTGGGCTTGGTTCTCTCCAGGATTCAAGATGTAAAACATGCATATGCCTGTGTACATGTACACACATGTTTGACCGTGTATTTTGTTTTAAAGACAGACTTAACATCTGGAATTTGGAGCACCACTTGATTTTAACATAATAAAGGAAGCTCTATTTTCAGACCCTGTGCAGTGAAGTGGATCCTGTGTGGACTGTTGTGTGAACAGCCTTATCTGAGCACTGAGAATCAGGCTGCCTGGTGAATTTATCAGTTATAGTAATTCACATTCATTCCGCTTGGGCAGACCTGCACCCTGGGAAGAGGGACTGTCTAGCTCAGGGAGCTGCCTAAAGGCCGGGATTCTTTAGTGCCTGCCCCCAGTTTAGCTTTACAGAGCTACAAATGAAGCAAAAGCTATAGAATCTTTTCAGCAACATGATTAATATATAATATCCTTGGGTACTGCCACATAGTGTTTTTTTGAAGGGCAAAGTCAGCCCTGACTGGTGTGGAATTGAACGAGCAACCTTTTGGCAGCCAAAAGGCAGGGTACATGCCTGGGTTGTGGGCCAGGTCCCTGACTATTCGTCTATTAAGTGTTTTGGTGATATAATGGGATCTTCAGTCGAGCTTTGTGGACAAAAATCTAACCAAGAAACTACTAAGTTTATAGTAACTATCTCCTTTCTCCAAGTGAGAGGACGCACTCCCGGAACTGAATGGGCAAAACCCGAACAGCTGCAGATCCTAAAAGAGTAAACTGGGACGTTCAAATTTTTCATTATTTTGTTTGCAGTACTGTGAACTTTTCAACACCTCCAGGTTACATTTACATACAAATTTTATTTTATTTTTTAAAGATTTTACTTATTTTTAGAGAGGAGAAGGGAGAGAGAGAGTAAGAGAAATGGCAGTGTGTGGCCACCCCCCACTGGGGATCTGGCCTGCATCCCAGGCATGCACCCTGACTGGGAATCAAATTGGCTAACCCTTGGTTCACAGGCTGGCGCTCAGTCCACTGAGCCACACTAGCCAGGGCTAAATACAAATTAAAAAAAATCAAAATATAAATGGGTGACATGAAAAATAGAATGCTTTGGATTTTCATTGCCCTTTTGATGATATAAGGGGTTCAGAACCAGCAACCCTAAGACCTGCTTCAGTGGTACATGGATTATTTTGAGCTAAAGGCAAATGAGACCCAGTGGGCTCAATAGAAACATCTGCCACCCACTCCTCAACCCCAGCTGTCCAGGTGGATCTGAATTAGGGGCCTTGCCCACACTGAGACGTTGTTGGTGATAACCCATCTCTCACTGAACGCCTGTTCTCCCTGCAGTCACCTTCTGAAGCCCCAAGGTGCCTGGCCTCATCCCCGGCTCAGAATATATGTGTCATTTTCCACTGGTCTCTGACTCATGTATGTGTGGTTCCCATGTGCATGAAATTAAATTTGATTTTCTTTTGTCGATCTGTCTCCCATTGCTTTGGCTATTCAACCAGCCAAAAAGAACCAGAGGAGGGAAGGGGAAGCTTTTTCCTCCCCCACAATGCTGAATCCCACTGTGTTTGTGTCAGCCAGCCCCTCAGCACTCCTGCACAGAGACAGGCAGCCCTCTCACCTTTATGGTCTGTATGGCCCCCGACCCTCGCAGGTCTCTCAGGCTGTCTATGGCTTGCTGCGGCGACACCGTGTCGGACAGATAGAGTAGGAGACAAGCGGCTACTGACAACATGACAGAAAAATAGTATATCATTAAGTAATGACAGGGTATTTTATATTTAATTAGACATGTTGGTACAGAGGCCTGAGTATGTGTTTTTGATATTTAAATTATGATTTTAAATGACTGGTTTTATGAAAGTTTAGCACTGGCTTCATTCTCTTGTTTTCTGTTACATAGCTTTATTGAGCTATAATTCACACACCATGTAAGCATGCAATTGAAAGTATACAAGTCAGTGGACTGCAGTGGATTCACAGACCCGAGCAGCCATCACCAAAGTCAGTTGCAGGGCATTTTCATCACCTCCAAAAAGAAACCCCGAACCCCGTTCTTACCATCCCCCTACCATCCCATCACCCTGCCCTAAGCAACCAAGAATCTGCTTTCTCTCTGCGTAGATTTGCCTGTTCTGGACATTTTATATACATGGAATCACACGTGGGCCTTTGAGACTGGCTTCTTTCATGCAGCGTGATGTGTTCAAGATTCACACCCACTGTGGCACGTGTCAGCACTCACTCCTTTTTATGGATGAACAGGTCATTACGTGGATACACATTGTGTCTATTTTCAGTGGATGGACATGTAGATTGTTTCCATCTTTTGGCTTTTAGGAATAATGCTGCTATAAACATTCATGTATAAGTTTTTGTGTGGAAAAATGCTTTTCTCTTGGGTCTATACCAAAGAGTGGAATTGCTGGGTCACATGGTAACTCTGTGTTTAACTGTTTGAGGAGCTGCCCGACTGTCTTCAGGTGCGGCCGCACCATTCTACATTCCCACCAGCAGTGTGCGAGGGTTCCAGTTTCTCCACACACTAGCAAATGCACACTATCCGTTTTTCTTGGATAATAGCCATCCTAATGGGTGTTAAGTGGTATCTCATTGTGTGGCTTTGTTTTGCATTTTCCAGATGACCAGTGATGTTGAACATCTTTTCAGATGCTTATTGGTCATTTATATATTTTGTTTGGAGAAATATCTATTCAGATTTTTTTTAATTGGACTGTTTGTCTTATTATTGAGTTGTAAGAGTTCTTTATATATTCTAGGTGAGTCCCTTATCAGATATATGGTTTGTAAATATTTTCTCCATTCTGTGGGTTGACTTCTGATTTTGCTAGCGTTCTTGGAAACACAGAAGTTTCTAATTTCCATACTGTCCAGAACAAAAAGGAATCACTGTTACTCCAGTGTGGCATTTCATTACCTGTTGTTTTCCCTCACACATGTAAAAAGGTTTAAAGTTAACATATGGTACTTAACTTCGGTTTTCACACTTATGTTACCAGTGGATGTTATTTAGAAGTCACTGTCAGTGTACCACCTGCATAGGAGTAACAAAGCAAAGCAAAACAAAACAAAACAAAACAAAACACAAGAATGCAGGTGCTAAGACTTAAAAATTTTGTTTTGAAGAATCCTCCAAAACAATGCTGAAACACCACCCAGACCCACCTCGGCTTCCTAGGGGACACCGAGTTTAGGGCCTGAAATGAACCAGGGGTCTTCGCAGACTTGTGCTGTGGTTTGTTTCGTTTTCCTGCAGTGGGCGAATGGCCCAGAAACAGGAGTTTGTGTACTTTGAAGTTAAAAAAAAACTGAATAATGAAAATAGATTTCTTACCAAGACAAGATCTTCCAATTCCTCCGTAACAGCTGAAAGGGAAGTAGAGTTTTGGAATTTGTATATTTTCTTTCCATCCCAACAATTACAACTAAAAACTTGTTCTTTCTGCCACCTACTTCAAACTCTAATGCCTGGCACAGTGCCTTGCACACCAAGATTAATAAGTACTTTTGAACTGATGAAGAGCAAAGTGCTTATTTGTTAGATATTCGAACACCTCTAAGGGTCAAAGTAGGCAAGGCCTATTTAGTGACCTCTTTAAACTCCAGGATCTACATCAGAGAGGTGGAACTTAGTAACAAGTACTAAATAGACAGAAATTGGACTATTTTACCAGTCACCACTTGGATTATCTTCCTGCCTGAATAAAACCTTAGTGGTTATGGTTTTACTGCTGTCTGTATAGTAATTCCTCGTGTATCTAAAGAGGGTACGGAGGTAGCGTGTCACAGAGGGTTAGGACGGGCTGTGGAGCCCCACTGTGAATGCGACCTTATTTGGAAATAGGGTCTTTGCAGGTGTAATCAAGGGAAGATGAGGTCGTTGGGGTGGAACCTGACCTAATCTGACAGGTGTCCTTATGAGAGGAAACACCATATGAAGACACAAACACCCAGGGAAAATCCTGTGATGACAGAAGCAGAGACTGCAGGGATGCAGCTGCAAGCCAAGCAACGCCGAGGACTGATGGCCACCACTGGAAGCCAGGGAGAGGCAAGGAAGGACCCTGTCTAGAGTCTCAGAGCGAATGTGGCGGTTGGTTTTGATATGGGGCTTCTAGCCTCCAGAACTGAGAGAAAATAAACTTCTGTTGTTTTAAGCTGTCCAGTCTGCGGTACTTTGTTACAAAAAACCCTAGGAGATGGTATATCATGGTAGGCAAGCAGTGTTCGCTGACTGTATAAAATAATGAAAATGTCCAGGGACGACCAGTGAGACAGCACCAGTGGACAAGACGGAAAATGACCAGACCCTGTTTCTGAGGATAAACCCAGGAGCTGCCTAGCAATGTGGGCACTCAAGGATGGCAGAATGGGTGGGAAACTGTCTCTGTCGTAGTTACTCCACAACACCTTTGAAAGGTCTGGGCCAAAGAAAAATTCCAGTCACCAGATGGAAAGATGTATGGGGCCTGAAGCGTTGAACATGCAAGGCTGCCCATTCACCTTCCTATCCTGTCTGTATTCTGTTCCAACGTCAGAGCATTTGATTCGCAGAACCTGTTAGAGTGGAATTTGTTCAGCTTCACTAATCTGAGCTAGTCTGATCTCTGGAAACTTCAGTAGAAGCCTCTTTCCAAGATTTAGTTGGGGAAAAACAAATCTCAGAATTGGTTTGAAAAATGCATCCAACAATTGGAAACTAGTTTTCATTAGCTACATCTAATTATCTAATGCTATTTTACTTAGACTTAGAAAAATTAGCATAGACAACTATTCTAAAATTTTGCTTTTATAATTAGTAAAGCAACTAGTAATTGCTTGCAGTGAGAGATGATGCTTTTCTCTAGAGAAAGTTTGCAAACACAGACCATAGGATGGCTTCCAGTTCCTTCTTCTCTACTCTGCAGGCTGTAGTTCTTTGTATGTGGGAGGTGAGTTTGGCCACAAACTGCTGTTTCCTCAAGGACCCTGCACTAGTTTGGTTTGCCTCCAGAGCAGAAGCCACTGGCACGAGGCCGCTGAGCTCTAGGCAGAGGAAGAGAAGTTGGCTGAGCTTGCCCTTGCCCTAGGGGCCTGACTATGCAGTCATTCGGTAGAGTCCTCATACTTTCTAGCTCAGTGCAATGAGTTCTGGGACTTCAGAGCTTTCGAGGTATCAAAGTATTTAATATTCTATCTTGTTCCAGAAAGAATTAAGCATCTTATTAGGATACAAAAAATTAAAATAGCACATAGAAGGACTAGGGCCAGCCCTCCCTGCTGTGTCTCACTTCCGGCAGAGCATCTGCTGTTCTTATCCATAGTGCCCCTGCTCATCTTCGCATTGCTACTGTCTACTGCCAGCTGTCACTCTCTTCTTCTCTCCAAGCTGCTTTTTTCTTCTCCCCTCGTTTTTTCCCTCAGCCTATTTTATTGTTTTAAACTTTCATATCAGCAGTTTGTAGAGCCACTGACAAATAGTGAGAGTCCCTCTTGCATTCTGGTAGCAAGTTTATATCATCAAATATAATTTTCAAGTCATATTTTTAAGACTGTTCATTGCTTAGAGATGATTTCTTTGCTGCCAATTTTTAAAAAAGATTTTATTTATTTTTAGAGAGAAGGGAAGGGAGGGAGAAAGAGATGAAGAGAAACATAAGATTGGTTGCCTCTCCCATGCCCCAAATGGGGGACCTGGCCTGCAACCCAGGCATGTGCCCTGACTGGGAATCGAACCAGTGACCTTTTGGCCACTAAGTCACACCAGCCAGGGCTCTTTGCTGCCAATTTTTGAAAAATTGACTTGCTTGCTGTCGGAAGCAACTGAAAGACTGACCAATAAGTAATATTAACATGAGAATAATGCACCACCTTTTTTGGGAGGGAGGGTCCCAAAATTATAACTAAAGGTCTAAGACAAAAGGAAAAGAATAAAGCCTGTAACTCTATTCTAAAAAATATCCAAATCTACTCATTTATTGTCCTTACTCTTCAAAAGTAATAACAGCAAATTTCTGAGTGCTTGCTCTGTATCAGGTATTGTGCTAGTACTTTTTGTGTATTATTTCCTTTTTGATCCTTGCAACAAAAGGTAGGTAATAACTGAATATAATCCGAGACATCATTCTGACTAGGACATTTCTCATGTAATGTATGGAGAAAAAGAGAACTTACTGTATTAAGGTTTTTCGGTTATTTTTAAGGCAGATTGTCAGCGCCTCCATTATTTCACAGCAGCTGGCTATGTCAGGAGTCCCTCCCTCCGGGATTGGGTGGTGGTGAGTGATGATTCCATACTGCTGGTAGAGGGTCAGGAGGTTTGGAACTCTGTATTTGGACAGTTCCCCTCTGGTGCAGAAAACAAATATGTCCTGTATACCATAGCTCTTTAGTTCTTCTGCCAATAGACCAAAATACAGACACACACGTACAAAACATTACAGATTTAATTCCAGTCAAGAGGGAGAATATGGAGTTACATTTCTTAACTCAAACGAAACACATAACAAATGACAATCTATAAACTGGAAATGTTTACTGATAATCTATAATATTGATGTGCCGTTGAACTAGGGTAAAAATCAAGTCACTAAGTACGAAATAGGATTTAGAAACATCTGAAATGAAAGGTGATTAAAATTAAACCTGACTTTATAAATCAAAATACTTTTTACTGAATTTTAAGATGAGTCAATTATATTGCTGTTCTTGAAAAAAAATTTACCATAATTTTTTTTGCATTTAAAAACACCTACTATTTCAACATAAACTCTTGAGAAAGGATGATAGCACTTTTTCCCCCCTGTCTTCTTCTCACAAAACCAGTCACGTGTGCTGCTTTCATGTTCTACCCTCAGCACTGTATATAAAATCTCCAGCACAGCCATGGTGCCAGAGCTCAGCTGTTCCCCTTAATATTCATGCTGTGCCACACCATCCTGTATGTAATTTATGCACTAGGTCCCTAGGAAATAAAGCATTAGAATTATGCAACTTAGTTACTTTTACTATACTGAAGATGAACCAAGCAATAGTACCATAGGCCATTCTATACACCAGAACTTACTTTCCTTTTAGATTTTGTTTATTTTTTAGAGAGAGGGGAAGGGAGGGAGAAAGGGAGGTTGAGAATCCATCGGTTGCCTCCTGCATACCCGCCAACTGGGACCTGGTCCATAACCCAGGCATGTTCCCTCTCTGGGAATCAAGCCACTTTTTGTTCGCAGGCTGCTCAGCCCCATGAACCACACCAGCCAGGACTACACCAGAACTTTATTATGGCAATATTCACTCTAGAGGATTTGGCTTGTAACAAATAACTAATTCTGGCTGATGTGAGCCTCCTCTCCCTCCCTGCCTCCTAAATCGAAGTACATTTAG
The DNA here is from genome assembly GCA_028533065.1 of Trachops cirrhosus. Lineage (NCBI taxonomy): Eukaryota > Metazoa > Chordata > Mammalia > Chiroptera > Phyllostomidae > Trachops > Trachops cirrhosus. The sequence continues at coordinate 161,445,438 of CM052538.1, read as the reverse complement.
CTATTTAAGTACTATACAAAGTGCCTTCCCACTACATTTCTTACTGGCCAGGGATGCTCCAGATAACACTGTTACACTGGAAAATTTCAATTGTACAGTGGTTTTTCAAACTTCCCTGGAGAGGACTCTGAGGAGGAAGCACAGTAACTGCTTAAGGAGACTCTAGGTCTCCCTGCATCAAACACTATCTTCTGGTTTATATATTGGATTCCAGTAGAAAACAAAAGGTTTCGTAAAATATTGGAAACCCCTTTTGTAGAAGATACTAAATAAATAGGGCTTTCCAAAATGTGTAACATTGGTTCTTGAACCAGTGATTTACATGAAATGTTCTCCAAATGGAAATTTCCTACCAGGTGGGTGTCTCTAAATCAGAAAATCTTTACATAAACTGCAAGGGTCAGCTAATCTATTAGCTTCTTTAAGTCCTTTTTGGTAGGTAAGGAATAAATTAGAGGAAGTACATCAGCAAGTTGATAGTCTAAAACAACCAGAAAGAAATTTTAAGATTTAAAAAAGTCTATACTGGTCAGAATCAAACAGTATTACATTTTCATTCTGATCAAACGACATTGGTAGGACTAGTAGCCTTGACAATTCCAGGCTAACTAACTAGAATAGAATATTTTGAAAAGCTGAGTTTTTTAGTATCATGCAACAGTATCATCATATTACACCTACCTGTATCTTTTTGGATATTTCTTCTAATATCTTTAAATTTACAACCTATAAGTAGTAATAAGACAAGTGGAAAAGTCAGTGTTTGGTCATATAACAACAAATATACTTTAACATAATACAGCTAATTTAGAAAGTCATTCCATACGAACGTTTACATGTTTCATTTCCATTTTGAATGTAAATTTCAATTTCTTATATTCTTAGGAATATAATCCAGGGATTTATAGATCCCAGCTGAAGAAACTCCTACTATAGTTTATTTATGCCATGGTCCTTTCCATAACAAATACCTGGCTACAGTCTTCAGCCTCACATGGTACTCAGTATTTAAATTATATTAAGATAGGTAAATCAGAAATACAGACTGTAAATGTGGATCTGGAAGGGTTGAAGAGTGGATCTATATTTCTTTGTCTGGGGCCACCATAAGGGCTCCCAAAAGTGAGTTCCCCATACTGATGGCCTATGAAATTCTAATAATCAATACAGAGAATAATGTGTTAGCTGACCAAACTAACAGAAAGCCTTTAAAAATACCAACAAGAAGCCAACTGTCATGTTACCCACCTGGAAGAGCACATAATCCAAGAAACTGAGAACAATTCACTGGTGACAGGGGTAGCCTGAAAAGAAAATAAAACTTTGTTAAGTTTAGTTCAGTTTTTAAAAAGTTATAAATGGAAATGCATGTAACAAATGAGTGTGCTTGCCACTGAACAAGGGCGTTTTAAAGGTTTATTGTAGTCACAAAACAAAAATTCATAGTTAAATATCAATGTATTGGTCACAAAAAGGGAAGTTTTGGAACAGAGACTTATTACTTGCTTTGTTACCATTTAAGTCCTAAAAAGTGGCAAGACTAGAATGCCTGCAGCTAGTATAAAGGGTATTTAAGTCACCTGAGATATTTGGTCTTAGTAACCAAGCTGGAAAATGACCATCTGACAATTTCATCCCCAGCATTCATTCTACTATTGTAAGATTTCTTCATAGGACCTCCTTAAACAGATCAAATTTCATATGATAAAAAATTACAGGCCACCCATTCTTTGTTGTAGTGGATTTTAGTTAGAATGAAATAATTTCTAGAAACCATAACCCCAGTTTGCAGTACTCAGTGGTGAAGGGAGCAGAGGCTTACCTTATTTGCAAGACAGAAGATGAGTTTAGAGGGAAACTCACACCGTAGTTTTTGGACTATAAGACCCCCCCCAGTTTGGGAGGAATAATGGTTGTTAATGCCGTTGTTGAGTTCTGTTTATATTGGTGAAATATCATGTTATTTATGTTATTAAATATTTTACCACATTTTTTGCTTCAAAATTTTTTCCCCTGCTTTCCTCCTCTAAAACCTAGGTGCGTCTTATGGTCTGGAAAATACAGTCAATACCACCTGACTTTGAAAATTAGATGCATTTTTGAATTTAAAATGGGGGTTAGAAGGGGCAATGAAAGATAATTGTTATCTGATGGCAGAATAAAAAACTTCAGGGACACCACTTGTACTGTTTTTCTCTTCCTACGATAGGGAACAGCTTTCTTAAACGAGATTATTACATTTACAAGCAAGCAAGAAAGAGTTTGGTTGCTGGTTGTAGAGAATCTGGTATAACCATTAGTCACTGCCAAGATTTGGAACTTGATTTTATATAGAGACATTTGTATTTGTTATTGTATCTATAGTAATGCAGTTTTTTTCTTAAATGGTCTGCTGACAGATGCATTACTGTGAAAAGCAGTTCTAGGATTTGACTAAATGATAAACGATTAAATGATAAATGATAAATGATAAAATGATTATCCAGTTTGGTAAGCGTGCTTACCTTTGGTCATAAAAGAATAAGTAGGTTTCAGTACTAAATGGGAGATTGTTTCAGTCCAATCTCAACTCCTTACTTGTTTCTACTGTGGTTTTCTCAAAGTATAAAGGATGCCCTCCCGCCCCCACCTGCAAAAAAGCCTAATTCTATCATAGATAGTAAATAAATCATGGTGGTAGTCAATCCTGTAAAGATTAGGATTATACAAACAGTGGGAGAGAATCACTACATATTTTCAATATGTTCTTCATGCTACAAAGATTATGACATACACATCAAATATTTTAGCTCATCATTGGTCACAAATGTTAACATACCATGATATCTGAATTGGAGTCTGTTCATCTTCAATAGGCTCTTCATCTGATGAGTCGAACTCACTTGTTTGCAATGAACTAGGCTTCAAAAGAAAACGGTTATGTTAAATAGCTGTAAAGACTATTTACATATTAGTCTTAGTACAAATGATCTTTGCTTAAACATGCACTGAATGCATATTTTCAATTTATTCAATATGGAATATCAGAGAGATCAGCCATATCAATACTAAATTATTGCAATTTACCATCCTATCAATAATTAAGCACTTTGTAGTAGAGAGTTGGTTTGGGAATCAAGAAACCTGGCTTCTGGTGCTGGCTCTGCCATTCACTGTATCCGAGATGTCAGTTTATTCTGGATCTGTTTTCCACAACTATACAGTGAGATGTATTCATCCCTTCACAAACATTCCCTGGGCACCTTCATTTGCCAAGTTCTGGAGAGCAAAGATCCACAAAATAAAAAGCCTAACTTTAGAATTGTTGGAGACACAGATATGTGCGTGTGCACAGATTACAGAAGAAAAATTTAAGTGCTAAAATGGAAGTATAATCTATGCAGTTTAGACCAGAAAAGGAGTGAATGACTACTTAGGGAGCTGGAGAAAGCTTCACAGAGATGATGCATTAGCTAGGTTTTGAGGGATGAACAGGTTTTAGGTAGATAGGGAAGAAATTTAGGCTATTATGGCAAAAGGAGAAAGGGCTTGTTTATTTTGAAACTGATATCGGAGCAGAGATGAAGCTAGAGAGAGATGTAGTTTTACCTACCCTATTTATCAAAAAATAACCTCCATGCAGCCCAGTGGTTTGGTTGGGGTAGGAGCGTAGGTGGAATAACTGGCCCTCAACTTTGCGGATCATTGGACTGTAGAGACTGAGGTAGACTTGGTGTGCTAAGGAGTTGGAACTCAATCCTGTATGCATCGTTTCTACATGGAAGACTGTTGGCGTTTCACAGGACCAATAAAAATACACCTTTCTTCTCCTTAGTTGGACATAGGAAAGGCAAATGGAGATCAATATGTTAATTTTATTACTGAGCATCATATGGCTTTCAAGCAGTGATCTGGTGGACTTCTTCACTCCAGAACTGGATTTCCCAGCCATAGGCAGCCAATGACAACCCAGGGCTCCCGGGTGGCAGAGAGCACTCCAGAATGGACTCTCTGCAGAGAGAAGGAAAGGGTTGAGCTATCTGCGTTCAGCTCCTCCCAAACTTGAGGATCAGATCACTCACTTGTCCCCAGGGGGACAAGTGGTGAAAGAGGTCATCAGTAGGGAAGGACAGCTGATGTCTCTCCCCATGATAACATGAGGATTAGCAAGTGTAACCATCTAATGACCTTTCTAGCTCCGAAGCTATATTCTATAATGGTCTTGTTTGTAATTTCAAGATCACATTACAGAGCCAAATTAGGCTATGGATTTGAATTCCTTTGCATCTGTCTGTATTATGATTATCAACTCAACTTGAATGAAGGCCCTTCAATAACTTGTCAACCTTGGTGGTAGGTGGTCTGAGTCAGGTGGGACTTGGGCTTCTTGCATCTTTTTTTTTTCTTTCTTTCTCTTTAAAGCAGCTTTGATGATTCAAGATTTTCAATTTGTGTGGCCCACTCTCTCAGGCTCTCTCAGAGCCTGACACAGTTGGGTATTTCCACTCACCAAGACCCAGGGATTCTGTACTTCAGGGAAAGGCTCGAAGGGCCAGGTGGCCCCGGGGGATGGTGACAGTGGTGACAACACCCAGAAACAAAGGTTGGCAATCGTCGTTCAGGAGAATTTCCTCGCCCATGGCAATAACTGCTCCCCACGGGGCACAGGGCAGCCCGGTACATCCCTTCTGGATGGGGTATCCGGCAGACTGATAGAGATAACACTGAAACACTTAAGCTCTCTAAACCTCTGTTTCCTTGGTAAAGCGGGGCTAAGCCCTCTCTGGCAGGGCTGTCGCGAGGTTTAGGAGACTCCGCAAGTAACAGCACACAGCCCACAAGACGCGCACAGCAAATGTCCATTTCCCTCGTTCTCCATCGACCCTGTTCTTTCGCAGTCATCACTCTCGCGGGTCCCGGGAAGCGCCACCTCCCCTACCCAAGACGGTTACTGCGCGAGTCATTCCGCGACCAGCCCGGGCTGTCCCCGGGCCCAAGAACTGGAGAGCAGAATAAAACTGAGATCCAGAATAAATTGACATCGGTTTTACTGTAAGTGGAAGAGCCAACACCAGAAGCCAGGCCGCTCACGTCCCTGTGTTTTCGTTCCTTCAAGCCTCACCCCGACTCACCGGCTTCATCGCTGGCCGCCCCACGTCGTGACCGGCCACCTTCTCCCGGTTGCACCAGAGTCTCAGCGCCCCGCGCCGAGCCCGCCCCTCCACTCAGTTCATTGGTATATCCTTTTGTGAGGTGGGGCGCGGCGTCTTCCAGAAACCAATCATACTCTCGCCCTCTTTGTTACTCCGCCCCCCGTGTGCACTGGCTCAGCCTCTAACCGCTCATTGGTTCCTAGGTGGCCTTTGAAAGACGCGCGGGAGGAGGGTCCTGTTGAACTTGGATTAGCTGGGAGGGCTTCTTCCTCCTGCCAGTTAGCGGACCGGGAAAGCGAAAGGGTTTAAAGGCAGCTCCAGCGCCTCGGCACTGCTGGGAAGCTGAGCTTCCTCATGGCGGGATTTCGAAGTGCTGTTAGGGTAGAGAATTTTGTTTTTCTTTTTAAAAAGTTGTTTGAATGGCGTGGGAAGGCGGGGCCCTGCCCTGGTGTATCTTAAGAGAACACATCACATCCCGGTAGACTTTATCATTATTGTCATATGTAGTCATACAAATACCATGGAGATGGCTAAAAATCTAGATACCTCTTATGTTTGATATTCTACGTTCTTTACTATTCTAGGATCTAGACAGGTTAGGGTGTAGGTAAACTTTCCTGTTCACTAAATATGAATGAAATAATATCGTATGAAGGAAAGATAAAAAGTCTCCAGATGGTTCAAGCACTAGTATTTCTTAATAATCAGCTATAATCTTTCAAAAATGTGTTTGATTTTTCTCTGCTCCATTCTCCAGTGCCTATTTTGCTTGCCATGGGGAAGAAAGCCACCTGGGGCGATATAACCTGCAGATCTGACAAAAATATGCAGAAGGTTCAGCTCCCTGACTCACGTTGTGAAAAACAATTCTTCCTAATACAGTTATTAGGAAGAATTCCTTAGTAAAGAATGTAGCACAGTTTGACTTAGAAACTGCATTGGTCAGTTTTCTCTAGAGAAACAGAACCCATAGGATATATACATAAAGAGGTTTATTTTAAGGAATTGGCCTCCACAATTGTGGAGCCTTGGTGGGTCCAAAATCCTGTGACGGAGGCTGAGGGGCTGGAGACTCCGGAAAGAGTATGGTTGGAGTTCAAAGGCAGTCAGGCTGCTGTAGAATCAGGACTAGTTGATGTTGCATATGAAGTCCAAAGGCTGTCTGATGCAAAATGCCCTCTTGCCTTTTTGTTCTATTCATGCCTTCAGCTGATTAGATGAGGCTGACCCACATTATATAGGGGAGTCTGCTTTATTCAAAGTTCGGCCAGTTAAATATTAATCCCATCCAAAAACACTTCCCAGAAACATCCAGAATAATGCTTGACAAAATATCTGTCCACCGTAGCCCAATTGAGTTGACACAAAATTAGCCATAACAAACACATTGGACTTGATTCATTCATTTATTCAGTAAATATTAATTGAGCACCATCTGTGTCCTATGTACTATTCAAAGTGCTTGGCATATTGGAATGAACTATGCAAAGTCCCTGCATTTATGCGACTCACGTGCTATTGGGGAGACAGGCAGTGATACGTGCTGTGAAGAAAAATTAAAATAAGTGGAGCCTGGTGAGGATGCCATTCTAGACAGAAAAGTCAAGGACAACATCTTTGAGGAGACATCATTTGAGAAACACCCAAATGAAGAGAATGAACCATTTGAATATTTAGGGGAAGAGCTTTCAATCTGTCTGAAGAGTAAGGAGGTACAAAGGCCCTGAGGTAGGAATATACTAGGTGTGTTCAAGGAACAACAAGGAGGTCAGTATGGGAGAAGCTGAGTGAGGTGGAGAGTGGTAGGAAGTGGGGCAGGGCCTGTGGTAGGTTTAAGAGCTCCTTTTCGGAAGCAATCAAGAGAGAGTTCAAAGAAAGATTAGGACCTGGAATCCAGGTAAGGTAATTCATTATCTCAGTATGACACGGGAACAGGTGCTCCTGGGTGGGCTTCGGCATGTTGATACTCCCTCACTTCCTAACTCCTGCCTTCTCTCCACTTCTCCCTTTAATCTTCAGCACCAGGTGTTCCTGACATTTCCTCGAAACATACCTCCTCGCTCGGAATTAAGTCCCACCCCCTTCAAGTACTGTGCAAATTCTGTCTCACTGGCCTCAGCTGGATGTGAGCACAGCTCAGTCTGCTCTAGCTCCTGCTGACTCCGCAGAGAGGAGAGGAAGAGTGAGCTCCGGTCCCATGGCAGGAGGGCCTAGAGGGCTGGGTAAACTGGAATATTTCAACTTCTCTTTGTTCTCTCCAGCAGGACTGTGCCCAGGCTTGCTCTTTCTTTACCCAAAGACAAACACATCTCACCCAGGTGATGGAGGGGCTTTTTTTGTTGTTGTTGTTTTGTTTTTTAAGTTTGGTCCAGGGGTTGGCTGACTTCGGCCCATGGACCAAATCCCACAGACCTATTTTTGTAAAGTTTAATTGGAACACAGCCATACTCATTTATTTAAGTGTGGTCTGTGGCTGTTTCTGTGCTATAACAGTAGAGTTGAGTGGTTGCAACAGGGACTGTATGGCCTGCAAAGCCTATGCAAGTATCTGCTGTCCGGTCCTTTACAGAAAAAGTTTGCCCACCTCTGTTACATGGTCTGTGAGAGAAATGTATATTTCTTCTAATAACATAACTTTAAGTCTACTTCTTGCAAAGAGTTTTGGCTTTATTATGTCAAAACGTTCTTCTCTGCTTGGCTTGGTCCCTTTATTATTGAAGGTCCCACATAAACTAACAAGGCTTCTCACTGAGCCTTCTGGTTAAACGGCGGCGTCATAGTAACCTGGTTCCTCTCTAATTCCAAGTTTCTTCCTTGAGAGGGGAGTGGGAGCTTAAGTTCAGCCTGCCCCACCTGTAGTCTTCAGTTAATTTTTTGATGTGGGACTCATGGCTGTTAACAGAGATGTATGTGGTCAAAACAATGTGGGGGGTTTATCCAAACTGCCAGACAAAAAAGTGTTAACACATGTTCATAGACAGAGGAGTGTTTTGAGAGAAACTCAAGGAGAAATGAAACATGATAGCCATCAGTAGTTATACTTGGATGTGTGTTTTACAACAGATCTATATTTAAAAACATTTTAATATTAATACTAATGGATTTGACATGTGTTAGGTAGGGAACAAGAGAACACTGGAACCTTAGTGTTAAATGCAACTTGGAGAGAACATCCTCATTCTTGACATAAGAAGTTTAAGAATTTCTCTCGTGGTGACTGTCAGATACAGTGTATGCCATTTGCTGCAGACGTGTGTTTTTGCCATTGTTTATCTCTTTGGAGAGTCGCCCCCTTCCAATTTCATGTGGTCTTCTTGGGCATGTTTCCGGGACCGATGTATTTATGTACCCTGTACCTCTGGTCACAGTTATTGGTTCAGGGAATGCATGTGACCCAAACTGGACCATCCTTCCAGGTCTCATGTGTTTCAGTTGCTCTTTTTATTATTATTATTATTATTATTATTATTATTATTATTATTATTATCTGTTTTCAAGTTTTAATTTTAAATAATTTCCAACTTACAGAATCATTGTAAGAATAGTACAAAGAACTCCCATTATCCTTCACATACATATTCATCAATTATAACTTATCTTTTATTGTCCTTTCTCTTAGATAATAGAAGTTTCTTTTTATTTTCTTCACCTTCCTAGGGTTTTGGCTTTCCTCCACAATAATGCTGAGTTCTATTTGCCCTGGATACTTAGAGTAGATTGTAAAACTTATTTAAAACATTACTTACAAATTTAAAATGCCTTTGCCCTTATAATTGGAATAGATTGTATTTTCTATAACAATTCTACTCATCCCGCCTGCTCTTCTGCAGTGTGCCTTTACCATGTTTTATCATGAGGCAGAGTGTACCTCATGATACTTCTCCCAAATATGGACTGGCCTTAGGGACTAGCTTGACGAGTAGAATGTAGCAGAAGTGACAAATGATAAGTGCAATAAAATTTCATACCCCTTAATCAGAGCCCAGATCAAGAAACAGAACATTATCAGCTCCCAGGAGCCTCCTTTGTGTCCCCATCCATTATCCCCCCAGGGTTGCCACTTTTTCACTCCTGACACTATTGGTTGATTTTGCTTGCTTAGGGGTTGTAATTTTGTGTGTGGCCTCTTTTGCTCAGCTTTATGTTTGTGAGATTCATTCATGTTGTTGTGATGCGTAGTTGTACTTGCTCATTTTCATGGCACTATTTCATTGTTTGCATATGCTAGAATTTATCTACCCAACCTGCTGTTGATAAACACTGGGTAGTTTCCAGCACCGGGCTATTATGAATCATGCTGCTATAAACATTCGTGTCCATGTCTTTTGTTAAACACACGAATACATTGCTGTTGTGTATATACTAGGAGTAGAAGTGCATATGTTCATTCTTAGTTGATACTGCCAGTTTTCCAAAGAGGTTATACCAATTCATACTCCCACTGGCTCTGTGTTAGAATTCTAGCGCAACATCTTTGCTAACATTTGGTATTGCCTGTCTTTTTCATTTAGCCATTTGGTGAGTGAGTCATTTCATTTCAAAGCAGCATCTAATTTTAAATTGTTGAAAGACTAACACTAATCAGTTGGATGTTGAAGAGAATCAGTATATACCATTCTTTACGAGGTAGCAAAAAGTTATAATTTTTAGAATTTTTGGAAAATGTTCCTATATTTTGTGTTAATTAACATGTATAAATATTTTCCTGCATTATTTTTTAGATGCAGGTGTTATTGGATGTATATATTTGGGGGAGTTCATGCCTACTTTTAACCACAAAAGTACTGATATGAACTGAGTGGCCCCAAGTTAAGAAGGTTCCCAAACTCAGACAACATCAGTAAGTACCTCACCCTGTGATGGAGAAATATTTAAGTTCCTCAGCCCTCATCAGCTTGGGGCTAAAATTAAAGTCAAAATAACCATCCCTTTTGAAATAACATTTCTCTGATTCTTTCTCTATCCACTCCGTGAAACTGCAGCCCCTCTCTTCCTCACAGCAGTTCGCTGGTCCTCACAGATGACCTGCTTTATGCCCCCAGGTGCAAGGGCAGGGCACCACGTGCCTGGCTCCAGCTCTCGCTGGCTGTGATTGTGGCTCCAATCACTGCCCGACCCTGGATCGTGTTGACACCATGCTGGCACCCACTGAAGGTGCTGAACTAACCACCGATGTCCCACCCAGCTGTACCTTCTCTGTTGCTGCTGAAGTCGCTGTCACATGATCTGCTAACCCTTGCATCTTTAATATCCTGTCCCATGGACATTTTAATGAAACAGCTCTTTTTAGTTCCACTGGCTTTTTGAAGCGATGGCACCTGGGTCACAGGATGTCAGGTACAGCCAACACTGGGAGGAATCACCTCTGGCCCTGTCTGGGTGTCATTGAACCCAGGGTGTGTACTTCGACTTTTCTGTTAGAGTGAGTTGCTTCCCAGCAGTCTCCGGCCTGGCCTGTAAACGACCAAGCAGGGTTATCCCCCTCTCCGCCAGCTATGCCCAGGCGTGTCTGAGTCCTGCATGCTTGGTCTCAAGCTAGGGTGACCGCGTGTCTGAGCTGGCCTGGGTCAGTCCTGGTTTATGACTGCTGTACTGGCATAATTATTTACATATGTAACTTTTAAGTGTCCAGGTTTGGGTGGTAAATTGTATGGTACGCCTTTCAAGCCATCTCTAGGAAAGTTTTCCAGAGGTAAAACAGAATCAACAGCCCATTTTAGAACAGTCAAGAAAAAGTACATAGAAAAGAATTTCGAGCTCCGAAGGCTGGTTGGCGGCAGCACTGCAGCGACCTGCCCGGTTCGCTGCCCCTGTTTTCCGCTCAGCCCCAGGGTTGGCAGCCCCTTGGCTCCACCTTCAGGCCCCGCTGGGCTCCGGGCCTAGCTACAAAGAGCTGTAATAGATGGACTGCTCTGGAAGTCAGTTAGAGGTTAATAATTGGGGTGGTGGGCCCTTCTGGCATTCCCTGTACCCAGCTTTTTTCTAATCTCTGTCTTCTGCTATTTTCCTGAGAAAGTGTCTGTCTGAGTTCTGAGTGGGGCTCTAATTATCTCTTGCTGTTCCCCCATCCCTGGCCTACCCTGGAACTGGACTCTGGCTCCTGGCCCTCAGTCAGGTGGGTCCTGCTGTGCCCTGCCAGCTCTGTCCAGGTGGCCTGTCCTACCCTGGTACTTGCTATGCTCCCTCCCGCTCCCCCAAAGCACCTGCTCTTTGGAAGCCATTTTGTAACCTCTTGTTGCACCTGCATATGGGTTCCCACCAGGGCAGGGCGGCCCATCAGAAAGAGCAGGGGCATCAGAGTCACATGACTTGGACTCACAAGACCTTGACCTCTGAACTCGGATATGAATCAGTGATGTGGGGCTGGATCAATCTTTGGGAAAATCAGAATTCTGAACTTGAGGAATGAAGACTGTGCTTAAAAGAAACGGAGGAAGAGAGCCTGGACCAGCTGGCTGGATTTCCCACTTCATGTCAGGAGGTCTGGGCAGCCCCTGAGGCTGGGCCTGTTCCCTCCCTGCTGCTCGAGCCCAGGCAGCTCCGTGTGGGGTGTGTAACGAGCACCCTTTCCCCTTCTCACCTCATTGGTTTTGGGGAAACCAATTTTTGAAATTTGCCAAAAATGGAGAAATAATCTTCTGCTCTTTAAATCTCCATCTTTTAGCAATACTTAGTTCATTTTAAATCTAACCTAAAGTAAGGAGAAAGAGCATTATTTTCATCACTTCGCACTGTACTGAATTCAGAGTGAGGTGGTAACATGTATATTAGAAGTATCCATATTAATGACCTAAAGTATAAAACAGAAGTTGGCAAGGCCAACCAGACAATAGTCGTTCTTCCTGGAATGGGAGACGGCAGTGGAGAAAAGTAAGATTTCAGTAAACATCTCTCTCCCGTGCAGAAATTCCCTGTGTGGGACTCAGATCTGATTAAATGAGTCAGGCTTACGTTTATTCCCGTATATTACAAACATGTTTCAGCATTCAGAATGACTGGTGTCTCCGTGGATTTGGCCAGTTCCTGGCAATTATGCACTTGGCCGCTGGTAGAGACCAGTGTGCCGAATGCCTGGAATGACGGTCCGTGTCTGAGTGGCTTTCAGTCTGGGAAGGGTGTGTTGAAACACCATGTTCCTTCCAGGGTGGCCAAATCCCGGTAACAGTTCTGTCCTTTAAATCTGTTTATCCTGAAACTTGACCAGCACCACACCTTGGGGACCTCCCATGGATTTGACAACATCTATCTGTCACTTAGTCCAGAAGTGGTTTCGTGCCTAGTGCCTTAGTCAGAAAATCACATTCTGAACAAAGCTTGTCAGGTGGATTATCAGAAAACACCGATTCTTTCACAGACTGCTAAATCTGGAGGCTGGGCCAAGTCCCCAACCGAGTGATGGCATTCTTTTTCTGAAATGTCCTTGCAGTTTTATTTGAATGAGTATTAACCAACCTGTCCTCAGTGTAGCTGATTCACACTTGTTCTTTGTGCTTCAGCCCTTTATTAAGAAGAAAGGCTGTTCCTTGGCACCTTCCGTGTAGCAGTGGAAGCTGTGGAGAAGCCAAACCCTTTGTAGGAACATAAACAAGAACTGACTTGGCACGCATGTGGAGAGGGTTAGACTGTGTGCTCTCTGAGACAGGGCTTTTTCGTCTGTCTTTTTAATGACCATTAACAGTATCTAGACAAGCTTCTGGCTCATAATAGCCACTCAGTATTTATTGAATGGATAAATAAGTGAATGAATAATTATAAGTCCACCCTCTTCTGAATTGCATAGTAAACACCATCTTGTCCATTCCTTCCTCTCTTTTGTTTTTCTCACTTTATTTTTATTCAGTTAGAAGTCAGTTCAAAGCATTTCTTTACTAAATGAGGCAAATTGGAAGTAAATATGGCTGCCTTAACTGGGGCCTGGTGTGTGTGTGTCAATATTTTCATTTATTCCTGCCTCCCTTCCACCCCTAACCTTCACAGCTCTCCGAGAGAAGTAGCCTCTTTCCCCTGACTCAGCCTTTGCCTTGTCTGCCTCACAGAGAAACATCTGTCTGCATCTATAACATTATGTGGCCACGACATACTCACCTGTCCTTCTAGGTTGAACGAAGCATCCCTTCTATACAAGACAGACCCCCTCCCTTCTGTTGAACACTTCAGCACAAGTTATTAATCTCTTTTCTGCCTTCTCCTTGTTGCTGGCTTCTCACAGCCCGTTAGACGAGTTCAAGTGTCACCAGTATTAAAACAGACACACACACCAATAGAACAATAAACTCCAAGTCTCTGCCAAGTCCCCTTATCACTTTTACCCTCACAGCCTAGTTTTTCAATAGAAAGGTCTGCATTCAGAGACTTGACTTTCTCACTTTTTAAAAATCCTATTATCCTTTGCAAAATTAAATGAGAAACAAAAGTTCTTTCAGAAGGAAAATCCAAAATCAGAAAATATGTCTCTTCTTTAAGAACAGAACTATATATGTATTTTTCTTTTTTGCTAGTTAGATTTCTTAGGACAAGAGCATAAATCCCAAATCTAATTACATTTTTCACGGAACTTTCTGTTGGTAAAATCTCTTGACAACAAAAGAGGAAAATACAAGAACAATCCTTTGTTGTAAAACTTGTTTATAATCCAGGAGAAAATACACATTTGAACCCCTTATACTGGAGTTTGTTTTAAGGTTGATGGGCTGACTAGGGGAAAATAAATAATGGTTCTGAAATTTAACCAATTGATGTAAAGGAACCAGCAGGATGTTTGCTAATCTTCAGGTGCTTGGTTGGAAAAAGGGTAGAGATCATGTAAACTCCTTGTTAAAAGAACAATTCTAAAAACCTTCTGTCTCCTGTGGTAGAGTCCTTCATAAAGTAATTTCTGATTTTTCCCCTGAATCCTACATACAACACAGTGTCTTTTGTCTATTATCTTTTACACCGACCATACTCAGGATTTCAGCCTGTACTTCTGCATTCTGCCCATGTGCTCTGTGAAGGTCACCTCCTGATCCTCCTCTCGCATGCAGTGAACATCTCAGGCAACCTCCCTGTGGCCCTTGATTCTGATGACTAATCCCTTCCTGACATCCCCCTTCCCTTGGTTCTCCAGGAGTGGGCTCTCCTTACTCTTCTGTGATTCCTCCTCCTCCGACTGGCCTGGAAGCTTGGTGTTCCTCAGGGTCCTATCCTGGGCTCTCTTCTAATTCCCCATCCTCGCCCTTGGCTGTCTTACTGATCCTGGGGCTTCAACTGCCAACAACTGGTGAGTTCCTAATCTCCCCCTGGCCCTTACCTTTCTTCTGAGTTCCAGGCCCATGTACACAACTGCCGCCCATCTTGATGGTCCCTAGGAAGTAAAACTCAACATGTACAAGGCTGGAAGTATGATCCCTTCCTCACACTGGCTTTTCCTCCATATCACCATAGCCCCCCAGCTGAGGGTTATCCTAGCTCTTCCCCACCACGTTTAACTGGTGATTAAGTATTACCTTCTCAATTTTTGTGGGGCCCCTTGTCTTCATCTCCACTGCCATCGCCTCAGATCAGACCTTATCAATTCTCACATGGAGTATTGAAAGTGTTTGCCACCTGCCTCCTTGCTTCTGCTCATACACTTCTCCAGCGTAATTCCCTACATGAATCGTTCAATGAGGCCAGAAGGATCATTTTTAAGATGCAATTCTGTTCTTATGATTTCCCTATTGAAAACCCTTTACTAGCTTCCCACTGTTGATGAAGTTCATATGTTGAGCATAGCATAAAAGATTATTTATTAGCTGGCCCCCATGCCTAAACTGTGCATCTTAGCTTTCTTGGGCTCTCTCAGACTCAAAGGGAGGGACTAGTGGGGACCAGGAGGGAGGGTTGAATTGGAGGGTTCATAACCCCTCTAAAGGGGACATTCTTTAGCTCCAGCCAGTTGTTGCCAGGTGGGGATTTGGGCCCAGTACAAATTAACTATTTTCTTTTTCATGAGATGCTGGATTTTTAGGTTAGATTTTCTGTTTATTAAATGTTGGAAACTTTTAAAAAGTAGAAGACATTGTGCGGTAGCTCACTATGAAAGTATAAAAGAAAAACAAACGCAGGATCTGTGGCCCAAATTAAACACATCTGTGTAAGATTGTGCGCAACTGACGCCCACGTCTCTAAGCTCCACCCACCATCCAGGCCCCCCCCCCCCACCCCGGGCTTCTGCATCGTGGCCGTGTGGACCTGCCTCCGGTGCTCTGGACCTGGGGATAACACCTCCTCCCCTCTGTTTCGGCTGGCTTTCTCTGTTAGGATGCTCTCTTTCCTCTTCACACTCCTCCCACCCTAGCCTCCCCTCCATTTTTTCCCCAAATAAATGGTAAGGAATTTGGAATTTATCTTTCTTTGTCACTTCTCTCATCAGTCCCTTCTCTCCGAAGCGTTTCCTGACATGTCTTCACCACACTTAATGGAGAACCAATTCTTCTACCTTTGCACTCCAACCGGTTCTGTGGAACTTTTTTTTGGTTACGTTTTGATTTTTATTTGTTCCCATGATGCCATCTCTAGACTTTAAGCTATAAGGAGACAGGTCCCAGGTCTAATTTATCCATGTGTCCTCAGGCCCCAGTGACCGGTACATAGTAGGCTCTCTCTATATATATGAAGTTTAAATTTTAAAATATTTTTTCAAATAAATGTTTGTTGAATAAATAAAGTACATGGTAGTTATTTGCCAAGATGTAGACTTTCTAAAATTGACACTCACTTTAATCTTTATCATGAAATGCCAAAGTGTTATTTTATGGTTGAAAACTGTGGTTGAAATATCATTCCCAAAACCTCATAAATACTGATGCCTCTTTTGGAAACTAATCTCCAAAGATGACCACCAATGAAGCATGCCTCCCCAGTATTCATGCTCTGGTGTGGTCCCCTTTCCTAGAATCTGGGTTGGCTCTGTCACTTGCTTTCTGACCAGTAAATGAGGTGGAAGGGACACCACATGACTTCCAAGACTGAGTCACACTAAGTCTTACCACTTCTGCCTGAGTTTCTTGGAATGCTTGCTCTTGGGACATTCTGTTTGGGAACCCGGCTGCTGTGCTGTGTGGAGCTCACATCACATGGAGAGACCATGTGTAGGGCACTTACACACCCCTGCTGGCTCCCAGCCAACAGCTGGCATCAACCGCCAGCATGGGAGTGGGGCATGTTGCACGTCAGTCCAGCCGAGCCTTCGGAGTGAAACCGCAGCCAGCTTTGCACAGCAACTGCATGGCACCAAGTGGGAGCCATCTGGCCAAGCCTATTCCAACCACAGAACTGGGAGGTAATAATAAAATTACCCTTTAATTAATTTAATTTTAACTTAATGACTTTTATTATGCAGCAAGGGATAGCCAGAATATCTCGGAAGTGAATAAAATATTATGCTTTAAACTGTTATGTGAAGAGTTTAAACTGTCTTGCTATAATTGACCTTGCAGCTCTGTGCTACATTATTTTATAAATAAACTACTTCACCTCATGCTTCAATGGGAGTTTTTTAAATGTGCAATTTCCTTCATTTAGAGTTATGTACTAGCGATACATTTTCATTTTTATCAAAAAGTCTCACCTAAGCTCTCTAACAGGTTCCTGCACATCAAATCCTTACACAGTGAGCCACGTGATGATGAACAATTGCCAGCATCAGTAACATCCTACAGCAGCAAGCCCCTTTTTCCTTTTATTATTAGAATGATTTTATAGCAAATATTTTCTATGGTTCTCTCTATGTAACAGTCATCCTTTAGTAAAATAATCTATGGCAGGATTTAGTCAGTAACATTTATTTGACTTCTTTATGTAGGATAGTTTTCTTTCACTGATTTAAAAATTAAGCTATGATTTACATATAGTACGACTCACGCCTTTTAGTATCAAGTTCTGCAAGTTTTGACAGATGTAGACAATTATATGACACTATAACACTCGAGATACAGAACAGTTCCATCTCCCCCCAAATATCCCTGGGCCCCTTTGTAGTCAAGCCTCCTCTTTGGCCACTGATTTTTTAAGGATAATTTATTGAGGTGAAATTCACAAAACATAAAATTAACCATTTCAGATTTAAATTCAGTGGTGTTTAGTACGTTCACAATGTTGTACAACTACCACCTGTGTCTAGTTCCAAAACATTTCCATTACTTCAAAGCAAAATGCCTTAGTTTTCTCTCCCATTCTCTCCTCCCCGCAGCCCATAGCAATGACCAGTCTGTATTCTGTTTCTATAGATTTATCCACTCTGGATATTTCACCTGAATGGAGTCGTACAACAAATATGTGACCTTTATGTGTCTGACTTCTTTCACTTAGCATGCTGCCCATCCCCTATGTAGCATCTATCAGCCCTTTCATTCCCCTTTATGGCTGAATAATACTCTACTTTATGGATATGATTTTTCTCTGTCCCAATAGTTTTGCCTGTGCAAGAATGTCATACAAATGAAATCATATAATCTGTAGTCTTTGAGGCCAATGAGATGTTATGACCTTTGCTTTTAGAGTGTGTAGGTGCCTTTAAATATCCCTATCACTGTTAAATGTTTTTCCTAATGGTTCTGTGAGACCATGATATTTTGGGGGTCAGAACTTGAGTGTACCTTCCTCCCTGTCCTATGCTTCATTGAACTTCCTCCTTTTTTACTTTGAGGCCCTGTCCAGAGCCCGGGCACGTGACATTAGCTATCATCGCTTTAGCGCAGAGTTGGTGATATGAAACTGGAGAACACAAGTGTCTGACTGCTCACTTCAAATTCAAAAGCCATTTTCTGGGTATAAGTAAGATTTGTGAAGAATACGTAAGGAGTCAGGTTTTTTGTCCCATGAGCTGCAGAAGAGAGAAACTGTGGACTGAGGAGGTGAGACAGAGGAAGAGGTGAGCCTGAGATGGTGCTGTGTTCATGGAGAAAGCAGCAGCCTCCCCCCACCACCTTCCTGGAGAGCATATGTTGGGGTAGGGGCGGCATACAAGGAAGGACATTCAGATCTGTAAGGAACTATGAGGACAGAGGGAGTTTGCACTTATGTCCAAGGTGGAGTCTGCAAAGCAAGGCAGATGCTGGTGAGATGTCCCTGAAGAAGTGTGGGCAAGGCAGCAAGCAGAATGTGTCAGCACAGAGCTGCCTGGATTCCTGGCTGAGCGGACCCTCTGAGAGCTTCCCCGGTTTCACATCACTTGGGAAGGGCTTGGAAGTTAGCCAGGAGGCTGAGAAAGAGCATGGGAGCCGGAAGGGTCTCTTGGTAGGGAGACCAGCCATGTGAGAGTATGGGGACCAGATGGAAATCCAGCCACTCAGTAAATGCTGGCCTGGAGATCCATTCCTCAGAGCTGAGGACCAAATGGGGTGAACATCTCAGCAGAAGACAGTGTAGGGCAGGTGGTGGCTCCGAGGGATGAGATGCCTTCTCCTCGTGTCTTGATGCTGCCCGAGTCCCTGCAGCTTGAAAAATACCCAGGGAGAAGGAGGGGAGGAGAAACTTCAGAACAGTTTTTAAACTTGAAATGGCTAAATGTACCTGGAATTAGCAAGGCGTGTAATTTCTGCCATCCAGTGAGATTGGACCTTGAGATAGAGAATACAAATAACAGACTTACTAGCCTTTCTGGGTCTCAGTCTTTTCATCTGGAAGAGAGAGGGGGCACGCATAGTGCGTCCTCCCTCGTAGGGTTATTGTGAGGGTTAAAAGAATAAACATGTGCACAGCACTTAGGACGGTGCCTGGCACAAAGCAAACACTAAATACAATATTAACTCTTATTATCTGCAAAATACATACATACGTACATACCACAAGCAAACATTGCTTGAAAATCTTATCTGCTGTGGTTCTGTGCTATTGTGCAGGTGAACTAGGAAATCAGAGCTCCTGCCCTTTGGAGCCTTCAACTGAAGATGCAATCAGACTTCTGACGGTCTCCACTGTTGTTGCTAGAGCTGAATTTTCAGTACATGCTGACTGCATGCCAAGGGAACTGAGATGACGACAACAAGGCCGGCTGGTTGTTTCGGGCTTGGCTTTTAGGATCTCTGCCTCTGGGGGAGGGGCACTTAGATCTGGCCCTCAACTCTGAGCCTTCATGGGCTTAGCTTTATCAATTTACTCAGAGTTCTCCTCTTCTCTCTCTATTACATGTAAAAATAGTTTCTGCTCAACTCTCTAGTACTTTAAATGATTTGTTGGCCATTTTGATAATAGCGTATCATTATAAGTGTTGTTGCTAGGAATTAGTAGTCAAAGTAGGATATGTGAGGTAGCTTTCCTTGTGACTCCCTTGTTCATTCTGACTTTGCCCATCCTAACATTTTTAGGATTGTTAAACATACCATTTTTTTCATCCCTCACCGCTCTGTACATACAGTCAGTGTCTATTGAAGTCTATTACAATCCTGTACTATTGGCTTTCAGCCTGTTATTGTTGGATTGTTTTTCAGAGAATTGGCCACCTTCCCAATTGCTTGTGGCTGCCCTTCTCCTGAAACATCCAGTCTTCTGCTCTTCCCCACGTTCGGGCGGCCTCAGTCCTGTTATTTCGCGCTCGTTGTGCTGAAGTGCCAAACTTTGTCCCGTGAAAAGAGCTGCTTGCCTGGTCTGACTTTCTGGTGCCAAAGCCAAATAATAAACTTTCTATTTTTTTACACTGATTTTTTTCATTTTTCAATTACAGTTCACATTTAATATTACTTTGTATTAGTTTCAGGTGTAGAGCATAGTGGTTAGACAATCATACACTTTACAAAGTGGTCCCCTCGCACTTCAAGTAGCCAGCTGGCACCCTACATAATTATTACAGTATTATTGGTACATTTCCTCTGCTGAACTTTTACATCTCCGTGACTATTTTCTGAGAATCAATTTGTACTTCTTAATCCCTTCACCTTTTTCACCTGGTCCCCAATCACACTCCCTTCTGTCAACCATCAGTCTGATCTCTGTATTTATGAGTCTATTTTGTTTGTTCATATATTTTGCTCTTTATATTTCACATATAAGTGAAATCATATGGTACTTGTCCTTCTCTGTCTGACTTATTTCACTTAGTATAATACCCTCTAGATCCATCCATGCTGTTGCAAATGGGAAAATTTCATTCGATTTTATGGCCGAGTAGAATTTCATTTTAAATATGTACCACAGCTTTTTTATCCACTTGTCTATTGATGGGCACTTGGGTTGCTTGCATATGTTGGCTATTGTAAATAATGCTGCCATGAACACAGGGGTGCGTACATTCTACCTAAAGTCCTTTTTAAAAATCCACATTACATTGGGCTAAAATAATTTTCTCTGTTATTAATTCCTCTCCAGGAAATCACTAGGCCTGAGGCCCCCATTGGCTTGTTTAGACCCTTATTTGTTAAGATGGTATTTCACTGATTCTAGATAGTATATTCTAGAGCTTCTTTCTGTTTCAATAGAGGGGGAAAAAGATCACTTTTTCTTCCAAATAGTCATTTTTTTAAACATGTTAAAATTCACTGGTGACTAAATCATCATAGTGAAGCCCTTGGAAACCTTTCTGTTCTGGAGAGCTCTGGGTACAAACACCTCCTACCTCCTCTGTCCTTGAGGCAGAAGGATGAGCCGGGTAATAAACCACACAGTGGGACTCCAGCAGGCTCTTTTAGCTCAGACAGAAGCAAAGCGAGGACACAAAACAAGCATGCCAAAGTCCACAGCAGGTGGCTCTCAGGGAAGCGAGAATCAGTAATTTATTTTTAAGCAATCTGTTAACCAGCCTTTCCATGATAGTCACTTTTTCTTTTTTCTCCCCACCTTCACTGAGATATAATTGCATTTTTTTTCTTTTCAGCTGCTCTCAACCCCTCACTACTCTGCAATTGAAGTGGTAACTGCAGACAGCTTCAGAAGAAAACGTGAGAACCAATGAGGAGACATTAACGTGCTTTTTTAGTGCTTTCCTCACTTTGCTTCCCAAATTGCTTTCTTTTAGGCAGGAGAGCCAGCGTGTGCAGGGTCCCTCCCATGCTGGCTGGGCCGTGAAGTTCACCGCCGCTGGAATGCCTGAGCCGTGCAAGCAGGCGCTACGTGGTCCGGCTGATGGGGAGCCCGGAACAGCTTGCTGAATTATTACTTCATTTTCCGCCCAAGCAGCAGGAGGGGAGATGATGAGTGAGTGAAAGAGCCCATGGACTCCAATGTGGGCCAAGGGAACCAACACAAACACAGAGAAGACAGGCCAATATTTAAGTCCAAAAGGATGGAGCGCGCAGGAATGTTTGACCATATTTTGTCTAGTGAACAGATTTCATTTTTTAATGGCCATGTTAGTCAGTGGAAAGCAGGACAGAGTCTGTTTTTCTACCACCTCCCCCACACTTCTGGTGACTCTCAGGGATGTCCTCCATTCTTGGTACTTAAGGTGGCCTGCAAGTTTTACAGCCAGATGGGTTCTGGACCGGAATGCTGTATTTGATACCAAGCACATTTCCCCTTTGTCTCTCCTTCCCAAAGAAACTTTGCCTAAGAATATTGGGAGCGGGTAGTAGACTATGGAGGGAGGACATATGAATAAGAACATTTCACAAATTATGATCTCCCATTTTCCAGGCTGCTCAGCTCTGGTTGAACAACGTTAATTTTGTGAACAAATTGCCTTTCCTTATCCTGTCTCCAACTGTGGCATAGATGCCTCTCCAGATATTTTCTTTTGATACCTTTCCTTGGATATTTTCAGTTTTTACCACCTCATACCAAATTTTTATGCTTCCATTCATCTCTCTTTTTCACTCAAGGTCACCCTCCCATACATCCACTGCATTTTCACACAGGGCCATACCCTTGTTCAAAGGTGGTTTCCCGTGGCTTCCTGCCACTGTCACAGGCTAGAGGAAGCCAGCTCCTTAACTAGTTGCTCTATTATTTTATGGCAAGTACTTTTCATTACCTTGATAGCAAGTATTTTGGTGAACACAAGAGGATCATGAAACACATGTTCTATCCTTGCAATTACATAATGAAATAGAGCATTGGTTAGTCTTGAGGATATACATCTATGCGTGTGTATGCAGGTACCGACACAGACTCTGTCTCTCTCTTTCTTTTTGGTGTTTGGAGGGAGCATGCTACCCAAAAAGGCAGCAGATGAATGAATCTCTGTTGTTTACATTACGCTTGTCCAAGAAAGCTACTGATCTTACTTCCTCTTTATATATTTTCTCTGGTCTTCAGGAATGTGTTGGAGGAGCTAACTTATCATGGGTGGCACGGGCTTGGGGGATGGTAATTTTTCAGTCACACCATTAATAAAAGTGGACATTTTTTCCCCCCAAGCTTCATTCGAGTAAGGAGCAATCTAGGCTCATAACTGTAGAGGGCGCTCGCATCTTAATAATAGCGTTACCATTGCTACTAGAAAAAGAAGCCGGTGGTGGAGGGCAAGTATCCTTTTATTACTACATATTTTATGGGAAAGGGGATAAGGTGCATTGTGGAATAGACAGTAAATCTGTACTGATTTCATATTACCTTTTATAACGTTTTCTTTACGAATAAACGTCTTCAAATTTGTGTCCTTTTGTTCCGTTTTTAATAGAGGGTAAAAGGTGAAAGATCCCTCTATACGATCTGATGAGAAACCAGAGTATCCGGTTTTTGTTAAAAATGCACAAGCCCCACCCATTGAGGATTAACCTCTTTAATGTTTTATGCCTTCTGTAGGTCCTGTCACTCAGTAACTGATGCTTTGTGTGCAGGAAGCTATAAGCGATCTTTCAGAAATGGCAATGGCAGCAGAGCACCCCTTGGCATGAAAGCCTTCAGTGGTTTTTTATCTCATTTGACTGCTCACCCCCCTTCTTACTGTGCTTACCAAGGCCATGTAGGATGTTAACCTCTTCTGACCCACCAACCTTGTCTCTCTCTCTCTCTCACCTCCCCCGGCCCCCACCCCCATCCAGCCTAATCTGGGACAGGTTATCTACCAGGCAGAGCCGGTTGGCAAGTCCACACTCAATGCCCTCTGCATTTGCTCTTCCATCTGTGGAAGCTCAGTGAGGCTGTCCATGTGTCTGTCCATGGTGACTCTCTCCCATTTCTCCGTCCCTTGCTTCATACAGCTTCCTCAGAGCAGCTTTCTCCTTTTTCTATTGTAGCTAAAACAGAACCTTCCACCCAGCTTTTCTTTAAAATTAGAAAATTTAAATGGCATTGTGATTCACATAAGAATATTTTACATGGCATAGAATCCACCATTTAAAATTGTACAATTCAGTAGATTTTCGTATAGTCACAAGATTTTACAATTATCACCACTGACTAACTTCAGAACATTCCATTACCTCCCCACATGGCATTAAGAAGTCACTCCCCATCCCCTGTTCCTCCTAGCCCCTGGCATCCTCCAATCTACCTTCTGTCCCCATGGACTTGCCTATTCTGGACATTTCACACCCATCTCTTTCTAACCGTTCAAGTGCCCTGTTTATTTCTTTCCTGGCACATATGCATTTGTTTATTCACTTGTTTATCACTTATTCTCTGTGAATAACTTGTAGAGTTTCTTCCCAGCTCAGTCTGCCCAGCCATGGAGTGAGCTCAGCCTCTCACTGTCACTGTGGCGGATCGATGTGGTGCTGTGACCCTGTCTGGGGCTATTGTGGAAGAGACTCCTCTGTGGTGGGCAGGATGACCTCTAAGAATGCGTCTAAGCTTCTGTGTTTCAGCGCAACAGCTTCCTATTCATTACCTTTCTAGCTACAGCTCTTTGGGGCTCTAGGCCTTCCCCATGTTTTTTCTGTTCTTCACCTGCAACCCACAGAGTCATACTGATTTAATCTCACTCAACAAAGTGTTGCATTGGGCTTCTAGAAGACTCTTTAGGGCTGGGATCATGCAATAATAATGGTAGCATTCATAGAACATGGGTCACGTGCATAGCATGGAGATGTGTGTGCTACTTACATTTTTTTTTACCTATTCCAATGGTCTTACTACAGCCTTGTGAGGTAGATACTAATATTATCCCACTTTGGAGATAGGAGCACTGAGGCTCAGGGATTGGCACATTTTATTCAGCTACTTTGTGGCAAAGGAGGGACTGGAATCCTCAGGTTCACTGTCTTAACCATTCTACTCTCTGTTTAGCTTCTCTGGTTTCAGCCACTCGGTTGCTCCAAGGGCTGCTGCAGCGTTTGCATGCAATCTGTGAATTGACATTAGTGCACCCATTAGGATTGTTCCCAACAATGACATAAATAAAAAAAATACTCCCTGCAATTTTTAGCACAGTAGTACACCATTCATTTTTGTAATACGGAATTCTCTGCTGCCTTTGGACTAGGGAGGGGGCCAGCTAGAGACTTTCGGAATGCGCAGGGGCTGCATAAGCATTCGTGCTTGGATGCAGGGAATAATTCCTATCAGTGACTAAAGCTCAAGCTTCCACAGCATCGGCACTTGGAATAGGGTTATTTCCTGCAGGAGGCTTGATCTCTGACAGAACTGCCTCTGGGTGGCTTAGGTGGTGTACTAGTCATTGTTCTCCAGAGAAACAGGACCAATAGGAGATATCTATCTATATCTGTGCGTCTATATCTATGGAATCTATATCTATGTGTAAGTTTATGCCCACGTCTATGTCTATCTCTATAGAAAGAGATTCATTTTAAGGAATTGACTTACATGATTATGGAAGGCTGATAAGTCCAAAATCTGCAGGGTGGGCTTGCAGGCTGGGGACCCAAGCAAGATCTGATGCTACAGTTCAAGTTCAAAGGCTATCTGCTGCAAAAATCTCTGTTGCTCAGGCTAGGCCAATCTTTTGTTCCATTCAGGTCTTCAACAGATTGGATGAGATCAAGCCACATTAGGGAGGGCAATCTGCTTTACTCACAGTCCACCAATTTAAATGTTAATCTCATCCAGAAATACCCTCAGAAATATCCAGAATAATATTTGACCACAATTCTGAACACCTTGGCCAAGCCAAGTTGCACATAAAACTAATCATCGGAGCCAAATACTTGGTGCCTGGGTTAAACCTGCACAGAACTTGGGCTGGAATGGAAGGGGGACAATATTATTGGAGAACTTTCTACCTCCCACATGGTGAGGGGGGTCAGCTCCCCCCTACCATAAGGTACTACCAATTGACTTTCCAAGGGCAGTCCTGGTGGGTGAGAAGGTGTCTTAGCTATTCTGAGGTTTTCCAGAGAGCAGACATTAGCCTGAGACCTGTCTTTGGGTTGGGGGTCCACAAGCAGATGGTTCCTGCACTTTCTGGGACCCCAGGCTGGGTGGGCCACAAGGACCTAGTAATCACTCACCCAAAGAGGACACACTTGGTGCTGGCTTGAGTCATCTCTGGACTACATTCATTCATTCATTCATTTATTCATTCATCAAACATTTGTTAAAGGTCTATTATGTGCCAGGCTCTTTCTAAGTACTGGAGATACAGCAATGAACAACCACAGACAGAATTGCTGTTCTTAAGAAATTTACTTTCTGGGGAATAAAAAGAGATAGACATTTAAAAAACAAACAAATAAATAAAATGTCATAGGCCAGATGGTGATAAGCGCCATGGAGAAAAATAAAAGCGACAAGGGAACTAGGGAATGCCACGGTTGGCAGGGCGGGTGGGTGCTGGAGGTATGCGTTATGCAGCTCAGTGGTCAGGAAAGTCTTTACTGGACAAAAGTGAGTAAGCGCAAGTCTTACAGACAACAGGAGAAAGAGAACTCTGGGCAGAGGAACAGGGAGTGCAAAGGCCCTGGGGAAGGCCGTGCCTGGAATGGAGTGACAGGCTGGAGAATGGTGGGAGGTGCAGTTCAAGAAGCCACAGGAGGCTAGAGGGAGTGGGGCCCGAGGGCCGCTGTGAGAGCAGCAGCTGCTACTCTGACTAATCCCAATAGCTGGAAACCATTGGAGGGTTCGTCTAGAGGACTGGTGACGTGATCTGGCTGCTCTGTTGAGAACAGACTGTGGGCTGTCTGCGTGTGGTGGGGGGAGTATCTTCATCCATTTGGTTGCTATAACAAAATACCATAGAATGGGTGGCTGATAAACAACAGAAATTTTATTTCTCACACTTCTGAAGTCTGGGAAATCCAAGATCAAGGTGCCAGCAAATTCGGTGTCTGGAGAGGGTCATCTTCCTGGTTCATATACAGGCGTCTTCTCATTGTGTCCTCGTGTGGTGGAAGGGGTGAGGCAGCTGCCTGGGGCCTCTTTTATAAGGGCACTAATCCCACTCATGGGGCTCCACCCTCATGACCTGGTCACCTTCCAAAGGTCCTAATACCGTCGAATTGGGGGTTAGTATTTCAACCTACAAATTTTGGGAGGACACAAGTGTTCAGATCCTAGCAAGGAGTATGAGGTAGAAGCAGGGAGGCTCGTGCCAGAATTCAGGGGAAAAATGGTGGGGCCATGGCCCAGGTGGTGGTGAGAAGTGGCCGGGTTCTTGATCTGTTTCAAAGGCCAGGCCGACAGCGTTTGCTGCCCACATTGAGGCCTCCGTGAAGAGTGTGCACGAAGGCGGAGGAGTGCCGCAGGGGAGGTTTAACATTTACATTCCCACCCAGCCAGCTCTTGCACACTTACAGTCAAGGGAGGAAGAAGATGGCCTTTAGATTGTTAGGATTCTGGTCCTCAGCAAGTGTGTCTGAGGACAGCCTTCAGTGCTGGTTTAGGACGTGTGGTCAGTTTGGTCTCAGTGGAACAGAAACCTCTCCCAGGACCGAGAGTGGATTCACCCAGCAGCCTGTCTCCCTGGTCCTTGTGTGCTGTAGACATCCATGGCCCAGTAGCCATTCAAAGGAAGTGACCTCATAAGAGTGGCTTTCGAGCCACACAGGATGGGTCCTTTGCGACATTTAGCCGTCCCTCTGGTTTACACCAAATTCAACAACTTGTGGCCTGCAGATACTCAGTATAAATATCTGGAAAAGCCTGACCTTGACAACCTCATTTCTCATTCCTTTCTTGTTACAGGTAATAGAGCTGAAAATGTGGTTTTAATTATAGCGCTAATGAAAACTGAAAATCCAGACAGACACTTGACGAACTCTGCTGTGCTTTATATTACATTTGTGCTAACTACAAAGTGCCCAGCTGGGTGTAACATTATCCCCCTTTCCTCGAGCATCCGCCTGACTGAAGCTGTATAATTGATGTGTACTTTGGCAGGAGGTCAGCTTAAAGGGTTTTTTTTTTTAAGATTTTTTTTAAAAAAAACATCTTTAACGGTATTTAGGGAAAGGAATACGTTTATTACCTGTGCTGGGAGAACATTTCTCCGGGTTGCCCTACACTCCCCACCCCCACCCCAAATTCTTCTAAAGCATTCCACACATTGACACCAGGAGAAACTCCAGAGTCAGAAGTGAGCTGAGAGACGGACTCTAACTTGGAACCATGTACTTTTGGCTTCGGCTGGTGACACAGCCCGGGCAAAGTCATGCCTTATCATGCAAACCTGTTCAGCTTTCTAGTCATTCCTGTCGGAAGGGTGTGTCCAGTGTCGTGAAAGCGAAGGTGGCTGTGAGTGGAGGCTACACGCAGGTCTGCACAGGCCCATCTGTCCTCACCTGCTGGCCCACGGCTGCCAGGTTGTCAAATAAAATACAGGACACCTTGCTCATTTTGAATTTCAGATGAAATAACTGAAAATCAAAAAGCATCTCCTGTATTAAAAAAACTTCTTAGTTTTTAATTATTCATTATTTATCTGAAATTCAAATCTGAACTGAGCATCCTCTAGTTTTATTTACTGAGTCGGGCATCCCTACTCACAAAGGGTCTGAGACGGGACAAGGTGTCCGCCGGGACTCATGAAGAGCCCTGCCCGTGACTTGCTAGCAGGGGTGTCCGCCCCGTGAGGCCCAGGGTGGCTGTCAATTCGGCCCAACACACAATCATAAATTTACTTAAAATCTTTTTTTTAGCTCATCAGTTTTCATTAGTGTTTGGCCCAAGACAACTCTTCTTCTTCCAGTGTGGCCCAGGGATGCCCAGGGATGTCCAAACTTTGGACATCCCTAAAGCATTTGGAGACAATGTCAGGTCAGCTCTGTTCCAGCGGACCACACGCCTCCATTCAAAACCCACCTGACTGTGAAATCACTCCCTCTTCCTGCTCCTAGGCCATGGAGAGCGCTGTGAATCCACAGCCACAGTTCTAGAATGATTGGAGCTCACGGCACCACCTGCCTCAAAAACAATGAGAGGTTTGCAGAGACCCACTCTTGGTGATGGCCTCTTCACTGGCTTGGTGGATGACCCCAGTCAGGCTACACAATTTCCTTCTTGTTTAATGTTTTTGGTTTTTATTTAAATGTTTGAATAGGTGACCTTCTCTTCACTGATTTCAACAAGATATAAAAGGTATTTGATGAAAAGTCTTTCCCTTCTAGTGTCTAGCCATCTAGTTTCCTTCCACATAGGCAACAAATATTATTAGTTTCTTCTTTATTCTTTCAGAGATACTGATGCACATCACATATTTGTAAATAAATATTGTATGCATTTTCCCTCCTCCCATTTCATATAATTGTTAGCATATGATACCCACTGTACTTGCACTAAAAGCATCTTCCATTTTTGATATTACTGTACCTTGACAATCTTGTCATACCATGGCATAAATAATTTTCTTATTTGTTTATTATGGTTGTATAACATTACGTTGTGTGGATCATTATTTAATCAGACTCCATTTGATGGACATTTACATGGGTTCCAACTGTTTGCTGCTACAGACAACAACATGGAACATGCTTTGTTTTTTCATGTATGTGAACATAACTTTGGATAAACTTCATGTGTGGAGTTGTTGGACCCAAGAGTATATGCATTTACACTTTGCCAAATTGCTCTTTCTGTTAGGTTCTTATTGCTGCTGCAACAAATGACCACATACTTAGTTACTTAAAACAACACAATTGTATTTTACAGTGTTGGAGGTCAGAAATCTTAAAATCAAGATGTTGGCAGGACTGCATTCCTCCTAGAGGTTCTGTGAGAGAATCCACTTCCTTGCCTTTCCAGCTTCTAGAAGCCATCTGCTTTCCTTGGCTTGTGGGTTCTTCCTCTACCTTCAAGGCCAGAAGTGCAGCATCTTGAAATCCCTCCCTGCTACCATAGTCACATCTTCTCTGACTCTCATGCTCTTGCCTCCCTTTTATGAGACTCTTGTGATTATATTGGACCCACTCAGATAATTCAGAATCATCTGCCTGTTTCAAGGTCCATAACTTTAACCAATCTGTAAAATCTCTTCTGCCATGAAAGTAACGTATTCACAGGTTCTGAGTTAGCATGTGGGCACCTCTGTGGGGTAATTATTCAGACTATCATCCTCATAGAATTTGCAGTAATTTTAACCCCATCAGAGCCTCACAGAATGTGCATTCACATTTTTTGAAACTTTACCAATCTGATAGGTTAATAAATGGTATCTCTGTGCTAAATGTGAAGTTGCATTTCTCTTACATGGGTGGGTGAGTGGGATCTAAGAGCCATCTCCCTTTTTCTTTCTTTTTTGAACTGTCAGTTGAAAGCATTACTTATTTTTCTATCAGGTTGTCAGTTAAGGAATGACTATATGTTAGAGTAGATGACATTTCTGAGAAACAAATTGCTCATTTTTTCCAGTTTGTCATTTATATTTCAATTTTGCTTATGAAAACTTTTTTTATTGCCATGCAATTTTTTTTATTTTTATGTAGTTAAATTTATCAAATTTATATATAACTTCTAGATTTCATGTAGTAGTTACAAAGCTTTTTTCCACACCAAGGAAATAAAAATAAAAATAATTTCTTTTTAAATTTAAATAAGTAAAAATCAATGCAGGCAACATGGTTTTTGTTGAAAGGGTAGAAATATGGGTCAACAACATGAAATAAATAAACACCGAGAGCATGCATTTTATCACGTAGTCCATATAAGAATGGCCTGTATGTTACAATACGTTTGTAAGCAGGGGCCAGGGAGCGGGCAGCGGAGGCCGGCTCGCAGGGGTTCACAAGAGCAGTCGGGCCGTTGCATCTCTTCCCATCACCACCTTCAGGAACGTCAAGTTGGTAGTTTAAACCGATCGTGTTGAGAGTATTTACACTAAGAAAATGGGCAAATGCCACAAATCAGGCCTTTCCCCCTAGAGAACCAGTTGTTAAACATTTGCTAGCACACCTCTAGAGAGTTTGTCTAAAAGCCTTAAAAAACCCTCAAGGATTGGTTTTACTTATATTTTTTTGTATATTTGGAAGTGGTGAGGTAGGGGGAGGGCTCATGCATATTTGTTTGTGCATCCGGAGTAGCTTTAGGTTGGTGGTACCTCTGTACACACACACACACACACACACACACACACACACACACACACACACACACAGAAACATCACATTGTGCATTAAATCTGGTAGTTTGTCTCCTCAATGGCATATTGTTGCTACCTTTTTATCTCAATAAATATTTATCCAAATTGTCATCTTAATGGTTGCATAGTATGCCACAGATTTATTATTGCATTTGACCAGTCACCAATTAGGAGACATTTCTGAAACTTCTGTGTGTCTTGGTTGTCCTTTCCAAGGTTGATATGCTATCAGGCTGCCCAATTCTCTCTTAAAGATGTTGGGATGATCAGTAAGGAAACTTTCAAGAAGTGCTTTGATATCTTCCAGTATATGAGACCTTTACAATGTTGGCATCCATCACTACTCTTCTAACAATCCCCAACCAGGCAGGCCTTTTGGGAGATGCCCTGGTTCCATTTGTTATAACTTGCTTGGAAACAAATTCTGAAGATATTTATATGGCACAGCAGCTCAGAAAGAATGGGCAAGAGATGTGGATTTCAAGAGACAGAAGCCATGAGACAGGCAGGGAAGGTGGCAACAAAGCCATAGATAAAAATAATGAGGATAAATCCCATCAACTCACTGAGTGGTTCAGACAGGCCAGCAGGAGTGGAGAATTCAGAGTGGAGAGTGACTAGGGAAGATACCTTTAGGCTCAGAGACTAAAGTGAGAATGACATTTCCTGGTTAGCATAGACTTCAATGCAACACAATAATTATTTCTCAAGTGTCCAGGATATCCTTAATACTGTGTCAGGTATTTGGGGGGAACTTAAGGGAAACTTAAGAAAGGAATGGTGGACTTGTTTTAATCAGGGAAAAATGGGAATTTTCATAAGTCCATAAGAACAATCTGTGCAAAGAACAGTCACCTGGCAAAGCACCACTTTGAATTTTCTATATCTTTTTGATGATGAGATACAGGATTACTACACTCAAGTCAGTGCAGTGTTATTCTGTGACATTATCTGAATAGCGTAATTGCTCTGAGTGGAAACCCATCTGCAAAAGGGAGGTAGGTGCTCTGAATTTTTTCAACAAGTACCATGAAAGAATATTACTAATAGTGGAATTTTAATTAGTGCCTACACTGTAGCTTTGAAAATAATCTTTTCGTGCTTCCTTGAGCCTAAGGGCAAACGGACACCACCTAGTTGAAATACTACATATATTCTGTGGTTTTTTTTAATCTTAAAACATATTGTTGCCACTGGAAGGCAGTGTTGCCTAGTTGCTGTGTTAGGCTAAACCGCTGGGTGGATCTAAAGATTTGGCTGAATTTGCAAGGAATTCAAATAAGGCCAAAGAAGTGCTTTCATCTCTGCCTCTTCTCTGAATCTGGCAAAGCTCCTGGGCTGCCCATCTATGTGCCGTCCAGGCTGGGCATTTTCTTGCCTGAGGTGCGCTGGCATTAATTATGTGAAATCAGCCTGTATGTACTAAAGTGCTGAGACTCGATCAATTCCCTTTGGCCTCCACTTTTCATAAGTGGAAAATAGGACCATCAGCTCTTGCAAATGCATAACTTAGTTTTTTAAAAAAGCAAATGGTATGATTTCCATAAAACAAACACAAGCTGATTAATGAGTTATAAAAGTACCCTTTCAGAAATCTCACTTTGACTATTTTCATTATTTTATGATTTTATGTCCAAATTATTTTATGATTATCCTAGAATTGTTTTCCCCCCTTACCCATTGTACCTGGTAGAATTCTACCAAGGTCAATTATGAGTTCTCAAAGAAAATTGGTTCAACAATTAAGTCATCTTTTTGCATTTTTTCTTCTTATCAATGAATATTCAGATAATATTTTGATTTAGAACCACACATCAGAATTTAAGTTAGGGAGTATTCTCTTGACTTTTTAATAGGCTATTAACAATAATCCCTTACCCTTGTAGAGTACTTTAAAAAGGTAAAATCTTTGTATATATTTTCTCATTGGATTTTTGTAACAGCCTGGTGAACCTGGTAAAGGAGGAATCGTGATTTCCATGTCGATGCTTAGGAAACAAGTTCAGGGTGAGTCATGCTCCCAAAGCCGCGCATTCACCTTCTGGTTATAAACTGTGCTTTTCCCTCCCTCACGCGCACGACAGAGGCCCTTCGCCTTGTCAGCCACGACAGGAAGGCCGGAACTGGAGCTTTTATTCATGGCACGTTTTTCATTCCATCTTTCCTACTTCGGTTCATAGATGGATATAGCTATTTTTTGTTATGTCAATAAATGGCCAGCACGGCATGATTTTTCACGGACTTAGGATGAATAAGGGACCCTACACATTAAAAGCCTTTCCTTCTTAGGGTACTTCATTCTAAAGAGTGTTTCTGTAGAAACGTTTTTTTACTTGAAAGCCTGTGGATCACTTTTCAAAAGCAGAATTCTCTTATCGGAAATGCACTCCTACCTGTGCTGAAAGACACAGGTATAATCGATGCCTTGATCATAAAGACAATCTTTATCAAAAGTGCCTTGGATCCCGAAGAGCCTGAGGGGATGAGGGAGGAGGCCTTTACTTGTGTCAGAATGTTGGGGAGGGGGGGTTGCTCAGCCCCTTTGTGGAACAGGCCTGAAGCAGGGTTTTAGGCTTCGGAATTCCTCTAATCTCTTCAGAATCAGATAATCAACATCAGATAATTAACCTATTTCTAAATGCAGGTCACTTTATTTCAACTGATGCCTATATGTCCCTCGACATCTTAGGTTCAGTGTCCTTTTGAAAATTGAAAGCTATAGTGTACCAGCAGGAAAGTTGTTAATGAAGATTCTTTATCTACTACAGTGGCTATCAAAATGGGTTGGAAATTAAATCCATCTTTCTCACTGCCCTCTGGCAAGATTCCTAAATGAGGAATAGTCCCTCAGCAGCTTCTTAGAAAACTCCGATCTACCAGTTGTATTCAGGCACGGCCTGTAAGCACTACAAGGCAGGGTTCTTGCATCCTTGAATAATCCAGCTTTGTGCAAGGCGTGTTTTTGAGGAGAGGAGAGAGGTGCTAGCTGATGCTTTTCTTTTTATGTTAATGTTGTACATGATAGTGAATCGATCACATTGTGCCCATATCACTTAATAATACATCACAAATATAACTTGTAATTTAAAATTTTAAAAATTTCAGTTAAAATTGTTATTGAGACAGTTATAGATTCACACGAAGTGGTGAGAAATAGTGCAGAGAGATCCCACGTGTACTCGGCCCCATTTCCCCCAGTGGAAACATTTTGCCAAACCTTAGAGTAAAATCACAACCAGGAGAGTGACATAGATACAGTCCAGTAATCTTGTTCAAATTTCCCTGGTGTTACCTGTACTCATTTGTGAGTGTATATATGTGTGTGTTCACATGTGTGCATGAATTTAGTTCTGTACAGTTTTACCACTAGTGTGGGCTCGTGTATCTACCACCACAGTCAAGACACTGGGCATCTCCATCACCAGGAGAATCCTCACATTGCTCCTTTGTAGCTGCCCCTTCCTCTCCGCCATCCCTGGCAACCACCAATCTGTCCTCCATTTCTAAAATTTTCTGATTTCAAAAGTGTTACATAAATGGAATCATACACTATGTAACCTTTTATGACGGCCTTTCCCACTCAGCACTATTCCCTGAATATTCATCCAAGTGTGAGCATCAGTAATTCATTCCTGTTTATTGCTGAGAAATACGAATGAACCACAGTTTGTTTAACCATTCACTTGTTCAAGGACGCTTGTGTTATTTCTAGGTTTTTTGGTTATTTTGAATAAAGAGTCCACGAAGATTTGTGCACAGACTTTGTGTGAATGTAAGTTCTCATGTCTCTGGAATAAATGCCCAATATATATAACTTTTATAAGAGTAACAGGAGTAGAACTTTTACATTGCCTTCCAGAAGATATCTTCTTCTAAAAGATAACCCATTTCAGCTTGTGTAGACGCCAGACTTGTCAGCCAACATGTCTGTAGAGGTGTATATTATTTTCATCTTGTCCAAGATAGGGAGTCTTTTAGCATGAAAATAATTTGAATTTCAGTTCATTATTTGGCTATTTTATGAGGGGGGATGAGGTGTAAGTACTTAAAACAAAACAAAAAGGACGTACAGGTAGAGTTATCACTTCTTGCTTTGCTCTCCCACCCCTGGACACTCTAGGCATTTGAAGGACCTCTCTGGCTGCCACGTGCCATTGTGATCATCTGCTTACACAGGAGACGCCCCACCCTGATGGGCTCTCAGTTCCTTGAGGGCGGGGCTCTTGTTTTACTCATCCCAGTGATGCGGGGCAGATATTTAACCAGGGTTTCTTAAAGAATGCATTTGTTTTTCACATAGGACACCTTGTAAGTCATCTAATAGTTGACTAACAATAGTCAACTATTGTTTAATTTTCATTGAGCTATTTTGATAAAAAATTAACAAAAACGTACCTTAGTATCTACTAAAGATGCTATTATGATCTTGTGTAGAGAAGAAACTCCTGATTAAGACTGTGTTTTGGAGAAAATTGGAGATTGCTTTGTGTTTGTTAGGATGAAGCATATTTATCAAGGATAATAGTGATATAATCTAATACTTCACATGGGAGAAAATAGATTAAGAATTCAGCTCTTCCATAGGTAATGTCAAAAGTTGATATAATCCAACATTAAGCCCAAACCTGCATTTTATAATGGGATTAGTGCATTTGGGACATTTTTTAATATACTACATTTTGACAGTTGGAATTTATTTAATGTTATTTTAATTCAGGTTTATGTAAGATATGATTTCATCAACATTCCTTGAAGGGTATAGCCATCATGGCAGGAAGGGTATCAGAAGTCTGGGATGATTTTAGCTTACTATCAGTGGTTTAAGTTCAATGTTTTATTTTAAACTTCATGATGGTTACTGTATTTCTGGTAGTAATACCATGCCCTTTGCATATTACATTGCTTTGGTGCTCCCTCAGGGTGGTGAAGCCCAATAGTTCTAGAGACCAGATTCTGGCTTTCTTTATAGAAATATATAAGTGTTAACTCTCCTAACTCTTTTACAGGAATTTCTAAAAATAACATTTAATAATTGCCTTATGATGTCTCCTTTTTGCTACTTGTGCTAGGCATATTGATTCATAAGGTTGCCAAATGACAGGTGGAAAGTTTAGAAAAATTAGGTTTCGAATAATATAAAAAATTAATTATCTGAAATAGTCCATACACTCCTATGTGATTTGATATGAATTTTTTCTTTTAGATTTGACAAATTTTATATCAAGGAATTTATAGACGTCCTCTTTTTGTGAAGATTACAGAAAAGTTATACATTCTTCTATTCTTGACATCTTTTCTATTACATTTTGGAGAGTTTACATTGGCAGGCAAGGACGTGATATTGTTTTAGAAGCAGCAGCAATAGTTTATAGTTTGGCTGAAGCAAGTTCTTGTAATAATGACAGGCACGGTTCAGCACTAATCCATGGGGATCTATGCAACATGGCGAACAATACACTTCCCGAGACATGTTTGAATTATGAATCCAATGGTGGGCGGTCTCTTAAGTTCTGTGCAGAATTGCTTTGGTGTGAGTTGATGGAGCATTTTGTACCTGGGATTCAGAACTTTTATGAAGGCCAATACCCTGAAACTCATTCAAGCAATAAATTCACTTGTCTTTGAGTTTACAAGGCAATAAACAGTGAAGGCCTTTGACCTTAACATTTACTGAATACATTTGCAGCAGTTGTGTTTATTGACAACTATTTATAGGGAAGCATTGGATACTGAATTTCTTAAGGGGAGGGCAAGATGAATTTTGCAGGTCTTTTTTAAAAAATAAAATTCTGAATTCAAGTTTTGGCTATTAGACACATTTTCAGTTTTGAAATTGGGATTTGAATCTATCTGCATACAAATCATGCTGTGGTAATTTGTTTCCTTACTATAGCTTAAAGAAGACTCAAAGGGAGAGGTCTAACATGGAGTAAATGCTTGTCCATTCAATTAAGTGGGTATTCTGTATTTTGAAAGTAGGACAGAAGCGAATGGTAGAGAGCTTCTAAGTTTTTTTCCCCATGGATTTACTGTATGTCATGAAGTAAGTTACTTCTCTTCTGGATAAACACCCAGTTACATGGATCAGCATTGCTGTGTCCCCCAAAGATCTTGGGAATGTATTCATTTCAAATACACTATGCGTGTTGAGTTTCATGAGTTAGACACATGAAAGTAAAAGAAGAATCCTTATTATTGAAATAATTACTTGGTTACGAACAGGGCCTTCTGCAGCTTTTCTTTATTCCTGAAAGTTGGGAGGAATCGCCATCATTTCAGGTTGCAGATGGGGAACCTAGGCCCAAGGCAATTGAGAGTTTTATTTCAGTGAGAGGGCGAGTTCCTGGTGATGGCTGATATGGAAAAGATGCTGCGAGTACCTGGAGGGTGGGGCAAGAAACGACTACAATAGGAAGAGTCACTTTTATGCAAAGGGATTCCTTTGAACCAAGTTTTCACCGTAGATTCAGACCACAGTTACTTCTCACCATGAGGACGCAGACAACAACCGAAGAAAGCAGGTGACCCCTGTCTGATGATGCCATTGGCACACATTGGAAACGGAGAAATCCCTCACTGATCTTTGTGGGGCTTATGTTTTGGAAAAGAAGATGTGGTGATCATTATCTTAACATCTGCTGGTGGTGGGAGTTCTTGAGTGGGTAGTTAACAGAATCCATCCCTCCTAGACTCCATGGTAACATTAATACCACACTCCCAGTAGATAAATTCTACAGCAACAGCCTCTGGCAGCCTTTCAGTTAGCTTAAAAAACTTCAGCGCACAAAATTCTTGAAGTATGTGTTCTTTGGGTTATGTTGTCACTTTTTATTAGGCAGTGTGCATCTGTGGACCCACTCCATGGGGCCCAGACTGTAGTTTTGCCCATTGGTCTGCATCTGGGCTTGCTTATGTGCCTCTTTTAACAGGTTTTAAAAGAAAAGTAGGTTTCATCTGCTTGTTGATGGGAATAGGGTAGGAGTTGACTGAGCTGGTTTCTCTAGGTAATCTGGTGTTAATGGTGTTAGTGGTTAATGGTTCTAGTTAGCTCTGCCTAGAGAAAAATACATATTTCAATTGCGCAGGCTACCTTCTTACAAATGTCATTGTTCTGGGTGTGGAGGAATGGTGTGACTCAGGACGGTTCATTCATTATGACCGAAAACATGATTCCCAGAGCAGGTGCTGCTATTAGAAATCAGCTGGTGAGGCTAAGGACCAACAACTGGCACAGAAGACAGTGTTATGCATTATACTTTTCAAAATTGTCCTGTAGTTGTTATGAGAATTGTACCAACTTTCTAGTTATACACAATAGGACCTTTCAATATGGTTTGTCCCACTGAAATTGATTTATTCTCAACATAGCCATTTTGGTGGCACGCCGCTGGCCCGGAATTGAAGACCACACAGCACTCCACATGAAGTCACAGTGTTGTGCAATAATGTTAGTTGGGCAAACAAGTACCTGCTTTCTGAGGTTATCATGTGTAATTATTTTTTTTCTAGCTCAAGAGCATATCTTGTGTTAAACAACTTTTTGAAAGACAGCCAAAGAAAAGGTTGACTTAGATATGCTTTTACCAGCTCTGGTTCTGGAATACAGAGTTCTACTTCTTGGAGGAAGATGATAAAGCAAAGCTGGCTTTGGGAGGTGTGTAGGAATCTGTGTTCACATATTTAAATTCCATGCCTAAGAATAAAGCCCGGGGGGAAAGAATGAAATAGAAAAATCTGGCAATAGGAAGACTGATGACTGTCTTATATTCAGTTACAGGTACTGAGGTGAGAGTGAAGTTCTAACAGTGGGAGTGAAAAGAGTGCATTAGTAAGAGCTAGTGAATATAAGACCAACTGGCATTACTTTGGATGGATTGGAGTTAAGACAGGAATATGAAAAACGTCATGAAGTAGTCTTGGAGGACTCCTCGTTTTGTTTCTGCTCACTCTTGTCAAATGTACAGGCACACAGTAAAATGCTCTTTGAAAGCCCGTGTCTCTGGGGAGGCAGAATTGTTTTTGAGATTCAGC
Source organism: Trachops cirrhosus (assembly GCA_028533065.1). Taxonomy (NCBI): domain Eukaryota; kingdom Metazoa; phylum Chordata; class Mammalia; order Chiroptera; family Phyllostomidae; genus Trachops; species Trachops cirrhosus. The sequence continues at coordinate 161,406,912 of CM052538.1, read as the reverse complement.
TGATCTCACATTAACTTTGGGACGCTCACCTCAACAAACAGGAAGCTGAACTCCCTGAAACAACGAGGAACTTCCCAGAAAGTGGTGTGCCTGTGTTGGAAATAAACAAGACCCAAGCCTGCAGGCTGCAGAGCCTGTTTGTTAAGCAGCGAGGGGAAATGCCCTCAGCCAGACAGCAACGGAGGAATGTCGGGCAGGAGATCAGATCCGCAGTCGGAAGGGGAGAAGAGGCTGATAAGGCTGCAAAGATAGCAGCTTCAGTCACGAAAACTGGTTTCAGGAGTAAAGTGAGGAGGGCCAGGATGTTTGTGATACAATCGCGTTATGCCGCTAAATCCTGGCACAGACCACAGGAGCTGTGACTAAGAGGCACTATTTAAATAACCCACCAAATTAGGCTTAGGTGAGAAATGAAATACATTTCATTTAAGGTACAGCAGTCTGTCTTGTCCTTAACAGGACGTCTCACTTGGGTAGTCAGCGCCACTGAGCAAACAGATGAGTCACACAACTAGGGTTACCGGGAACCGTGTTTTGCATTTAAGACTCAAGATGTGTGGGGTTCGTTGCCATATGCTAACAGGAAGATCATTTTTTGTGAAAAGGGGTTTGTATATGACGTTACTTACCCTTTCCTCAAACGTAGGTGTACTTCCGTGAGCTTCAAGACAAGACATTTCATGCCTCTCTTTTTCTTTTTGTCTTCTTGGAGGTTTAACCTTCTCGGGGAAGATGGCACCTTTGAACATTTCTTGTGCATTTATGAGTTTCTAGGAGTTCAGTTTATGGCCCCAATTCCTACCGTGACCATAATGATAAGAGGTAAAAATTGGACAGTCTCCAAATATGCCCAAGGCAGTCCTGTGAGTGAGCCTCGTCACACTGTGCAGACCAACATCTGAGACTCGCTTCATCACTTCTGATTCTGCCCGCAGAGGGCACTTAGATAAGAGAAAACACATGCCCGGGATTCACACAAAGCTGAGATGCATTTCAAGTTGTCCAGAAGCTCATTTTTGGCCAGTGCCAGTGTAGTGTTGCTGATGGGGAAGTGTTCAGTCAGGTGTCCACATGTGGAAGCCGAATATTGATGCTGAGTGGGAATTGTCAGTAAGTGGAAATCAGTGGCAGAATACCTTAGCCTTACTTCGTGTTCAACATTAATCTCAGGGCTACGTTTATAGGCTGATTCCAGATGTGCTTGACTCTAAGGCCGGGTTTTCAGAGGCGACAGGTGGTGTGTTTACCTCAGCATAAATAAGGTCAAATGGTATTATAGATCCTAGGGCAAATGTCTGACTATCCTGCGGGAGTGCCTGGCAGGGCATTTGGCCGCAATCTGGCCCGGCAGCCGGAGGAGAGTGCCTGCCCCAGGGAGTAGTGTGATGTAGTTCTCAGTGGCTGCGATAGAGGTCGCGGCTTGAAAGGAAAGGCTACGTCAGGGAAGTGAAATACGAGCTTTTAACTTGGTGTCCCCCGGGGTCATTCCTCTCCGTGCTCCACTCTAAACTGCTGGCTGACTTTTGGTGTTGTTATTCTGCAGCTATGGTATTTGGCGAGCTCTGTTTTTAGGAACACTTAATTGGTTTGACCTGCCCCACCGCTGCTTCTTACGTGAGGGGGAGCATTCCAGGAATAGATCTCAAAACTTGTGCCTCTCAAACTTGAGAAATGCACATTGTCTGCGTGCACCCCTGGTGTCGACATATTCTTTTTATTATTATACTCTAACACGCACATAACATTGGGCACTTATTTGTAATGCTTACAAAACCATACTATTCAACATAGAAATATGATTCATCAGCTAGAGTGGATGGTGTTGTTTTGCTAAAGCCCAAGTCCCTGATTCATAGTAGAAACACAACCTTGAGATCCAGTCCTATATTTAATTTGTATCTTTAACTTCAGCAGGGCTAGTTCAGAGAATTTCTGTATACGCAAATGAGTTGTAGGAAAAAGATGAATAACTTCAAGGCTTTGTTGGTTAGTGTAGGAAAGTCAGGCCTCATATTAAATCTAAGATTTTCCGAGAATCAATTTTTCGAATGCTGACTTGAATGAGGCATTAGTTAATCGTGTGAAGGTGTCTTCTGTACGAGAACACAAGCTTCATACCACAGTGCGTTGAAAATCTGCATCAGGCACCTGCCTGATTCAGCACTTGTTGGAGTTGGGACTAGAAATATTTTTAAATTTGTTATTTGCTCATATACTTATGGTAACAAACTGGCGCAAATAGTTACATACAAAGGCAGAGGCCACCCAACACATTAGCTCACATTATAAACGGAATACAGACTGTTATGGCAAAGGTTGTCTTGAGTACTGAATGCCTATATTATACATTCCTGTAGAAGCCTCAACTCCTCCACCAGTGTGTTTAAATGTGAGGGACCACAGACTCTGACTGGGAAGTGCCCATGTGGGCCACATACTGGGGAAAGGCAGAAGCAGGCTTGGTCAGACCAGAGCACGGTTCAGCTGTAAGGAGATCACCAGCAGGGAGATCCAGAATTTTCTTAAGTTATATACTTGCGGTTATTATCATGGGAAAGAAATAAGTTAAAAATTTTAATAGAGCCCAATAGCCAAAAGATGGAAACAGCTCATATGTCTGTCCATGGATGAACTGATAAATAAAATATGATGTATGCATACGATGGAGTATTATTCCACCTTCAAAAGAAGGGAGATTCTGGCACATGCTACAACATCAATGATCCTTGAAGACATTACGCTAAGTGAAATAAACCAGTCACAAAAGGACAAATATGATTCCACTTACATGAGGCACCTAGGATAGTCAAATTCATAGAAACAGAGAGTAGAATGATAGTTGCCAGGGGCTGGGAAGAGAGAGGAATGAGAAGTTAGTGTTTAATGGGTATAGAATTTCAGGTTTGGAAGATAAGAGTTCTAGAGACTCTAGTGGTGATTGCATAATACTTAAAAATGGGCAGAATGGTAAATTTTATGTGACATATGTATACATTTTAATACACACATTTCTAACGGAGCAATGTCAGACACCCAGGAACACCGCAGCCTGAGGAACACCGCAGCCTGAGAAACACCGCCCTGGGCCGTGGCTGTCCAGCGTGAGCCGCGGCGCCAGGGCCTGGCCGCTGTCCTCGGTGAAATGAGGGAAGGCAGGTGGTTGTGTGAGGTTTTCATAAAGCTGCGTTTATTCTTTTAAAAGGTTTGCCTTTATTCTAGGCTTGTGCTTATACCACTTTTTTTTTCCTCTGGTGGGGGAGCTTATTCTTCCTTTTGTGTAGAGAGTAGCAGTTGATGATGATTGTTATTCTTTAACATACCTACTTGGCAAAGTAAGTAGTTGGAAACACCATGTTGCTAACCCCCAATTAAAAGGTTATTTTAAAAAGTGATTAGTGAAACCCCAAAGTTTTGCAACTGCTGCTTTTTAAAACTGGCATGTGGTCCTGCTATTCCTTCCCATTTTGATGGCTGTACTTACTCAAGGTGCACTGAGCAAGAGAAGAATTACAGCTTAGCATTCTAGGGCCAGATTCCACCGTCTCCCTCAGCGGCCTTTGCAAAACATACGGACCTGTACAGATGTAAGCTGTTGTTAACTCTCTCTCAATATTTATTGAACACCTATGGTAGGCTTGGGGAAACAAAGATGAATAGGATTTGGTCCCTGCCCTGGAGGAGCCCGTGGCCTGGCAGGGGAGGCAGTCACATAATCGACTAACGCAACGTGATAAATTCTGTCACAGAAAGATGGACCAAGTGCTGTGGGAGCACAAAGGAGGGGCAGTAAACCGTAACATTATCCTAATGTTTTACAACTTTTATAGAAAGGAAATATATTGTCTAAGACTTGAAGTCAAAGCCTTCTGGCTGAGATGGGGGCCTATTTCCCCTCCTTTTGACCCCAGGTTAGAAAACAAATCATCCCACCAGGACGTGGGTAGCACTGGATGGTGCGTTCAGGGTGAGGATCTGCGATGGAAGGCACGCTTGGGGGACATGGCATTTATCAAGGCTTGAGCATGTCACAGGGAAGAGTGAGGGGCTCATGAGCTGGGTGGATCAAACAAGACCCAGGGTGGCGCAGACCCCAGGGAACTCCCGGGAGGTCTCCACACCAAGCCTCATGAGGGCCTCGGTGGCAAAGGAGCAGGAGGAAGGCTGTGGTGCAGTACTGAGAATCGAGTTGACACTGAATTGAAGGGACTGGCTCTTTAGGAAAAAAGACAATAGACATTAATTGAAGGCTTACTGTGTCCTCATTAGTGTGCTAGCATCTATTCTTTCATTTAATTTCACAATGATGCTGTTACAGAACAGGGCCAAGGCGGTACGATATACTATTACCGAAAGGACCCCCCACTAGGTTCGCTATGTCTGCCGCCAGAGGAAAGATGTCTCTCAATGCCAGAGATTTGTGAAAAGGAAAGGAAATGTTTATTTAAAGCTATACAGACTTAAAGTAGTGACCTAATGTCTTCATTAAAATATCAGAGTCCTTAAGGATACCCACAAATGTGCACAGTCCTTCCTTCTCCCTCTGCCCTAATCTGGGGTAGTGTATCTCAGGAAAAGAAGTAGAGGTCCGTGATTCAGGCTCCTGGCACCATCAGCTGTGTCACCGTCAGGGTCTTCAGTGAATCCAGAGTCATGTGACACCTTCTCATGGCCCACCAGTAAGAGTCCTTTGTGTGGTTCTCTCTTCGCCAAAGCTGTGGGGGTCCCCACTCTGCCGAAACCTTGTGGTTCTCTCTCTACTGTCACAGCCGTGTGGTCCTCCTTCAATGGCTGCTGAGTCTGGGTTTAAATCCCTGAGCCAGTCTTCCTCTGCACCCCCATTTCCGACTCTTCCTACAGTCAGTTACACCTGCCAGTATTCCTGTGTTTTCCAAGTTTACTGGGCTGTCATTGTGAGTCTGGGCAGGTCATGTCATGGAGCCAACCTTCTCCAAGCTCTCACGCAGGTGCTGTAACCAGGGGGACTTGCCCCCCAGTTACATCTTGGGTGGAAGTCACTTCCATCCCCCTGGCTCAAAGCCTGGCCACAGCTATTTAACATATCTATGCAACCAGTTAAAGGTTATAGATATGTTAAATGACCATGCTAGAGATTAGCTGCAAAGCTGTTGCTGTACAAAACAGCTCTGCATCTTCCTGCTCCATGTGTCCCTTCCCCCACCTCACACCTGTGAGGGGAAGGGGTGAGGACATCTTACATATCCTTCTAATGTTTCCTGGACACCTTGAGTTCTGGATCCCATTCCAAATCCCTATTTGGGGCCCCCCTCTGGGCTGCACCCTGTTTCAATGCTGGGGATAATATTATTGTTGTTATCCCATTTTACTAATGGGATAACTGAAACTTAGAGAGATTGCTAACTTGTCCCAAATCACATAGTAGAACATGCTAAGGGAAGAGCCGGGGCTTGCACCAGGCCTACAGGACCCCGAAGCTCGTCCTCTCCAACCCAACCTCCCACGCCAGTGACAGCCTCCTCTCACGTCCCAGCAACCGTCTCCAGCTGGATATTCCACCAGCACCTCAGATCTCATGTGTGGAAGTAAAATTCATGCCTCTTCTGTCTGATCTGGTCAGCATCCCTATTCCTCTTCTTAAAACCTCAGCTTGTTCTTTTCTCTTCCCGCTTCTTTCTTGCCCCATCTGGAAGGTGGCCTGGCCTTGTTGGCATCCGACCCAGACTTGCCATTCCGACTGCCCCGGCTGCAGTCCGGCCCCACGCTGCCTCTCACCTGCTGATTTGCCCTGGGTGCTCGTCTCCACCATCTCCCGTAACAGGAACTCTGCTGCCAGGTAAAGCTTCTGTTAAAGCCCAGCTCTGATTGCATCACTCTCTGCTCAACATTTAATACAGCAATGGTTTTCTTCCTATGGACTCAAAAGAGTGTTCAGCCTGCATAGTTGGTCATTCAAGGCATTCAGTGATATTTTTCAGCCCAACTTCCCAGATTAAATTGCATCAAGTTACCTTCATGTCCCTTTTTGGCCCCTCATATTCTTTTATTCTAAGCAAATCTTCCTGTTGCCTTCCCCTTTACCTCTGTGCTTTTTTTATTTATGTCCTACTGTTTGGCTGAAATGTGCTCTCCAACCCCTCTACCTGCTGACATCCTATCTGTAGTTCTAGGTCAGTTTCAGTTCTTCCCTGAAGACCCTCCACCCCTGTTGGAAGTGACCTCTCTTTCCTTAGGATGTTGGTGGCATGTTATACAATGTAAGGGAGTAGTGACACAGTGCCTTTTACTTTCGTGTATACTTACCTTCACTCCTCCATTACACTTGACTTCCTGAAGGCAGGGACCTTGAGTCTTCTTCACATTTTGGTTTTCCTTAGGACCTGGCCCAGGAGCTCAAATATTCATTGAAAGAATGGATGGGGTTGGAAGAGGGTGTCAGCTGGAAGATTGAGGGAGCTGAGAGAGAAATGGGTTCTAGCTGCACGATCAGTGCTTTAGAGGCCCCCTGAATTTCTCCTGAATGAAAAGCTCCAACATCATTCATGTAATTCTGTCTTAGGCTTTGCTTTGCTGCCATCATGTGTCACCTCATCTTCTCTTTCTTCATCATCAAATCATTTTCTTGTCATTCTTTTTTACTCTACCAGACTCTGCTCCACCTTTTAGGATTCAATCAACATTCTTCAATCACTCTAGAAACTCCTTTGTACTTATTTCAGGGATTTTTAAAAATCCTCACCAGAGGATAAGTCAGTATATTGATATGAGAGAGAGGGGAAGTAGGGAGAGAGAGAAAGAGATATAGAGATGTGAAAGAAAAACATCTAACAGTTGCCTCCCATACATGTCCTGACTGGGGATTGAACCTGTAGCCTAGGTATGAGTATGTGCCCTGACCAGGGATCGAACCTGCGACATTTTGGTGCATGGGATGACACTTTAACCCACTGACCCACCCAGCCAGGGCCAGCGATTTGTGTTTTATATTCTAAAAGTATTCCTACAGCTTTCTGTCATGTAAATTTTGGGCGATTTAAATTTGTGTGTTTTTTTGTCCTTGTCCTATGTTTCCCAGTCATCCCTTTGCTGAAATAGGGCCACTGTGTGGTGCAACAACAGGGCCACATCGGAGCCCATATGGATGGCGTCCTCTGGAGCTGAGCAGTGCTCAGCCTATCAACAGTGTGGGGCAGCCTGGACTGTGGGCCCATGAAAGTCAGGCGCACGTTTGGTTGATTTCTGGTCTTTTTCAAAGTCATAGTGGACTGCACTGAACCCTGCATATCCCTAGGAGGGTTGAATGGGAAGCCAACTGAATGCTGGTTTCTTCAGCCACTCACAGAGTTCCAGGAAGGCAGGCTCGTGTTTGAACATCCAGCCCTCGTCTGGCCTGTTGCTGCACATGCAGAGACTCTGCAGACTGCTGATGTGAGCGCTGGGAGCCTGAGAAGCCACGTGCAGGTGCTAAATTTCACATTTGGGTATTCAGAATGGCACCAAGAGGAAAATATACTTGGAATCCAATAGCATTACCAATTATGAGAAGTTCGTTGTGGCCTTTGTGTCAGAATTGTGTGCTTGTTTAAGCCCTGGGTACTATGGTGATCTGTCTTGTGTAAACACAAAGACAAATAATGCTTTATATTAGTCTACCACCTGTGCCTGTCGAGTCACCTAATCACCCCTTCGTAGGCCTACTTCTCATGGAGTAAATGTACCCAGCAGTGTCGTGAAATGTTTCCCCTTGAAGTGCTGGGGCTGTGGACTCCCACTTGGGATGCCCAGCCCTCTGAATGCCACGGCTGCTAGGGACGGGGGCTTTCCTGCCGAGGAGTCAGGGTGTGCAATTTTCTTGGAACTCGATGTGAGTTTGGAAGGAAAAATGACCCAGAGGAGGACAAGCAAGAAGAGACAGCCCATTAGCAGCCTAACTATATGACAAAGTAAAAAGCAACTTCAGAGCTGTCAACGCAACAGCTGGGGGAGCATGCCAAGAAGCCAGATGCTGCTGCTGAAAGACTATTTTCCGCAGAGTTAGGGCCTGTGATGTTTGTCTCAGCCCCATGTGTGGCCCTGGGCACAGGGCTTTATTGCTGGATAAAATAACAAAGGCAGGAGAGGCAGGAATTGCAGGCATGCCCAGGGGCTGACTTATAAAGTTAAGGAAGACAATAAGAAGTGGAAATCCTGTTCATTATAACCTACCAGCACCATTAGGCATTTGAACCCCATACATACGTATTCCGTCCTCTGTAAGGGATTTATTTGGAAAACTACCTAAAAGTGGCATACTTTAATTTGAAGCTAGATAGTAAATTGGTGAGATCCCCCAGTAGATCATCCTGTCAGAGTTTCTAGCTTCTTTTTTTTGTGGCCCCAGGCATATTCATATGTGTGAAGTCTTCTGGTATTGATTTTTGTCCCAGATAAGTGGAATTTGATCTCATTTTAGCAGGCGAATGAACTGAAAAGAATCTCACCAACCTAAAGGAATGCAAAGTGGCTTGCTTAAAGTTATTCAATTTGACGTTTGTAGGAATAGAACTTCCTGAGTGCTGGAGCCTTTTCCTCAGCACTCACCACTACACTGCACTTTCCTGTTCTTTCCCCTACTTTCTTGCTCCCCCCAATTCACCTGTTCCCGTCAAGTGTTCCTCCCCCTGGCCCCCATCACTCTGGACTAATGATATAGGAAACCAACTTATTTTCTTTCATATCCAAAAGCCTACTGAAGGAGTCATTTCTTGACTTTTTGGAAGAGGAAAGAATTTTTTTAAAAGATTACTTGTACTGGAGAGAATTTCTGGGAACAGGCTGAATAAATAACTTTAAAAATTTTGAGGTAGGCTGGATAGATAACTTTTAAAAAAACTTGAAGTGTGAGGAAGTGATTCTGCATCAGGCAAATAGAGCAGTCAGAAGATAAATTGCAGAAATCAAGTTTTATGCCTTTCCTTAAGACGTTTGGGGTACTTTGCCTTCACATTCAGGGAGCTGGGTTTTGGGAATTTCTAGTATGTCCATTCTTGGTTTATTCTCCCTACCGAAAGAGAACAGATAGGGGACTATGTAAAGGATTAGGTCATCTAAAACTGCCTGGTAGCTGCTGTGGAGCGTGGCTCTGCCTGGACACATTTTTATGTGGTTGGGGAAGGTTTGAAGATGCTGGGGTTTGCTGGCCATGTCATCAAGTACCTGGGGGTGAATTTCAAACTGGCATGATAAGAAGGAGGTGTTTTCCTCATTGTCCTGTCTCCAATAAGGAATTCTTGACACCTATCTTAGCTTGAGTTCTCTCTGCAGAGTCAGAGAGAAGGGCTTGTGTGCAGGTAATTTATTTCATGAAGTATTCCAAAGAAATAGGTGTGTGTGTGTGTATGTGTGTGTGTTTGTAGGAGGTTGGGAATAGTGAAACAGGCAGAGAGGGATAGCCAAAGCAAAGGCACATTATTGAGCTGGTCCCCACCATGGGTGACTGGGACTCAGTCCCATGGGAACCCCGTGAGGAGCTGTGGAAATTGCATCTCCGAATTATCCTCCCAAGGGACAGAAAAGGGGAGGATTTGTTCACTGGCTTCTGTGCTCCACAGGTCAAGGGTTGTCCCATGGGATTAGCTTCGTCATACCTCCAGGTTTGTGCACTTGTGAGTGCCAAGGTGTCCCATGCTGCTGCTGTGTCAGAGACATCCTGGCAGAACATGAGAGATCTTGGGTACTGCAGAGGCTGCTGAGTGCACTTATGTGTAGCTGGTTACCACGGCAATGGCTGGAGTAAAATGTGGGTTGAGAGGACCCCAGGGGAAGCACAGAGGTACCTGAGAGTCATGCCTCCATCTAGGTATGGCCGCTGGCTTCTCAGAGTGGCCTTGAGATTCAGGGCAAAGCACAGTTCTTAGGCAGGTGGTAGGCCCTCCACAAGACTGTGTTGGATCCCATCTATTTCACTGATTTTTCTCTAATGTTCTCCTGCTGTAGGACTACAGGGTGCTCTGTTCCCCAGCACCCCCTTCATTAGCTTTATACACAGAACAAAATGGGAATGTGATGTCCTGTTCAGCCAATCACTTCCTGCATTGCCTGGTGTATGAGTCAGGGTCCCAGTAGAAACTGATGGCATACTCAAGAGGGTGAACCAGGAGAAGGGACTAATTACAAAGGTCTGGGCACAGTTAAAAGAAACCAGAATAGTGGGCTGTCTTACTGCCCTTAGCCTGCAGGAGTGAGAGGAGGGAGCACTTACTGAGCCCTGAGAACAGACACTATAGCTGGAGGAACAGGCTACAGGAGAGGAGCTGTGGCCCTCAGAAGGGTGTGTCTAATCTGTGGAGCCCCAGCAGGAAATGAGCTGGTGGATAAAAACCTGACCCCACTCTCCCCTTGCCCTCTGATCTCCTGATGGGGCCTCCCATTGGCTGGCCTCAATGAGAAGCCAGAGGTCAAGGGAGCCCCAGACCACATCCATGAGGGTCAGCCTTCCTGGGCAGAGTGGAGAAGAGTGGAGAGTGCACCAGGAGGAGCTGACGGACGACACCCAACATGCTGTTGCACGTATATATGGGTAGTTTATGGTCCAGCTCTATCTTATTGGGGATTGGGTACCATTCGCACCTGCTTGGAAGTGGGGTGTCTTGGCACAAATAAGGCATCTTTAGGCCTAAAAATGGACAGGTTTAGTGTAGATCTAATGGGTGGGTGTATGGCTCAGAGTGTGACTAGTCTGCTCACTGTGGGATTTAATATTTAAAGTTACTAGGAAAATATTTTTTAACAATGAGATTAGAGCGACATTTGTTTACTATGTGAAAATCATGTTGGCCCATGGACAAGGAATAGAAGGGGGAAGATGAGATTAAAAGGAAATTCATGGTTCGTGGTGGGAGGGAGGGGACTTTTCTCTCTTTTAATTTCCTTTGTTGCTATTTTAAGGCTGTTTTAGCAATAAATTAAAACTAAAGAGAAGCCACCAGTCACCTAGAAGAGCTTGTTTAGGCTTCTGGACAACCATGCTGGCAATACCAAGTATCTTGGATAAGGAAGGCTTTAAACCTGAGTATTTCTTGCCTGAGTCTTGGAAACTTAAACTAGAATCCATGTGAGGTTCATTTTAATAGAGCCCTCTAGGTTTTTAAGCATTTTTTTCCCATAATTACTTCTGTTTTCTTTATAAGCAGTTTTATGGAGACTGGAGGGAGGTATTTTCCTTACCCCTTCCAGTGGCTTCGCGCCCAGTTCCCCGGTCACTGTGGACGCACAGAGTGGGATCCAGTCTCTGACACAACTTCAGTTAAGTGGGGCATCCCATGGTCTGAGACCTGCCCTTTCTTTCGGGAGGCACAGGGAGAGACGTTGTGATTATCGGGTGTTGCGGGGAGGCTGGACTTTATCAGGATACTGTGAAGAGCAGGAGCTTACCCACCCTCCCTTCTTCCCCGGTGGGGGAGCTGCAGCCCTCACCAGTCAAAGTGGGGTGTCGCTAATGTTCATGACTGTACACAGACCAAATGCCAGACACTGTTTCTAGTACATGACCCTGAGAAGTGGAGACAGGTGACTTGAATACTTCTCTTTCTAACCACAGTTGCAAACCTGACTCCAATATCTTTGGGTTGTCATGAGAATTTACCCTGAGAAAAATGTTCCAGTTGAAAGGTATTGTTTCTGATCTCATAGGCTGTGACCAGTTGACGAGTTATCCGAGCTGAGTTGGTTCAGGGGCCTGGCTTCCAGATGTGACTGGTAGTTTGGCTTTCCACTCTCCTTCCACCCCTGTCTGCCCAACAAGGACAAAAAAAATTTTTTTTGAAGGGAAATAAATTGCTGGCTCACTCCTGGCATGTATCTGATATCATCAGGTGAGGATAGCAGCTAAAGAGAATTTAATTTTTATAGATATGCCTATAAAATAGATAGATATGCCTATTATTGTATATAAACTGTGGTAAGATAGTTCTCTGTCTTTGCTCAGTGCAAAGGACCAGTACAGGCTTACAGCAGAATTTAAAAGCAGTTGATTATGGCCTCCAGATTTATAGCAAAATTTAAAAAAAATAAAAAAGATTGTCTGGTAAGGCTTTTTAAAAAATGTTTTTATTATATTTTTTCTATTACCATTTGCCCCCCTTATACCTTCTTCTACCTCCACCTCCTGCAATCACCACACTGTTATCTGTGTCCATGAGTTTTTCTCTCTCTCTCTCTTTTTGCCTAAGCATGCTTACCTGATATTCTTATCCTTGGTAAAAATTTTGATGTTGAGTAGTCCGAAATATCTTGAACACCAACTGTGCATCTGTGATGGAATCTACTAAGACCAAGGATGGCCCTATACACAGGAAAAGAGAGTGAAGGGAAGGAGAAGTAAGAGGCTTGAGTTTGGACCCAGAGTTTTTCATGTGTTTTTTAGACACATTTACAGCCTAGAATGAGTCCCTTTTGCTTCTGTGCCAGGTTTCCTGTCCTTTTTAAAAGTGGAATTTTGTCTGGGTAGATGTACTTCAAGCAGCTGGGCATGTGTTAAGACTGGAAATCTTGCTGGCTTTGGGGCTGCAGAGCCTAGGTTCAAAGCTGTACCTGTAAACAGTCCAGCAAACTAAAGGCAGGGTAATGAACTTTTCTGTGCTTTCTTTTCCTAATTTATAAAAGAGAACATGAATTGCTTACCCTGTAGGATTCTTGTGATGCCTAAATGAAACAGCATGACTAATTATCTCACTCTTAGGTTGTTTTCAATTAAATTATCTATTTTAAGCTATAACTTTTCATGCCCCACTCTTGTCTCACTTCCTGAACCCTCAAATACGAGAAACGTGAAGTATGGGAGAGAAGGCACTGAACCCCAAAGAGAGTGTGGGAGGCTGACAATCAGAAAGGCACTCGACTCAACATCTTGACTGGTAGGTGGACAGTGTTAGCTGTGTCTGCAAAATGTCCTTTTACCAGCACAGACAGAGCTCGAGGCTGTTTTTAAGAAGTTCCTTAAGCCCAAATGTCAGAGGTGGAAGTCCAATTTTCCTAAGGGTTTCAATCCACCTCCAGGCTAGAGTCACCAGACAAGTGATTCCCAGACCTGGCCTTTTCTCAGGCCCCGAGTCTCTGACCGAGAACTCCCTCGGGCTCTGCTTTGTAACTGTAGCCGTGCCTTGCACACCAGACGAAATACAAGTGCAAGGACAAGACAAAAACACTGAGAATTGTTTCAAAATCAGAGACCAATGTAAACTAATATAGTAATAATAGCACTCCCCTGACCCTGTATCTTTGCCCTTCTGAGGGCCTTAGAGCTCTCTAATGTCTTGCTGCATGGTCTAATCTGCTTTGCGTTGCTCTGCATTGAGTGATGCTGGCAGAGGGTATGGGACTCTAGGAACTGAAACAAAGGCCAGAAAAACAAAGGGTGCTTGGCAACATTATTAGATCTTTAAAATATTTTTTTGTCCTCTTCTGAAATGTAGCTCATCAGACTCTTGAAAAAGTTCATGCAGACAGGTTTTTCAAAGAAATCAGTGTGTGTGTGTATAAACTATATATGTATATTTGTATTTATATTTCTAACTGATAGATTTTGCTCATCACATTAGAATAATAAAAGAAAATATAAGTAAAGAACAATAGGGGACTTAAGTGTTTTCCTGCCACCTTCCACCTCCCTTCCTTCCTCTTTCTTTGAAGAGTTCTAAAATAAATCTGCAAGGTAAAATTCAGGGATGCTTAAGAAAATCATGCTTTAATAGTCCAAGCATAACAATTTGGAAATGAGATACTTATTTGTGGTAGCTTCAAAATTCAACTCATTGTGTTTATCTAGCACCTTCGAAGTGCCTAGAAAAAGTAAGTGTACAACTCAGTTCTTATTCCTAAGAAGCTTGGGGCTGGGGTGGGTGGGGGGCCTGGACACACAGTAAATGGGGAAAACAGGAGAAGGCAGACAGGGAAGTGTTATAACAGTGCACATGTGCAAATGCTAAAGAACTTTCTAGGTGGTCATGGAAGAGTGACCCAGTGGTGGCTGAAAGGTGAGGGATGCTGGAGGTGGAGTTGGAGATGGCTCACACAGGGTGTTTGAGAAATTTTCTTCCCCTTACCAAAGGCCTCAATAAGCAATCTGTTTGTGTCCCCTGCTCAGGTTGGTGTATATGGAAGCCAAACACAGGTGATATGTGCCCCGATTCCTTCCTCCCCGAGAGGAGGATGGAGGCGACTGGAATGACCTTCTCACTTTGCTCCAGAAGGCAATAGACCTGGTTAGTTTTCAGTGAATACATTGTTAAGCCACCAGAAACAATGACCAGATCTCTAACTTTCATGCCTTGGCCATTCTAGGAGACCGTAGTTCTGGGAGCAAAGCAACTTGATGGTTTTGTTTTTTCTCCCTGGATGTCCAGTGGTCTGTGCCTGATGCCTGCTGGCTGAATTGTATTAGTTCTGATGCTAAGTTTTAATTTGAGGTCCCTGGGATCCTTCCCCTCTTCCAGTCACCACTCAGGGAGGTCTGTCTGGATGGTCCTGCCTAAAGCAGTCACAGCCTCTATTATTCTTTGGCACAGCATCCTGTTTATTTCATTTGAGGCACTTTTCACAAATAATTATTTTGCTAATTAGTTGCGAAGAAGAGAGCATTCCCTCCATAATAAGAGAGCATTATGTGCCAGTAGTTGTAGAGAAAGAAAAGTTAAAGTCTTGATAGGTTTCTAGCTCTCCTTTCAAATAACCTGGAAGTTTACCCATGGCCACAGGTCTGCCTCCCTTCCCTTGTGAGTATCATAAGTTTCCTTCCTCTTTTCCACCTGAGGGTCATGCGACTCCAAGGTCTTCCTCTGAGAGGTGCTTAGGCTCCATGGGAGTAGTTTCCAGAAGGCCAGACACTGGGAGTGGTAGGCTCGCTCAGTCTCTGGGTGGTGGAAACACTAGTCTGTCTGTGCAATGCACTTCTTATCAATGACAAAAACGTATTGCAAGTTCTGAGTCTAGGGTTTCTTTCTTTCCCCTACATATATATTTGGTATTTAATGTCTTATCTTTCCTGCTGGATTATTTGCACCATGAGGAGAGGGACCATGTCTGTCTTGCCGTTTTTTATTTTCTCAGGGTGTACATAGTACCTGACCTATACTAGGTTCTCAGTCAAGGTTGATGATGAATTCTTCCCATCCATGTAGCTGCATTTCACCTCTGAAGAGCCCCCATCTCCCAACCACCTGTGTAGTTCACCCGAACCACCCAAATTTGTAGGGTGCAGCGAAAGTAAGGATGGAACAATTGCTTCTGGTTGTTCCACAGGGGTGACAAGCTCTTCTGGGGGACTGGGGAAAGGGATGGAGGAATACAAAGTCCCAAGAGACACCGCCGCATTCCAACCAGTGCCCTTCACTCCCCAGCCACACTTTTAGGTTCAGCCTGGTGGCAATTGGTTTTTTCACTGGCCTCTCCTCTTGCAGTCTCTTGGGCCAGATCCCTATGTGGGCTGTTCTTGTTCTTGGATGCTTGGATGGCCTTTTATCTACTCGCCATCTGTGTAAGGGGATCCTGCCAAGATGATCAGATGTGAACTCAGTGCCAGAAACATTTTAATTAATTTATGGTGATAAAATGCGAAAAGAAAACTATCGAGGAAAACCTGGGCCAAAGAAAATTAGACATAAGAGGAAACAAAGAAACTAGAGCCATGCGGCCTTGGAAGGAAGGGCCTGGTTGGCAAAGGAGCCAGCAAACACTTTTCCTCTCTTGCCCTCTTCACTTTTTAAATAACACCCAAGTGGAAAAGCCACATAGGACCCAGGGACTGGAGGGGGCAAAGGAGAAAATTGAACAGCTTGCAACTGTGTAGAAAACAGAGGAAAAGCCCGCAGGACTGCAGGCTCCCAGTGTATGGGGGTGGCCAGTGTCCCTCAGCAGGAGAGGAAACTTTCTTAAGCTCTGAAAAACAACTTCAGGGGATGTTTAAAGATGTCAATATTTAAAGTAAGCATAGTTTCATTGCAGCAGCCTGGCAAATAGTATTTGGGTAGGATAAATCTTATATGGGTTAAATACTAAAGAAAACCAGTATTAGTGAGCTTTATCCCTCCTAAGATGAAAATGAGCCAGCAATATTTATTTGTAGGCTTCTGGATCATTTGACTTATTGGAAAGGTTGATTTGATTTGTTTTTCTTCCTTTCCCTTCTTTTTCACATGAATACCTACTAAGTACTGAGTGAAGACACATTTCTCAGTTATTCCTTCCAAATGAACTTTAGATGTAGACAAAAGAAAATAAGAACATATTTGTGAATCAGCACACAGGAATTCTATCAAAATAAGAAATTATTTGGTTTCTAATTTGGGTATTATTTGGATATCATATCTTTACAGATTTGGTGCTCTTAATCCAACTGCTGTAATTCAAGGAAAATAATAGATTTTTTTTTAAAGATTTTATTTATTTATCTTCAGAGGGGAAGGGAAGGAGAGAGGGAGAGAAATACCAATGTATGGTTGTTTCCTGTGCATTCCCTGGTGGGAACTGGCCTGCAACCCAGGCATGTGCCCTGACTGGGAATCGAACCGTGATCTCTTGGTTCACAGGCCCGTGCTTAATCCACTAAGCTATACCAGCCAGGGCTCAAGGAAAATAATAGATTTTTAAAAGTAGTTGGGAAGAATGGTGGTGGAATTCTGGCCAAAATCAAAATCAAACTTCATGGAAATCTGACAACCAAGGAGTTAAGAAATATTCATCCGGACTGGTATGAGGGGCGGAGATGGGCAGCTGGGGTGGAGAGGATGCGTGGCAAGGCAGCAGCTGGAGGACTGGGTGGTCCCACATTCCCATGCAGATAAGTTGGGAAGAACAACTGGGGAGCAAGACAAACTACACAACTCAGGGTTCCAGTACAGGGAAATAAAGTCTCAAAACCCCAGCTGTAAAAACCTGTGGGGGTTGCAGTGGCAGGAGAAACTTCCAGTCTCACAGGAGAGTTTGTTGGAGAGGTCTATGGGATCCTAGAACATACACAAGCCCACCCACCTGGAAATCAGCACCTAAAAGGGCACAATCCACTTGTGGGAAGTGAGGAAAGTGACAGAAAGTGGGGCAACAGTCAAGCAAACTAGCAAGCAGCATTATTCCTTCTTTGACTCCTCCCCCACACATAGCACCACAACGAAGTGAAGTGGGTTGCCCCACCTTGGTGGAACCTTAGGCTCCACCCCTTACAATGTAACAGGTACACCAAGACAAAGAAATATGGCTCAAATGAAAGAATAGATTAAAACTCCAGAAAAAGAACTAAGCAATGAGGAAATAGATGACCTATCAGATGCAGAGTCCAAAACATTGGTAATAAGAATACTGACAGAAATGATTGAGAATGGTTCCAAAATAAAGGAAGAAGTGAAGGCTATATAAAGTGAAATAAAGGAAAATATACAGGGAACCAACAGTGAAGGGAAGGAAACTGGGACTCAAATCAACAATTTGGAGCAAAAGGAAGAAATAAACATTCAACCAGAACAGAAAGAAGAAATAAGAATTTAAAAAAATGAGGAGAGCATTAGGAACCTCTGGGACAAATTTAAATGTTCCAACATCTGAATCATAGGGGTGCCAGAAAGAGAAGAGGTAGAGCAAGAAATTTAAAACTTATTTGAACAAATAATGAAGGAAAACTTCCCCAATCTGGCAAAGGAACTAGACTTGCAAGTCCAGGACACTCATAGAGTCCCCAAGAAGTTGGATCCAAGAAGAAACACACCAAGACACATCATAATTAAGTTAACCAAGTTTCAAGATAAGGAGAGAATCTTCAAATCAGCAAGAGAAAAGGAGACAGTTACCTACAAAGGAGTTCCTATAAGACTATCAGCTGATGTCTCAAAAGAAACCTTATAGGCAAGAAAGAGCTGGAAAGAAGTATTTGAAGTCATGAAAGGCAAGGACATACATCTGAGATTACTCTATCCAGCAAAGCTCTCAATTAGAATGGAAGGGCAGAAAAACTGCTTCCCAGAAAAGGTAAAGCTAAAGGAGTTCATCAGCACCAAGCCCTTATTATGTGAAATGTTAAAGGGACTTACCTAAGGAATAGAAGAAGATCAAAAACTATGAACAGTAAAATAACAACTCACAACTATCAACAATTGAACCTAACAAACAAAAACAATAACTAAGCAAACAACTGGAACAGGAATAGAATCACAGAAATGGAGATCACATGGAGGGTTATCAGCAGGGATGGTGAGAGAGGATAATGGGGTAACAGGTACAGGGAATAAGAAGCATCATTGGCAGGCACCAAATAGACAGGCAGAGGTTAAGAATAGTATAGGAAATGGAGAAGCCAAACAGCTTATATGTATGACCCATGGACTTGAATTAAGGTGGGGGAATGTGGGTGGGAGGGGTGGTGCAGTGTGGAGGGGCGATAAAGGAGAGAAAAAATGGGATAGCTGTAATAGTGTAATCAATAATACATAGATATATTTTTAAAAAGCAACTGGGAGAAGAATATAGCAGTGAAGGGAAAAAAAGTGTTACACTGGCTGAAGATAGGGAAAGAAATTAGACAAACCACTCAGTGATTTGCAGGAATCTAGAGGACATATTGCCTATTCATGATAATTAAGAGGGAACTGTATAAAACTGAATAAATAAATTTATGTTGAACTTAGTGATTGATTATTTATACAGCTAATTTAATAGAATAATAGAATTTTAGAGCTGTGACTTCATATTATGTCTGAATCAGAGCTGCCTAGAGGGGTATTTTTTTTCTTTTTAAAAATTTATATGATTGAACCCTACTTTCTAGGGCTTATGGGGTGAGGCTTTGGCATGTACATTTTGAGAAAGCTTACAAGAGATTCTGATATGTATTCTCTTACATTTATTCATCTATTCATTCAACATTCATTGAGTATCTACCATGGACCAGACACTGTGGTAGGTGTGGAGACACAGTGGTCAAAAGAGAAAGACATGGTCCCTGCCCTCCTAGACGTATGGTCTGTGAGTAATGCCCGACCCTTTCATTTTCAGTGAAAGACGCTGTTACTCTGGTAGTTTCCATGACCTTCCTTGGATCACCCAATTAGGGGGTGGTAAACTGAAGGGGAGGTTTATACCTGCTTCTTATTTCCAGGTTCTTTTTACTAATTACCCTTGCTGATTTTCAGACTATCTTTTATTTAGTCATATTACAATGCCTGAGATTTCCAGTTGTACTGGAAAAACAACTGAGTTTGGATCTAGGTTGAAATCCTTGCTCCACTATGTGCTATATTTATGACATTGGGCAATTGTGTAAGCTCTGGCAACCTCCAATCTCCTCACATGTAAAATAGACTCATACCTACCACACTGAGATGGAGGGAGTGGAGGTAACTATTTGATCAGACAATATAAGCAGAAAAACCTACCCAGAAGCTATGACTTTGAGAGAGCTCAGTTATTGGAAGTTCTGCCCAGTTCTACACAAGAAGTCTAAGACTTTACTGGGTGGTGGTGCCTGGGGAGCCATGCTGGGCTTGGAGTGCATGGGGAGCCAACTTGAATATTGACAGAGCGACCAAGTTGGCCTCATCCTTTGGAACATGCCAAGTCAGTGTTGGGCCCATTGGCATCCGGTAAACCCTGCCATCCCATCAGCAGTGATGTGCTTAGGATGCCAGTGGTTGGTCTCTGGAGCTCATGACAAGGCACTGGCAGCCTTTCTAGAGCAAGCCAGACCTTCAAAGCTGTTCCAAAGAGGGTCTGAAGTCAGAGAGCACAGCAGCCCTGGAGACAGTCTGGAGTGCAGCTGCGTGATGGCCACAGTGGTTTCGGGAGCCCCTATTGAATAGCTTCTCAGGAGCCCCTATTGAATAGCATCTCGCTTCTCCCTGTAGACCTTGCTCCAGGGCATGTTGTGGTTCCCAGGCTGCCTGCTGCAGACCAGCTCATCAACTTTGGCCACAGCCTGAGTTTTTTTTTTAACTGTATTTTTATTGTTGACACTATTACAGATGTCCCCACTCCCCGACTCATTTCCCCCTGCCTTCACTCACCTCCATCTACCACCTGAATCTTGAGTCAGTTTTCCTGACCAGACAGAGTCCACCACCTAAACTTGCTGCAGGTACCAGAAACAGATCACAGAACACAATGAAAAAAGATGAGATGAGAAGAAAGTGGTTGGTTCGAGGTGGAACCATCTGATCAGCAGTAGCAAAAGTCAGATTTGTAATGTACTACTGAAAGCCTTCTCAGACCTTTCTTATTTAAAAGAACATATCACACCTCCTAGGTACATGGCCAAGAGAAATAAATATACATGTTCACCAGAAGACACATCAAAGAATGTCCATAGCAGCCAGAAGAGAAATAAATATATATGTTCACCAGAAGACACATCAAAGAATGTTCATAGCAGCAT
This sequence comes from Trachops cirrhosus, assembly GCA_028533065.1. NCBI lineage: Eukaryota > Metazoa > Chordata > Mammalia > Chiroptera > Phyllostomidae > Trachops > Trachops cirrhosus. The sequence goes on along the minus strand of CM052538.1, from coordinate 161,386,547 downwards.
TGTATGTAATAGTCCCCAGTTGGGCACTACTCAAATGTTCATCAGCAGTAGGACGGATAAATATGTGGTGGTATAATCATGCAATGGGATGTACAGCAACAGGAATGAACAGACCCAAACTACATGAAACAACATGATTAATTCTCACAGACAGAACATTAATGTAGGAAGCCAGATGCAAAAGAGTACCTACACTGATTTCATTTATATAACGTTTGAAAACAGGCAAACTCATCTATGCTGTTAGAAGTCAGGGTAGTGGCTACCTGGTGAGGGGCAGTGACTGGATATGCAAAGCAAGTTTCTGGGGTGCTGGTGCTGTGTTGTTTTGGGATTTGGGTGTTAGTTGCACAGGAATGTTGTGTTTATGAAAATTTTCAATGAACTTCACACTTAATGAATTATGACCTTTTGTACCTATAACATTGAGCTTCAATGGTAAGTTTACAAAAAAGATGTATTAATATCTCTGCACCATTATCATCATAGATTGCTACTTGGACTGGGAGTTGGCATTGTGGTTTTTTCTTCTTTTTTTAAAATTCTTTAAAAAAGATTTTATTTATTTACTTTTAGAGAGGGGAAGGGAGGGAGAAAGAGAGAGAGAAACATTGATTGGTTGCCTCTCACATGCCCCCAGACAGGGACCTGGCCGACAAGCCAGGCATGTGCCCTGACCTGGAATTGAACTGGCAAGGTTTTGATTTGCAAGACTATGCCCAGCCCACTGAGCCACACTGGTCAGGGCGGCACTGTGATTTTTCCAGCAGTTAAATAATAACTAAGTAATACTTGGCATTTTCTTATGTCTGGCACAAAGGTGTCACCCAGTAAACACAGGGATGGGCAAAAGTAGGTTTACAGCCCTGGCTGGTGTGGCTCAGTGGATTGAGCACTGGCCTGCAAACCAAAAGGTTGCCTGTTTGATTCCTGGTCAGGGCATATGCCTGGATTGCGGGCCAGGTCCCCAGATGGGGTCGTGCAATCATTGTTTATCTCTCTTTCTCCCTCCCTCCCCTTCTCTCTAAAAAATAAATAAATAAATAAATTTTTAAAAAGAAAAGTAGGTTTACTGTTGTTCGTTTGGAGAATAATACAATAATTAATGAGTAATAATACAAAAATAAACTTTCGCATACTCATTACAATAGACCTGCTTTTGCCCATCCCTGTATTTGTTGACTAAGTGAAGAATGGGTCATAGCTTTTCCATGGGGCAGGCAAGCTATTAAGTAAGAGTGCCAGGGAATTTATAAAGGCCCCCTCGGGAGATATCTATTATCAATGATTTTCCTTACCCGAACCATTGCGTCAGACACTTTAGAGGGGAACCTCACTCCTCCTGTGTGTCATCGGGCTGAGACCGCCCGTGCAAATCCTCGGAGCTCCTCCTCGGCAGTGAGAGTGCAGCCCAGAGTTAGGGTGCCCTCCCTGTGGCACCTGGGGCCCTTCATGAGGCCCAGTTCAGCTGGATCTTTGATGTCATCTCTGTAAATGCTGCCCAATCATTTTCTCTTGGTCTTTGATGAGTCAAGTGTGAGCAGGAGATGTTTGGCCTACGGGCATGGCTTGTGGCAAGGCAGGAAATACCTCATCTTGTTGGGGTACAAAAAAGGGAAATTAAAAGGTACCGTGAACTGGTTCATGCCAACTGACTCGGAGGTCTGCCAAACATCTCCCAGGAGGTGTGATGGGGCATGAACACAGACTTGCAAAGGGGCAGATCTGAGGCAGCAGCCAGCCGCTCAGAGTCTACCTGACTTGAGCCCAGGTGGAATTTCTTTCTGTCTGAGGCACTCTCTGGTCAAACCTGTTGGTCGGGGAGCCACACGTGTCAAGTGTTTGAGAGCTGGGTTAAGCCACATGAAAGGCCTGCTGAAGTCCTTTTCCATTAGGAGACTGCAGGTGGTGAATGTGCACACAGGCATCCGCACAGAGACCCAGTCCTGTCCATAAAGCTTGGATCTTGCTTCCTTTTCAAATGCCCCCCAAAACATCATACTACACAACTTGAATCCAACAAACAGACCACTATCGACAAATATATGCCTTTTGAAACCAGGTTTCCAAAGATGTGACTCTTTCATTTCTAAAGATAGCTGCACTTCTCTTGGCCCTGCTGAGACGGACCAAGGAGTCTTGGTTTTCAGGGCATCACCCCAGGACCGAATTCTTTACACCTGCAATGAGTGATGGTGCGCCAGTGTTTCAACGGAATTTGAAGCCCTCGAAGATTTGCTTTTTTTTTCTCATGATAAAGCTGCTTAATCAGCTTGTGTAACATGAGTACCTGTGTTGTTTACCCAAATGTCAAATAATGGTAATGACATTTGCACAGAGATGCAGTCAAGGGGTGAAGAAGTCTGCCTTCCAAGGGCTGTCTGGCTCACAGCGTCTTGTGGAGTCTGCCCTGGAGGATGGGACACCCTGGCTCTTGTGCTCAGTCTCGCTCTCAGCCCTGGATGTTGCCCTCGGGGGATAGTCATTGTCAGCGTAAGTGTGGTGGTGGCCTCTCCTTTTGCACTTCTAGGGGCTGGGGTGCTCGGCCTCAGGGAAGAGGGTGGACACAGTGGTGGGGAAGGAGAACAGAGAAGACCTGGGTGACTGTGGGCTTTGGAGCCACCAGAGTATGCCGAAAGACTGTAGGTGGTGAAAGATGAACCAACAAACACATAAATAACATGAAGCCCTGGGTCTCCTACTGAAGAACCTCCCCCAACCACCCCCTGCCACCTCACTGCCACACACTTCTAACACTGCCACCCCTACAGCCATGTTTAAGGTGATAAAAGGCTCCCTTTTATTTGTTTGAAAGAGAGAACAGAAGAGAAAGATGGATTGTTAATATTTCTGCACATCTGGCTATGTGAATTCAGGAAGAAGATCTGTGGTCACGTGTCCCCGTTGGGCCTCAGTTTTCTGCTCCACTGTAAAACAAGGGTATCAGACTCTGATTGCTAAGGTCCCATTCAGTGTGAAAGTTCTACATTCCAAAGTATCTTCCAAACAGCTTCCCAGGGTGGTGCTAGCAAAGAGGCTTCAGTTAAATCCAAATGTGTTTCCTGTGAAGGATAACATTGTAAGCCTCATTAACATGAATACCTTAGGTCAAGTGTGTTTGCCAAATATACTTTGATAGTTTGAGGATCCAGGACACAGGCTCAGTTCATTTGTGTTGGGGGAGGAGAGAAGAACATTCTGGAGAAGGGGAAGCTCAGGATCGGGTGAGGTACTATGGAGGGTACTCTGTCCGCCATTTACATGAAAGGATACTTGAGGCAAATTGTAAACTTCTAGTGGCAGGATTTCTTTACTTTTATAATTGGCATCAGAAATCTGAAACCCTGCAGGATCCATAGCTGAAAACAGAAGACAGCCAGCCTTTGAGTTGGTCCCAGTGATGCCCCCTCTGGTACTTTCACCCTTGTGTCATCTCCTCCCCTTGGGTGCGGGCTGGGCCTGGAATCTCATACCTAATTCAAATAAAGGTGGGGAGGGTCTATAACATGGCTGTCATCAATACCCTGTACTCAATACTCTGATTTCACAAATGAGAACCTATTTCTAGCAGTTGTTATCCTAGTAAACAAGCCAGTACTCTTGTTTTAAAAAAGCGACAGTGACCCATTTTTGACACTGAAAGCCTTGAATTTGATTGAGATGTGGATTTGAAGCATACACAGCAGCTGCATTTGGAGTAGGGGCTTCCAGCAGAGAATTCCAGTTGACCACTGACCACTGTAGGTCTCTTCCTCCTCCTCCTCCTCCTCTTCCTCCTCCTCCTCCCCTTTCTCCTCCTCCTCCTCCTCCTCCTTCTTCTTCTAATGTTCTTCTGTTATTGGTTCTGGAGGGAGGGAAAGGGAACGAGAAAGAGAGGGAGCAAAACATCAGTGCAGGAGAGAAACAGTGATTGGTTGCCTCCTGCACGCTCCCTGACTGGGGACCAACCTTGCAACCCTGGCATGTGCCCTGACCAGGAATCAAACAGGCAGCCCTTCTGTTTGCAGGATGACACCCAACCAAGTGAACCACACTGGCCAGGGCAGGTCTGTTCATTCTTGAATCAAGTGCTTTCCTGAGCTTGGGAAACCCAGCCCCAGACTTATCGCTGAAACCAAGATACACATACCATGGCCCTTTGCATGTACCAGAATATCTTAAAACAAATTATAGATAAATGTAAATAAGGATAAGTTTGCAGAAGGATTTTAATTTCTTGTTCATGTGGATGGTAAACCCCTAATCCCCTGTTTTTCTTTACATTTATTTATTTTTTGCTCTCTCATTCTCCATCTAGTGCCCTGGGGTCTTTTTGACACCTGATGGGAATAAAAGAGATGGTCTTTAGCCAAAGATTACAGCTGCCTATGACTCCAAGCAGGGTTTGGAAAAAGAGGTGAGCAGTGGAGGAAGGGATTGAGGCGGTGGAATGGCAGATCTCTAAGGACTCTGGGTCCATGGCTGTGGGCGCCAGTTCAGCAGTCATGGCTGACTCAGTGGGTGGCCCAAGGCTCCATGTGTGTTGGACATCTGGCTCTTGGGCCCTTGCTTTTGTGAAGACACATTTGGACTGGACTGTCTAGGCACATACAGAATGGCCAGACACCTTGGGGCTCAAGATCCCAATATGTTTTAAAAATGTATAGTTCAAAACCAAGGATGGCGTTGGCAGCTACACTATCTTTTCAGGAGCTCTGCCCGACACCAATGGAGATGCATGAACGTGTTTTAGACTGAGGACCTACAGGCTTGAGGGTCCCTGGAGGGCAGTTGGGTGAGCTCAGTCAGCAAGCCTCATTACCAGATGGAATTCTGGGATTCCAGGCCCCAGGAAAGATATATCCTGGAACCTCCTTAATCAGATAGTCCTAAAGAGGTAAACAGTGGAAACGAATTAAAAGAAAAAATAAATTGACCGTAAAGCTACTTTCTGTTCTCTGAAAGGTTTCTCTTTTCTGTTTTGCAGGAAGACACTGGTGATAAGCAGTGACTTAGACCCCCCACTCCCCCAAAGCTGTCGTCTACCCCAGGTTCTGGGCTTTAGCCATTTGCTAGCATTCTACCTTTGCTTATGGTAACTCATCCCCTTTCCTCCTGCAGACCAGAGTTTTAACAGTGACCCTGAATAGATTGAGGAATTGACTTTCAGCACGTGCACACATGGGTGCGGGTGGCGCGGGTGGCAGGTGGCCTGAGAGGGCCATAGTTCACATGCTTCCTCGGAGATGCTGACACCTGTTACATAGGATTTGTCCAGTGTTAACCTTGGGGTCCTTAAGCTGTTCAGGACCGCTTGGCTGTGTCCACGGAAAAACGTGCTCCTTGCTGGCTCCTCTCCTCTGCGCTGAGTCTGTGCTGACCAAGCTCCAATTGTGTTTTGCTTTTTAGCTTGCCTGGGTGGGTGGGAAAGGAGCAGGCTTTCTTTGGGTGGAGAGGAACATTCCTTTCTTCCTGTGGGGAAGGTGGTATTTATGTTTCTCAGAAAAGAAGTTCCTGGAGAATAACATATTGCTATAGGCTTTGGATGTCTGGGATAAAAAGAGAACAATTTAAGCAATCTATTTCTCCTCTGAAGTGCTGTCAGAAGGGTCAAGAGGCAGAACAACCTAGGAGAGCCCTTCTTCAGATTTAGTGTGTGGAGAAAGCAGTGGCGCTGGACTCTGCTTAAAATCACCTTAGAGCTTGTTAAAAACAAACAAAAAAGATAAAACAAAAAAAACACCAATGCCGAACTCCACCTCAGACTGATGAAGTCTGGCTCTCTGAGCGGTGAGGCCTGAGTCTTGGTGTTTTTGAAAAGCTCCCCAGGTGATGAGCCACTGCAGCAGAGGATTGTGGAGCTTCTATTAGAGAGTGAGGAGATGGAATCTTGATTACCTGAGGTTCACGGAGAAAAGATGAAGTGTCTTCTCAGAGTCATTGTGCTGGGCACTTGCCTAACATTATCCCCTAATCCCCACAAGGGCACTGCAAGGCGGGGTGCTGTGTCACTGTCTCCAACTACGGAAGAGGAACCGAGGTGTAGAAACGTGAGCTGATATGCCCACGGTCACCCAGCTAGGAAGTGGTAGAGTGAGACTTGAGGTAATATCTATCTGATTGCAAAGCCACTAACCCTCATCCTCCTCCAAAGGACCTACTAGGGGCCGATGAAGGGGAAGGACCACAGGCTTCAGGTAGATGGTGTGTTTGTGGCTACGGTCATGGGCCAGTCAATAAAGACAGGCAATTTCAAGGTAGTTTTAAGGAGAAATTTCAAGCGTTCATTGCCGTGCAGCTTTCACTGGCCCTTCTCACGTTTCTGGTGGCTGTTTTCCCCTTTCCCTCCCATTGAATTCTGCTTCTTCCAGCTTTCCAGAAGATAAGCTGGGCCAGAACGCAGTGCATGTCAGAAACAGATCCATTGTCTTCTGTCCAGACCGGTTTCTTCCCCTCTGAGCTGTGTCCTGCAGAGTTGCTCCTCTGTCCCACCAGGCACTCCAGACTGAGCACGGCCTGGCCTCCACCCTTTCTACATTCTTACTTTCCCACTGTCGTGATGGTAGAGCTCAGAATACTGCCAACTCCTAATTATAGGAAATGCTCCTCCTCTCTGTTCCCTGTTACCATCAGACCATTGCATTTGTCCTTCTTACCTTCTTCCTTCCATTTGATGATTCAGTACAGAACAAGAATGCAACTATTTAAAAGCGGGAATGAAAGAGTGCCAGCTTCTCTGAGTATGCCTTTTCACACTGTTTGGACTTTTGCAAGCATGTTAATGTTCCACATATTCAAAAAAACCGAAATACCATCAGCACAATAGAAGGTAAAAATCATCCTAAAATTAGAAGGGAAGGGAATGGAAGTAAATGAACCCAGTTGCATTTCAAATGAATAGCATCACCACAATGAAGGGGAAAATAACCAATCAAAGTAATTTATGAACCCAGTATTGGACTATATACATACAGGCTTGGCAGGTGGGGAGATGGGAGGACAGCAAACAAGTCCTGAATTCTTTCCAGTAGCTTTGCTTTTGGGAGAAGCCCATTTGAATAAGAGTTGTCACTGTAGAATAAGACAGGTACAAATGTGAAATAGGGAAGTCAAGAAAGAACCCTATGAAGACAGATTGGATTTAGAGACATTGGTGTGGACTCAGAATTGTAGAATTGTGTGTGTGTGCTTTGCATTGTGTTTGGATACACATATATGTAAATTTTCTAGCTTTGTCCACTGAAAAGAGCAAGAAGCAATGACACCCCAGTAGCAACGAGCACACCTCTTGCCTCAATCTTGTTTTCTAGTGCCATTCTTCCTTAGGAGGAACACGGCTCCTTGGAGAAACAGCTGATTCCAGGGCCGAGGCAAGGTAGGTAGGTACGAGATGAACCTGGAATATCTTGTTATACCAGAAAGTAAGAAAATACTAAAACAAAACAAAACAAAACAAAACAAAACAAAACAAACCAGTGAAGTATATCACTAGGCTGCAGGGCCCCCTTTGAAGGGATTCCAGCGGTCAATTCAGAGATAATCTGACCACGAAAATTAAACATTAATGAATTATAAAACACTGAAGAAAAAAGAATCCATGAATCCGTACTGATAACAAAAAGATGAATAAAGAAATGAACGGTGAATGAGGGAGAGCTCTTGCTTGTTGTGGGATGCCAAGTCCCTAATGGCAAATGTGGAAGGAGTGCCAAAGTTGGCAAGTCGTCATTTTACGTCCATCAGAGTAAAACTGCTTTGGGAAAGAGTCACCAGTAGATGCTAACTCCAAGAGAAACATTTTGATGACAAACAGAATATTTATGTGATCCTAAAATGTCTCCTCTCAATCACAACTACACAGAATGGAGACACTAAAAAAACTCTGACTAGAGATCAGAAGTAACATTACAAACGGGAGACAGAGGATGTCGTAGACTTCCAGATGGGATGCTCTGCTAAGGACACAGTGTCACTCATGCATTATTCCTGTAGGATGCATAACCTGAGTCTCGTCTAATCAATAAGGAATATCAGACAACCCCAAGGGAGCAACATTCTGTTAAAGAAAAGTAGGAGGAGACTATTATTCAAAGACATCAATGTGTTAAAAGCCAGAGAAAGGCGGAGAAAATGTTTCAGATTAAGGAGACAAGAGACAACACAACTAAATACACTAATGGGGTCTTCGATGGGAGGGGAGAAATGCTAGAAATGACAGTTTGCAGATAATTGACAAAACTGGAATTAGTGTAGAAAAGTAAAGTATTGGATGAATATTAATGTCACTGAAACTGATAACTATACTGCAGTTATAGGAGAAAATATTTATATTGTTAGGAAGTATGCACTGAGTTATTTGGGGGTAAATGGCCATGATGTGTGTAACTGGTTCTCAAATGGTTCAGAAAACAAGTACTGTATATCCACATACAAACATTTATTTATACGTGCAGTACATTTTTTTAAAAAAAGCAAGAATGAGAAAATGAATGATAAAGGAAGGGGCAAAATATGAATGATAGGCGAATGTAGGTAACGTTTATATGGGTGTACTTTATTCTACGCTCACAACTTTAAGTTTGCAATTATTTCAGAATAAAAATCATTTAAGAACTACCAACATGAACTCTCTCAAATGTGCTATATACCAAATTTTTATACTTAGGACACCACCAGTTCACAAACTCATATTCTCGTCCAGTGTAACCTTTATTTATTTATTCTCGCCAGTCACCTTTATTTTTAATACAGTGAGTAAGCACTAATGACATTAGATATTTATTTGTTTTATAAATTGAGACCACACCTGACGTTTTCATGGTAAAAGGGTTCCCGCTACTACAAACAGGATGAAAGCCCCTGGCTGATAGCATAAAAATCCAAATTTCTTAGAAGGCATCCGGAGCCCTCATGACCCATCTCCAGTTCAACTCCAAGCCTGACATGTGTCTCACAGCTTCTTGGACCTTCCCTCCAGCCACTCTCTGAGTTCCTTCCAGCCCCACCCCCTTCTGCTGCGTTCCTGTGGGTCTTTGTGCAGTGTTTCCTCTGCAAGCCCTTCCCCCACCACACTTGTGAGTCTGCTGAACACGTTTTTGAGCGTAAAGGCATCTGTCTCTGTGAAGCCTCCTGTGAGGGCCCAACTCCAGCCCAAGCAGAGGGGATCACAACCCGCCCCCCACGCCCCCCATGCCGCCCACGCCCCCCACTCCCACACACTTTGGACCATCTCTGTCTGTGCCTGTATTATAGCAGTTGCAACACTGTGTTGAAATTGATTTCCTTCTCTGTCTCCTCTGCAACATCACTTGAAAGCAGAGGCCAGGTATGATTCAGGTTTTTGTAGGTGGACATGGAGGGTGTAGTATGCTCAGTGCTGTGCTGGAGCTGGCTTGCACCTGCTCGCACCTGCTCAGCCTGGCTCAGGAGAGCCCCCTGTGTACAGCTCTTCCTCCCTCCCCATTCAATGACCTCAGGATGATAGCTGGATGCTGGCCAGGGTGGAAGAATTTACACCATGGAAATCAGCACCACTACCTTGAACCACTGGGGAAGGGTCCTTTTCTTTCTGATGCCTAGGTGGTGAAGATGTGAATCTGGAGGTGCCAGGGTTGTGTTTTCTGGAAGCCCAGACTGAGAGAACAATGCCCACACACAGGCGTGACACATGGAAACAAAGCATTTGCAGTGTGAATGAAATTGAACATTTCATTCCTCAGTCCCTAAGGTCAGATCCACACCTGCCCCACGGTTTAGGCAGGTGAGCCAATCAGTTCCCTCCTTCCTTCCACTTTTTCTGGGTTTTGATAGAGCCACATACATCAAGTTGTGTTTCCATCCCTTACACTCATCAGAGGTCAACTGAATCCTCAGTTGCTTTGAGGAGTTTGAGACCAGAAAGAGTTGCACATATTTTGTTATTTCACATGGCACTTACATCCTATGCACAGAGAAGATGCTCAGAAAACCTATCAGACTGAGTTTATGACAATTCACAGTGGGCTGGGCACGTGGCTGAAATGGTGGCATTTTCTGGGATAGTTTGCTTGTTTATGGGGACAATTAATTCAGAGGTGGGGACAATTAATTCAGAGGTAGCCACATGTATTATGTTTATTAAAAAATTTGTTCTAATATATTTTTAAGAATTTGACAGAGCCACTGGGATAGATGCCCCCAGGCAGAGTTGGAAGCCAGAGGCACCCAAAACATATAGGTCATGGCCCGGAGTCAGACACCCCACAAACCATCATCTCTCCACATTCACGGCATAAAACGCAGCACAGTTTGGTTGCAAAGTTCTATTTTAGGTTTGGTTTCTCAATGACTTTAAACCTTAAAATAGAAGTGTACCCAGCAGACACCTCATTTTTCAGTATAGAATTAAGTTCTGCCTGATAACAGATGGATACTTTCCACATTAATGTAAAATGTGAGCACGCATTGTGAGATAGTGTAATGCACTCCAGGAACCGACGGTGATATATTTAGATACTGATTAGAAGTAAAACTGATACATCATTCCTTCTAATGTACATGAATAGTACCAGTGCATAACAGTGCCTCTTGGGACTGAGATCATTTATTTTTCCTCCTGGATATATTGTTTATATCATGTTCTCTCCCTCATGTTATATATTAAATTGTTTAATGTAAGCCATAAGAGAGCACATGTCACTAAAGGTCTTTTTTCCCCCTTCGTGAAATCTGAAGAATCAGATCTTCTAAAGCAGGTGATCTGTCAGTTTTCATTCCTGAATGTCATTCGTACGTACAGCTTTCCTTATCAGTTCATTTCACATTCCTAAATCGAATGCCTATTAATCTACAACATCTGAGCAGAACGGCTGGGCACTTCCTGACTCGATGCGGACTGCTTTCTGGGGCCCTAACGCATATCGATGGAACAAAAGCTTCTCTGCAGTTACTAAGAAAGTCAATTCATTATTAGGAAGTTTCTTTTTTTTTTTTTAGGAAGTTTCTTAAGAGATGAGGACCACGTAAAGTCAAGTTGATAACAACTACTATGCTTATTTTTGGAAACTGTGTGTGTGTGCACGCACATGTAAGAGTGTCTCAGAGTAAAGCAACTGTCTTTCTTGGAAAAAAGTATGGTCCAAAATCAAACTGTTCTGTTCTGTTATCATAAGCACATCTTCAACCTAGAACTAAATAATAATAATCACCATTATTGAGGGTTACAGTGTGTCTGGCACTGTGTAAGAACTTCATCATCTCATTTATTTTTTAAAAAGACTTTATTTATTTGTTTTTACTGAGGGGAAGGGAGAGAGAAAAAGAGGAAGGGAAACATCAATGTGTGGTTGCTTCTTGCGCACCCCCCACTGGGGACCTGGCCCACAACTCAGGCATGTGCCCTGACTGGGATTCGAACTGGGGACCCTTTGGTTTGCAGGCTGGCACTCAGTCCACTGAGCCACACCAGCCAGGGCTACATCACCTCATTTAATCTGCACCAAAATAAATGTACTATGCAGTGGTTGTGATTATTCCACATCAATCCATCAACAAATCTTGTCTCTGGCTTCAAAATATATTCCGCATCTGTTTCCTAAGACTTCTCCTGTGACTGCCTGGGCTGAGCCGTTCTCATCTCTTGCCTGGATTACTGTAATAGCCTCCTATTCAGTCTCTCTACTTTCCTCTGGTCTGTGTGGTATTGGTTAGTGTTGTTTACCCATTATTCTGTCTTGCAGGCACATGGTAGGATTGTACTTTCCCACTGTCTTTGAAGTTAGATCTGATCAACCATCTGGCCAGTGAAATGTGAGTGGAAGCGATGCACGTCACTCACAGATTGACATTTCAGAGCCTGTGCACGCGTTGTGAGCCCCCTTTTCCTTCTGTCACGACGATCTGCCATGAGTCAGATAGAGGCCATCTGGCCCTGGGTTCCCGAGTGAGGAGAGGTGGTGTCCCTGCTAACTTCCAGTAGGCATGGAGTGTGACTAAGAAGTATCCTTTGCTTTTATAAGCCACTAAGATTTTGTAGTTGTTTATTATCTTCTCATTTTATAGGTTTAAGGAAACTGAGGCTATTATGTCAGATTACAACAAGGGAAGGGTGACCTGGCCTACCCTGATTGACATAATCCCCTCCTTCTCGTACAGTCTCATTTTTAAATAGTAGCTGGAATGATCTTTTCAAACACGTGCCCACCAGCCTGTGCTGTCAGAACTTCTAATGGCTCCTCATCGATATGAGAAGTGAGACTCAAAGTGCTCTCTTTCAGACCTTCTTTGACCTCTTTTCCTACCACTCTCCCCTCATCCTTTCTTTAAGCCACACTTGCCTCCCTGCTGCCACTGACCATTCCTCAAATGCTCCCGCTGCAGGTCCTTTGCACCTGCGCTTAGCTCCTGCTGCGAGACCTTACGCCCAGGCATTACGAGGCTTCTTCCTCATGTTATTCTGGCCCCTGTTCAAGTGTTCCCTCCTCAGAGAGGCCTTCCCTGACCACCTTACCTGAAATAGCAGCCTGCTACTCTCTCACTTCTTACTCTGCTTCATATTTTGTCATGGCGTGTATCAAATTACCACTATCGGACACTGCAGTTTCTATTTCTTTCTTTTGTCTGTGTTCCTCTGAGGGCAGGGATTACGCCTGCTTTGTTCACTGCTTGAACTCACTATGTAGTTACTGGCTCACTCCAGGCACTCAGAAAAGATTTGCTGAGTACAGCAGCTACCCCTTATCTGTGGGCGATACGTCCCAAGACTCCCAGTGGATGCCTGAGACCATGGATAGTACTGAACCCTACATGTATACTCTGTTTTTTCTTATACACGCATACCTATGATACAGTTTAATTTATAAATTAGGCACAGTAAGAGATTAACAACAAAAATAATAAAATAGAACAATTATAACAACACCTGTAATAAAAGTTATATGAATGTGATCTCTCTCTCAAAATACTTTATTGTACTGTTCTCACTTTTCACTGACAGGGAGCACTTTATGGCTTCTCTTTGGCACTTCTGAACTGCCAGCATCACTGTGCTGTTATTAAGGAAAACACAGGTTACTTGGACACAGGCATTGGGATGCTGTGACAGTCGCTCTGATGACCGAGACGGAGACACATGGGTGGGAAGTATACAGAGCATGGATGTGCTGGACAAAGGGATGACTCGTGTCCAGGATGGGATGGAGCAGGACAGTGTGAGATTTCATCACGCTACTTGGAAAGGTGCATAATTTAAAACTTTTAATGTTTCATATCTGGAGGCTTCTGTTACATATTTTTGGACGACAATTGACTGCTGGTAACTGGAACCGGAAAATGAAATTGTGGATTGGGGGCAGACTACTGTAACTGTTGAGCCCCGTTTTACACGTGAGTAAACTGAGACTCAGAGAAGTGCAGTAGCTTGGCCAAGGCCCCACAAGTAGTTGTGATGAGCCTTGGTCTCTGACTTCAATATGCGCATAAGCTGGACTCTTCTCCGCACAGCGCCCTATAAATGCCGTCAGCACTTGGGAGCACTGGGCTCTGGGTCATACCAGCCACGCACTTTTTCTGGTTTTCATTTGTGGGGCCTCAGGTTAAGATGAGTGGTTTTGAAAAGTTCCACACTCAGTTGTGGTTCATTCGTCATGCGGGTCGTAATCAGTTTCCTAACTTCATCCCGACAACATTCTCTCTTTGTGCTACTGGAGAAGACTTGTCATATAGTAAATAAAAAATCATGGGTGATCCCCGAATCACTGCTTGCCTTTTAAATGAAAAGTTTCTGCACTTAACCTTGAAAATTGAAGTGTCCCCTGTTTTGAACTCTCTTTGAACACCGAAGGGATATAGTATTTTGAAGAGTCCTGATCTCTGCTGCTGGGAGGGGCCCGCTGGCTGGGCTGGGCTGACGTGCTCAGTTCTGGGAGGGCAGGGCTGCCCTCCACACTGAGCTCAGCCTCCAGCCTGCACTGCGGCTGGGCTTGCCCTGCTCACGGGGTAGAAACTGAGAGTGGAGGTGCTAACAAGGCCAGTACCCAGTGGGAGGTAGATTTGTCACCAAATGTATTGGGTTGGCCAAAAAGTTTGTTTGATTTTTCCCATAAGATGGCTGTAGTAGCACTCAGTTGTCTTTAACTTCATTTGAAACAATTTTGTTAGATTGTATTGTGACAGCTGTCAGATCAGCATGCATTAAAAAAAATCAAAATTAGTGAATTTTTGTGTAGCCATTTTAATATTAAAGATAGAAGAAAATGAGCAACATTTTTGGTGTATTACGCTTTATTATTTACTTTTTAAAGGTTTTGTTTATTTATTTATAGAGGGGGGAAGGGAGGGAGGCAAACATTGATGTGTGAGAGGAACATGCATTGGTTGCCTCTCACATGCCCCCTACTGGGGACCTGGCCTGCAATGCAGGCATGTGCCCTGACTGGGAATCAAACCAGTGATCTTTCGGTTCACAGGCTGGTGCTCAATCTACTGAGTCACTCCAGCTAGGGTTATGTTTTATTATTTCAAGCAAGGTAGAAACACAACTGAAATGCAAAAAAAGATGTGTGCAGTGTATAAAGAAGGTGCTGTGACTGATCGAACGTGTCAAAAGTGTTTTGTAAAGTTGCGTGCTGAAGATTTCTCACTGGATGACGCTCCACAGTCGGGTAGACAAGTTGAAGTTGATAGTGATCGAATTGAGACATTAATTGAGAATAATAAACATTTTACCACATGAGAGATGTCCAACATACTCAAAATACCCAAATCAATACAGCTATTGGTGAAAATGAAAAATGTGTCTTATTTTATGGGAAAAAACTAAACAGACTTTTTGGCCAACACAGTAAGTTTTGCCCAGATAATCAGTTAATAACCCATTAAGGTTTTTATAGAGTCACAGACCATTGGAAAAGGAAACACCTTGGAGTTCATCAGAGCAGCATCCTCAGAGCGCGGTCCATGGACTATCTGCATTAGACTCACCAATGGTGAGTCGAAAACAGAATCTTCCTGGGTCCCACTTCAACACGACAGGGTCGGAATTGCTGGGAGCGGAGCTCGGGATTCTGCATGTTGAGCAAGCTCTCCAGGTGTTTCTCATGAACACTCCACTGTGGGGCTAGTTCAACCTTCTCATTTTATAGGTTTAGAGAAACTGAGGCCTAGGGATTTGATTCTTGTGGAAATGATTATGGCAAATTGCAACAAGGAAAGGTGAAAGTAATTTTCATGGTAAAATAAAATTTTAAGAGTCATCATTCATCTCTTTTTTTTGGCACACATCTCCTTAATAAAAAATATAAACAGAAAAACACAGGTCTACACATGAAGCGTGTGGCGGATTGAGGTTCTCCCTCATATTCCTCGAAGTCGCTGTTCAGATTCTCCGCACACCCTGCTCCCGAGCTGTTGGCTCTAGTCTGGAACAGCAGCCTCACTCGAGGTTTGCTCCTGTGTTGACCAGCAGAATCAAGGCCACCAGGAGTTAGTCACAGCTGGAGAAAGTGAGAGGAACAGTGAGAAACTGCAGGATTATTCATCAAAATAAATGTTATGAAGAGCTTTGTCAGAGGCCCTTATTACGTTAGGCGAAGGAGTAAATGCAGAGCACCTCAGACAAGCCAATGTGTCTATGTGAACCACCAATTATTTTCCCCGCTGATGTGAAATAACGTTAAGGACCTATCAATCAGCTCAGGAATGGCTAATTATTAGAGGACAGAAGATTTCTGTAGTTTATCTTATGTATCAATATATGAAAAAAAAATCCCTAGAATTGTGTGGCCAAATGTGTCTTTAAGTGGACAGATAAGAGCCCAAGTAAATGGAAGCCCTCCTCTGCTCCGAGGGAAGTTGGTGAGCTGCCCACATAATTTGCTGATAAAGGCCCATCTGTTAAAACAAAGTGGAGTTGCGCTGGCAATACATTTCAGCCAGAGACCATAAGTGGTTATTTTTTCTTGACAGTCTTGTTGGCTTTTTTTTTTTAAAGCCCAGAAAACTATTTGAGAATGAAATATAGATGATGATATTGGCTTTAAGTTAATGTTACACTTTTTGCTGGGAGAGGGAAAAATCCGTCGGCCCAAGTTCCCTGGTAAACAATGTTGCGTGATAAATTGTTAAGGGAATAAAGTCATAAGGAAAACTCAGCTTCGCAAATGACACACGTAGAAAAACAGCAGATGTCTGATGAAGTAAAGAACCGACTTATTGCCAAGACCTTGAAAAACAAAATTAATTTCCTTTCGTCTTTGATAATGGTGATGTAATGTAGCTAATAGGAAGAGCCTGCCATGCTCAAGTAGTTATAAAAGGAGAAACGTTTGCCAGGCACCAGGTTGCTACATGAGGCGAGAGAAAGAAGCAAGGGACTTGCTTCATGTTGTTTGCAATGTAAATGCGTGCAGGCTCTATGAGGATTTCTAAGCAGCTAGTTCATAAAAAGGGGGGAAGAAGCCGTCAAATCAGAGTTTTACCTCCGACGATGATTTCAGATCTTTGAAGCCTTTGAAAATCACTGCTGGTGAAAAAGTTACTCCATGTTAATAAAATAATAAATACTTTACAGAATAATTAAACTTCTGCAGGGAGGAGAATGCTTGGTTTTTAGGTAAGTGAGGCGCATGGCTGGTGTCCTCTTCCATACAGGTGAAATTGTAAAGTGCACACTAAGGAAAATGTTATCTATTACTAAGCCAGGGACAATCGGTGGGGCCAGCTGTCTTCTTTCAGCCTCATTCAAAAATAATGAACACAATAGCTTATGCCAAGGCACATCTGACAATGCTGGCACCTTGGGTGTCAGGATGTAGAAGCTGCTGAGTTTTCTGGCCCCCAGT
>CM052538.1:161309685-161369251 GCA_028533065.1 Trachops cirrhosus | reverse complement strand
TTTTTTTTTTTTTTGCTTCTAGACCGTTAATATTGGAAACACATTTAAAAAGTCTTTTGTTTATTATTCAATCATTTTTCCACTTCATTCATCTGGTACAAATTTGGGTTATTTAGGAGGGAGACCTGACAATGTACCTGTTGGCCTACATTCCTTTGCTGTGATGAGAAGCTGCCTGGACCGATGTTGTGATAGCCAATAAAACAACAACAATGGAAGGAACCACTTATCGAGCATGGTACCACTAGAGTATTAAGTGCTTTTGTACTGTCTTGTGAAATTATGACTATCTTTGTCACAAGAAAATGACAAATGAGGCACTATGCATAGCCCCATTTTGCAGATGAGGCTTGGAGAAGTTAATTTGCCCAAGGTCACACAAACTATTCTGTGCCACACTGGGGTCCCAAGGTCTTTGCTCTTAATCACCAGGCCATACCTCTTCCCACTGCTCTGCTCCATTGTATTTTGTTTGCCCTCCTCCATAAACCTTGAGTGGGGAGATGACCTGTGACATGGACACTTGCTAGTCTAAACTGGCCTGAGAGAGAAGATTCATGTGCACACAGGCTCTCCCTATTGTGAAAGGCTTTTATTAAATCCAGTCATTTGGCTAATACATCACAGAGGCAGCTGAAAGTGCCCTTTTAGAAAGGTGGGTCAGGCTGTGGAAACTCCTTCTCCACCATAATGTAACACATTTGAAAGCTGTTGCTTTTTTGGTTGAACTGGGAGATTTGGATGTATCTCCGAAAACTTCCATCTGTTGCTATTTCAGCTGGGGGATTTTAGCTTCACCGTCAAGCTCCAGAATAGATGGAAAGAGAGCCTGCTAAGCAGAACTGTAAATCTTACACACTTGCATTTTCATACAAAGTCAAGTAGAAAGGAGAACTTGGGAGTTCATCTCACAGAAGAAAAAAATTAAGGGAGGGGCTGGTAAACTTCATGTAGAAATTGGGGTGGGAGATTACAAGGCTGGTGGAAGGGACGAGAGCTTGATGGGTAGATACTCTTGTGATGAGTTTGAGGAAAGAAGAAAGAACAAAAGAGCTTCAGAGAGAATGATCGACATGACGGACAGAGTAAAAAAGAAAAGTCACATATTAGGATTAAAATAACAATAATAACTGAAGGTTGGAAGAGAGTCATTTCATTCTCTGTTATCCTAATATTTTTATAGCTTTGTTTGACTGGTGTTGATATGATACAGCTATTATTGTAGAAAAAGTAGGAACTGTAAACTTCTATATACATTTTACTCTTAGGAATGTTAGTTCTTCAGCAGACGTTTACTATTAAAGAAGGAGGAACTCAGCTTATATCTTCCATAAATGTAATATTTGTCACTGGGAACAAAGAGTAGCAGTTTCCACAGATGCTGAACCTCAAATAATTCTTCCCTCCTTCCTTAGAGGTGGTAGGAGCAATATTTGAAAACCCAGAAAAACTCACAAAATACTTGAAGTAGTTGTGCTCTTCTCTTGCAAATAAACACTTATTTAGAATGGATATGAAGGGGTTGGAAAACTATTACAACAAATAACATTACACGAATGCCTTCAAACCTTGCAAGGATATTGTGTGTGTGTGTGTGTGTGTGTGTGTGTGTGTGTGTGTACCACGAGCTGATTGTCTTTATTGCTGTTTTGGCTTCTCAAAACAAGGAAGTGGTTAAAAGTATAAGCCTTCAAGATGGATGAGACAGACAAGGTTCAAATACCAGCTCTAACACTTATTTGTTCCATGTGTTTTTGCAAATCACTTGAGACTCAATCTCCTCATCTGTAAAGTAGAGATAATACCCCTACCTCATAGGGTTGCTGTGCAGACTAATGAAAGAGTGTGTTATACACGCTCCTGGCAGGGAAGGCACTCACTACATGGTAACTATTACCATTATCTAGATGTTAAGTATGTCTAAGCATTTTAGTATGTAGGCAATTTTGTGTTTGGAAACTAGAGGGTCCCCCAAAGTCAGGCCGGTTCTCACAACACCTGGCCACTAAGCAGAGTGTCAGGGTGTTTGAAGTGGCTAATGCTCTTCAAACTTACATACTAGCAAGATACCCAGTATTTGATAATTTTTTGGAGAAGCCTTTCCCTTGAGGAACACTGGACAATCAATCAATTGATTAATTAATTAATTAACTGATTGCGTATTTAGCTCCAACTACGTGCCAGGCATTGCCTCAGTGCTGAGTGTTTGAGAGGGCAAAAAAAACAGGCGAAGTTTCTACTTTATGGACATTCCAGAGGGAGGAGAGAGCTAATAATGAATAAATAAAAAAGATTTCTTGATGATGATAAGTACTGTGTAGAAAGGTCTCAGGGGGATGTAACTGGGTAGAGGTGGTGAACTAAGTCAGGTGGGAGGCCAGGAAAGTGTCTCTGAGTAGGAGAGTATTCAGGTGGAAAATGAAAGATGAGAAGGAGACAGGGTAGGGTCTTCCAGGTAGAGTGAACAGCAAATGCAAACACCTGTAGGCAGGGAGAAGCCTGGTGTATTGAGAGAGGCCGTCCTGTTGGGAATGTGGTGGGGGAAGGGAGAGTGGTGTAGGCTGAGGTCTCCGTAGGAAACAGAGGCGAAAAGCAAAGGGTTAGAAAGGGGAAGGGGAGCCACTGCAGGGAATTGCTCCACAGTCACAGTCCACTTCAGTCCTCGAAGTGGAGGCGTCCATTGTGGGCAGACCCTTTGTCCCCTAGGCACCCAACAGAAAGACCAGGGGATTAAGTAAAAAGAGGACTTGCCAGGAAAAGGAACACTAGAATTTCGTGGTAATTTTATTTTGGAAAACAAACAAAAAATCCTCATTTCACCAGTCTTCCTGTGAAATGTAAGGAAATGGAGTCACTGGATAAGCTTCTGTGGCACCTTATCTCAGATTCTCCTCAAGAAGTTTCTAAAATTATATAATAGCTTAATGTGTAAATATAATATATTTATTACTATATAATAAACAGTATGTTATAGTAGGTATATATTATATTTATAAATAAAATATCTATCTACCTATTATATATATTTCTATCTACCTATTATATATATTTCTATTAAAGGCTCAAAACCAACCATTTTATTCTGCAGCAATTTTGATATATTTGAAATTAAGAACACGTTATATGAAGTACACTGCTTCCTAGAAATAGATGTGTTTCAGCCTTAATTCCCCCAGACATCTGTCACCCATCTAGGGCTCGCATGCTTGATGGTTTCATGGCAGGTGACATGACCACATGGAGTATAGCTCCTTAACACTGTTGGGAAAGGCATGGTGCTAATGAGGTCAAGGTCATGGGGTCAAACACCAGTGGTCGGTTATCCTTGTGTTGTTACAAGGCCAAGAATTCATTTAGCCAGGTAGAGCACATGTAGCTTGGGTATGAGGAGCCCAGGTGAGAATGTGTCAGCTGGCAGGGAAGATCTATTGTGGGCACAGGCCTGAGGCAGGGCAGAAATAAAGATTTTCACCCGGAAAATACACTTTGATGTAATCCTGTTGGGTCCGATCTTCCCTCTGAACAGGCTTTCCCACTGACTGCCCTCTGGAGTCTCAATTTGTCTTGCAGCAGTTTTCAAGTACTTCCCTGATTCCCATGCTGTGGGCAGGCACGAGCCATCTTCAAATCCATAGCGTCCAAGGAGAGAGTAACACATTTCTCAGAGGAATAGCTTCTCTCTCAGAAGAGTGCATAAACGTTTTATGGAGCTGGCACTGTTTAGATAAGTAGGCCCAGAAGTTATCAAAGTATACCAGAAAAGGTGATAGGAAAAAAACTGCATTGTACTCATAAGAGATTCAAATGTGGTACAAATGTTGAAAGCAGCTGATGGGCACAATAGGTGAGTCAAGGAAGGTGGTTGGTTTTCAGGTCATTTTGCATCCAAAGGAATCCTCTTCGTGGCCACAAAGAGAGGCACCTTGAGGTCATTATTCACCGTGGTTGCCACTGGAGCTGCCAGCCCCTGCCCTGCTGCCTGCCTCATTTCAGTGCCATCAGGTGGATTTTCTTAATAGAGAGAAAAATTGCCTTTTGGCTGGCTTGGGCTTTCTGTCCCTACCACTACCACTTTGGCCTTGTGTGGTTTGGCTCACGGATTTTTCTCACAAGGTGGACCAGTGGTACTGACCAATCTTAGGCTAAGGTTGCCAAGTTCTGTTTTCAGGCAGGCAGGCCATTCTAGGTGCGTCTGCTGACAGTGTGACATCTAAAGGCTGCTTGACCCTGAACTTTCATGGTGAGCCACTTGAGAGGGCTGGCAACACAGTCATTAAACACGGTCTGAAGACAGGTGCCCATTACCGTGGTGGAACCAAAGGCTTCCCCGTGGCCCCTCTAAAGGGTGAGTACAAATCATTGTGCCGAGAGGAGGAAGAGGAAAATGAGTAGAATGAATATACTCCTGCCGGGGCACAGTTGTCAATAAATCTGCCAGGTTTCTTTAAACTGTTGTACTTGAAAACTAAGGAAAGTAATGTAAAAGGTGTGTTTCCGGAGGGGCGTAAGACTCAGGAGGAAGGCACATGAATCTTTGGACCTGTTCTAGGTTCCTACCAACACACTTTGTGGTCTGTGTTTCCCTCTGTGAAATACTGGTTTTCTCCTAACTTAACAGAAATGCAAGAATGAGGGGAAAGTGTTTGAAAAATAGTATCATTGGAGATAGGTAGCATAACCAGACTCATGAATAAAACAAACATTGCAAAAGTCATGTGAAAATTTGGAAGGAGCAGATTGGGAAAAGATGTTGTAGAGGAGAGAGGCTGTTGACTCCTGTCGGAGGTGAAAGGGGAGGGCTTGCAGGGACGTTGCAGACACTTTGGTCTCAGGTTGGCAGTGTCTGTGCTGGCTCTGAAGTCAGATGCCTCCATTCAAACCCCAGCGTTTCCAGTTACTCCCGTGTGACCTTGGGGAAGACACTTAATCTCTTTAGGACCCCTTACCTCCTCTGTTAAATGGTACCTATTTCATAGGACTCTTGTGAGAACTGAAAGAAATAATGTAAAGCTTGTCAAGTGCTTTGCTTTGTGCCTGGTAAATGTGAACTCCCAATAAATGATAGCTATCAATATTCAGTCATGCTTTAGAAGGAAATATACAAATATACAAGGAGTCTGTATTCTTCCTGTGGGCTGTAAATGTAAACCTGACACATCCTATTGTCTGTGTTCCCAGCTTAAGCTATAACTGTCATTGTGTCACATGATACCACCACCCCCGCCCCCCAACTTTCCCTCATATTCTGGCCTATGTTGTGGATCTACTTTGCTTTCTTTTCTCTGGATCCTGAATCCGAGTGGTTTAATATGCTTCTCTGATCTTTGTCAAGCATTTCCCATACTTACTAATGAAGAGCTCATATTGATGTAACTATATATTTATCTATCTTATAAAGGAGGAAGATGCAGGGATTTATTTCTAAAATTGTAATATATATGTAACATATATGAAGGCATGTGTGAATAAATATAACATCATATGTAGTTAATGGGGCAATTTAGATGGCTATATAACAAGTGCGTCCGGTGGACTATTTTAGCAATTCAGCTCTCCATGCTCTCCAATTTCATGGATTAAGGGTTTAGGAGTCAAAGAAAGAGTCACAGGGGAGTGAAATAGGAATCAATGGAGTTGACTTTTTAAATGAGTATTCTCCTGGGTTTAACAATAATTAGTATGTCCCAAATGCATGGCATCCTGGATTTAATTGCTTTTGTTTGTTGTGCTTTTTGATCCATAGTTTCAAAAATTTTATTTATTGATTTTTAGAGAGAGAGAGAGAGAGAGAGACATCTATTTGTGTTCCACTTACTTATGCTCTCATTGGGTGTTTCTTGTATGTACCCTGACTGGGGATCAAACCCACAGCCTGGGTGTACTGGGACCATGCTCTAACCAGTACAAGGCCATTTTTATTATACTTCCTAAGTTGCAAAGTTAATTGTTAAAATTAGATCTACTTTCTTAGGAAGCTCTTCAGTAACTCTTGCAAACTTAGTTGGAGTGGAAGGAAAGCTGCTTTTGGAAGATCCAAAAAGTCCAACTGTACCACCACACGGGTTGTGTGTTTAAGACCAACAAAGTCTAGAAAACTATTCTTGGGGTTATTTGGGCATCTTTGTTTTTAATTCAGAGAGCGAACTATTTTGAACTCCACACCAAATTTCCATGGTTCTCAAAAGGAAAGGCAAAGCAATGCACTGCTATTCCACGGGCCAAGTAAATCCTGAAGGAAAATATTGGATTGTTCTGTTTATTCCCTTGTCAAGAGTTTATTGATCGAGTGAGCTCTCCTGTAGCTTGGGCAGCCTTTGATCTGCCAGGGAGAAATTGGGTTTGGGACTTTGGTGGAGTGGGGGGAAGGAGGTTGGGAAAGGGTTTGGAATGTAATGGCCCTTGTTATCTGTGGTGGCCAGAGACACTCTGACACGGGCCAGGCCAGTGTGGAGCGGAGCTGCTGCCGGGAGGAGCAGGGCCAGGGGACGGCGGGCGGGAGCCGAAGACAGGCTTTGGCACTGTCAGCAGGAGAAGCACTTAGTTAAAGCCACTGGAGTGATTTCTTGCTGCTAATAGATTTGTTTCTTTAGAGGCAGATAAGTAAAGGAAACGATGACTTTTAAGTGAATAGTTCCCCTGCGCAGGGCTGGTTAGTGTCAGCTAGTCCAGTGGCAGGAAATACCAATGGTTTTTTTTTTTTTTTTTGTAGCCTAGTGACAAAAGGCTTTACTGTCTCCCCTCCCCCCCTCCACCTTCCCACCCTTGCTCCTTCTCGCCTACAAAACCCAGACGCCGGCCCCTCTGCCTGCTGGTGGAAAGCCAAGGCTTGTCTGAAAGCCGTTTAAGTAATTGCTCATAATTGCACATGTTTCCCTGCCTGGGCTTTTACCTCTCCACCCCTGAAATTAAAAGGGGCCAAAGATGTGTGACCTTTTTCTAATGGGATGGGTTCTGGAACAAAGGAATTCAAGGAGGAGGCCCAGGGCCTTTATCAGGGCTCATCTCTGACAGCTGGCCCAGGCCGGGGGAGAGGCAGGGTTGTCCTTTTTCAAGTTGGAGAGGAGCAGGGGTGGGAGGGAGCTCCACCTCCCCAAATCTCACAGTTTTGTGGTGTCTTGAAGTTCTTGCTTCTCTCTCTTCCTCCACTGTGCCTGAACATAAAGCCTTTGCCTGCTGCTGAACATCATTTACTTCTGAAAAGGAGTTGACGGACACCACTCCTCCGAGCCCGGGTTCCTCATCTGAAAAGCAGGGATAAGGGGATCATGCCACCTGTCAGAGGGACTGGAGGGAATATAGGTAATGTACAGTGCTTGGCACCCAGAAGTCCAATAAATGGCCATTATTTCCTAAATATAATTTATTGATGTCATTTCACTCCCCTTCTTTTTATTTCTCTGAGCTGGGGAGTGACAAATTCTAGGCCTTGCATTTTATGACCCAAATTAGTTAAAATCCAGAGTTTTAAACACAGAAAGGAATTTTAGAATTATCTAGTCTACAGTAGAATGACCTACAGAGGTTTTTAAACTGTTGGTGCTTGGTCTTTGGTAGGATCTGGGTATTAGTACTTTTGTAAAGTGGTTCAAAGTTATTCAAATGTGCAACCAGAGTTGAAAACCATTGGTCTTACTGATCCACTTCATTTCACAGATGGGAAACCTGAGGCTGAAAGAAATTTGTTCGTTAATTCCTTCCTTAGCTCGCTGAGCCACCCAGCTATGCGTGCAACACCCAATATGCACTGGGCATTTACTGCGTGTCAGGCAATGTTCTAAGCCCTGGACATAGACTGATCATCTTATAAGAAAACTTATAAGAAAGCTTCTTACAAGAAGAAGAACTAATAGCCAGCAGGGAATAGTTCCAATGTATTAGCTACTTAGCTTGTTGCTCTAAGTGGCTTCTTTCTATCAGTACCAGTCACTCGGGGGGCAAGGAGAAATTGGCCGTGTGAGACGAGTGGCTGATGGTGACTTAGGCTTCTCGCCCAGGTGGCATCTTCTCCATGCTGAGATTCCTGTGTTCATTACTGAATCCAGACAACACAGAATAAAATATCCCGCACCTGAAAACTTGGCATGTCCCGAGTCATTTTCTCTGGGCTGTCCCCTTGCCCTCAAGCTCGCCTTGCACATTCGGGCACAACTCATGAGTTACAACCAGACTCTGGGCCTGGAAATCCTGCTGACACAAACAGAATGGAGACAACGTGAAAACTCTGTGCCTCGGTGTACGCTATTATAGTTAATGACCTGTCAGTGTTTCCATTATAAACCCCTATTTGGGGGATGTATAACCCAGCCATAAACGTTCTCTCCAGGCTGAGCTTTGGCACTTGTGATTTCAGCCTGGGAGCACATGTGTGTGTTGGTGTGTGCATATGTTTTTACAAGGATATGAAGGGAAAAAAATAAGTTAGCCATTTTTAAGCAAAGGATGGTGAGAAATGGGAAAAAAAGGTGGTAATTGATTGCAGATGCTCTTTTGATGCTGCCAGGACTTGAAAACTGCTGAGTTGCTTTGCCCCCCAGTTGGGGATATGAAGAGTTGAGATGCTATGCTGTGCTTTAATTCCGTGTAAGAAATGTTAATTGACAAAGTAAAAATCCACATATGAAAGGTAACAAATGGACTTGGGTAGCTTCCACAAGAACAGGAATTGACTCAAGTCCAAAGGCTGTGAAGGCCAGGAGCCAAAGAATCAATGAGCAACAAGAAGTCTGCAAAGACAAGTCCCTCTCACCTGGGCCTGGCCGTTTCCCTCCATCACCCCTCCTGCTCTCCCCAAACCGGTAGGGGATGGAGGGGTGCAATGGGGTTTTCCAAAAACCCGCTTCACCTAGTTTTTGATGGTCGCCATAGCTGTCATGGCGTGTGCTTGATGGATGGAGTTGTCTATTTTCCCTTTGAATACAGAATTCCAGAAGACTTCTGATAATTTCGCTTTAATGAGATTATGTCAAAACACTTATGTGAAAACAGGCTGATCGATGTTGGTTGGAGTCCAGGAGTCAAACAGTGCATAACACTCCAAAAGTCGTAAACCCCAAAGTGGCCATTGTGCATTCAAACAAAACCTCATTTTGTGAGCTGCTTCTCTTATAATTTTTCCAGAAAGATGCTTTTGCTTAAATAACCCAAGAATGACTAATCTTGAACCGTGAAGAAATCTCCAGATAAGCAACCAGGGTCAGTAAGGTCAGAATCTGTCTTGTCCAAAGTCATGCCCGGCCATCCAAGCGCACAACACACGCCTCTCCGACAAGGAGCTTCACGCTGGGATGATGAGCACAGGGACCAGGACTGTCTTCCTCCTTACATCTGCAGACCACGACCAAGTGAGGACAAAGGAGTGTCCAGATCTGTCTTCCCTCACAACTATTCAACCACTGTCTACGGTGGACAGACCTGTGGATACACAGGGTCTGGCAGAAGCAACACCTGCTTGAGTGTGGTTGGTAGGGTAATAACATGGGTGTAATAATTTATGGCTTTAATTTGAACATGTCGTCTAAAATGTCATATGGTGTGCTTGCGTGTGATATTGTTATGCTACAGAGTTACATGCTTATGATTGTGTAATAAAAGATTTTGTAATGAAAAGGGGGTGTTATTTGTGCCGGACCGTGGATGCATGGAAGCACTCCCCTCAGGCAGCTTGCGCGCTGCGTGTTAGCCTCTCCGACCATCTTCATGGTCCTCGAGCCCAGAGCTCCTTCTTTCTCAAAGGCCTCTGTACCACTCCTCCTTGTGCCTGGAATGGTCCTTCCTCCTCTCATTGCCTGGCTGGTTCCAGATCCTCATTCTAGTCTCAGCTCAAATGTCACCTTCCTGGCAGAGCCTCCCTTCTCGCCCTGCCGCTCTCTTCCAGGGGTGGACACACTGTGTGCTGCCAGCCAGATCTGGTCACCCACCTGCTTTGGTAAGGCCTGAGAGCTAAGAATGGTGTTTATGTTTTTTTAATGGTTGAAAAAGGCAAGAGAAGAATAATATTTTGTAGCATATAAAATTATATGAAATTCGAATTTCAGTGTTCATAAATTAAGTTTTAGTTGAACACAGCTGTGCTCGTTTATTTACATATTGTCCATGGCTGCCTTCAGGCTACAATGGCAGAGTTGAGCAGTTACAGTAGAGAGTGCTGGGCCTGCAAGACCTAAAATAGTTTCTCTCTGGCTCTTTCTGAAGGAAGTGTGCTGATCTCTGCTCTAGTCTATTCTAACACTGCACTTCAGTATCTCTGTAGCACTTGCCAGTGGTTACAAACTACCTTATCATCTGTTTGGTTGCTTTTTTGCTTGTCTGTGTCTCCCCACTAGGAGCTGTGGAGGGCAGGCCTCTTCTATCTGGTTCACGGGTACATCGTTCAAGACATTACGTGGGCACTCAAAATACATGTGCCGAACAAACTAATGAATGAATAGGTACCGTTTCAAGACCAAAGGATTGTCTCTGAAGCTATAATCAGCTCCTCCACTCATTCATTCAGTAACTAATTATTTACTGACTGCCCTACTATGTGGCAGGTATTTGTGCTTTTGTCTTATCCATTCATTTGCTTTCACAGGGGTTGCATGCTGCGGAGTTAGTTTCAATGGGTGTGGTAGATTTTTCAGGTCGTCCAACAGTTCTGACTCTCTTGGTCTGAGGAGACTGCCTTTCATCCTGTTGCATCGTTTTCTGACAGCAGCATGAGGGTTGCGCAGATCAGAGCTCTAAATTGCCTCTTGGATGACCCATCAACCCTCCCTCAGGAAGAAGCATGTGTCCTATTATTGCTCATTCAAGCACAACCTGAGCACTTTACTTCTGCTTGTGTCCCAGAAATTCTCCTCTCCTAGTTCCATTCGTCCGGGCTTGCCCCAGCAGCCTCCCACTCACACCTGCAAATCTCGTTCACATGGCGTCAGAGTCATCATTACTGGCCAGAAAGTGGCCTTCTGAACCCGAGCAGCAGAGTCCAAGAGAGAGCAGGGCAAGAGTCTGGTGGCGCAGGAGCTTCCCCTCCCTCCCTTCCTTCCTGCCATCTCCGCAGACGAATTTCTAATGGGTTCTGTGTGCCTTCCCCAGAGTGGGTCTTTGTTTACTAATGGTGCTGCTAGGGGAGGAGGCTGTAACAGTCTGCTTTTCCATATTATGGATCTCGGTTCCTGGTGATGATAGGAAGAGAATTACCCACCCCGTGTTTACAGAGCAATTGTTACACTGACACTTTCAACAAGATGTTGAAAGATGTCAGGTTTGTCCACAGAAGAAAGGATACCTCTTTAAAGAAGCCTGTCTCCTTTCCTCACGTGTTAGGATAAAATGCCCATTTTTATACCTATCTGGTTTGCCGTTGTTGTGACCATATGATCTGGATTTTCCAGGCCGGCTCTGCTTTAACATGTACTTTCCCATTTTTAAAAACAGGAACCCCAGAATCGAGTCGGTGAGTCTGGTCACTCCATCTGTGAGATTTAATAGGAAAAGTTGGTCCTTTTTGACAGCCTTTTCAGCACTTGATGGAATGTCAAATTTTCCTTTGGACAGTAAGGAGAGGCAGGGTTCAGCCAGGGTGGGGGCTGGCCAGGGGAGTGGAGGACGGCTGCTGGACAAGGCTGATGGGGGAACGGAAACAGGATGAAACCGACCACTCATAGCTCACTGACTTATCTGATTAAGAGTCAGGGGCTACCTCTCATGTGTCCTGGCTATACCTCTTCCTCATTCTCACTTAAAATATGAGCCCGTTCACAGTGTTCCTGAAGAGTCTCCAAGAACACCAGGGTAGAAAGTTCAAATAAAGGGTAATGCTATTATGTGGGCCACCTGGCAACCCCAAGCCCTGAGAAAAGCTCCAGGCCCATGTGGGTGCTTCATAAACATCATTTAACGTTTAATGGAGGGAAGAGACTAGTAAATGTGCTCTTGGTTGGCAAGAGGAGAGGGAATCTGATCCCTTCCTTCTGACATTTAAACCCTGCTTTTTCCACACTCAGAATCACACACAGCCAGGGAGAATAGATGCGACACATATAGGAAATTCAGGAAAGCAATTTCTAAAGAAAACATACTTCATGTTTTTGTTGTTAAATGAGCATTCAAAATACCAACCCAACGGTGCAGAGGGGGCTACGTCCTAATGCCATTAAATACAAGGTCTGAAAACCGTACTGGCCAGTCACACCTGCACGAGGGTAAACTATGAGAGGGTCTGGCTCTTCTTCTCTTCCCTGTGCCCATCCCTTGTGCCAAAGACTCCAGGTCTCCTTAGAGCATCTCAGAATTTTAAGTACATATGTATCATGTGTGTTTTAAGTATGTGTGGTGGTCTTGTAAAATACACACACACATCTACTCTGTCTCAGGCGGGGCTGAGAGCCTGCACATCCAGAAAGCATCCAGCTGATGCCCACGCTGCTGGTCCACAGTCCAAACTGAGTCACACGGCCTTAGAGAACAAGTTCTTGAGTCTAAGTGGCTCGCTTCCTCTTGGCCTGAGGTCCACATCAATCCTTGGGCCAGAACTCTGAAGTGGGAGACATTTTCCTTGGCCTGGAGGGTTGGAAATGTGTGTGTGTGTGTTGCTTGGGCTCCTTCCGATCCTGCTTTTGGAGTTCCTCATCAGCCAGGTGTCCTCCTCAGCTTCCAGAGGGAGCGAGGTGCTTTTCTGCCTTCCTTGCCACTTCTCCATGCTCTGTCCCCATCAGGGTCCTTGGTTCATGGCTGACAGTGGGAGCGCCTCACCCCAGGAAAAGGCCCTGCCACTCCCTGGCTATGAAAGCTGAGCAAAGTACTCTAGCACCAGGTCTCAATTTCCTCGTCTGTAAAATGGAAACACTGCATCATTGTGTTTTTAGGATCAGTGAGTTAACCCATCGAGGTGCCTAGTAACGGTGCCCAGCTCAGAGTCAGCCCTCAGCGAATCCGCTTTGTACAGTCACATGCAGTGGGCTCTGCCCTCCTCAGGCTACTGACGGTGCTCAGCGGGGCGTAGTGATTGCTGTATTCGTGACCAGTTTTCATTGTATATTTTGGCCTTCAGGGACACATTTGGGCACGTTGCGATTAGAAGACTGTGAAGTGAGCTAGCTTTGGGGGCAAAGGCCTGGGCCAGTCCTGGGTACCTCAGGTGGTCTCAGGTGGCAGGCTGTGTATGGACCCTTGGGGAAGCCAGGGAGACTAGCAGTCCTCTCAGCAGTCTCAGCCAGA
Source organism: Trachops cirrhosus (assembly GCA_028533065.1). Classification (NCBI taxonomy): domain Eukaryota; kingdom Metazoa; phylum Chordata; class Mammalia; order Chiroptera; family Phyllostomidae; genus Trachops; species Trachops cirrhosus. The sequence goes on along the minus strand of CM052538.1, from coordinate 161,356,054 downwards.
ACAGGTGACTGTTCCAGATGCACGGCAGCTGGGGCAGCATGTTTTTCCTTCTCCCAGAAGTGACAGCCATTGCCTCCATTCCAACGACAGGGTCCCACAGATGACCCTCTGATCTCTGCTGCTGCGTCTGCCACCACTCCGGACCGCTTTCTCACTCTAACATGGCACTCCTCTACTCTCCTTCCCCCAGGCCTCCTGCTTGCTTCTCTGTGTCTGTCTCCTGGTTCTGCTGTCATTCTTTAACTACTTACTGTCTCTTTCCCTTGGCCTTGAGCGCAGAGCCTCCCAGAGACGAGGAGATTGGTTCAGACAGATCTAAAGTGGAACAGCTCAGTGAGCTCCTTAGGGGCCACTGACCAGCACGTGGTCCAATCAGCTGTGGCCTGGACCCTATGGTTATGAGGTGCAAGTCATGACGGTTCCCTCTGATTGGTAAAACTGCTTCAGGCAGTTACACATAGGTCATTCAGGGTGCCTTTGGTAAAATATCTGATGCAAGTGGCTTACAAAATAAGGAATTAATTATCTAATATAAGAAGTTCAGAGGTAGGGTCACCATTGGTTGCCTGCCTAAACCTATTATTCTCTTTTTTTCCTGATGGAAGAGCCTAGATTTTATTTTCATGTGAAGCTACATGATCAGGGGAGATTGTCCTTTCCCTGTAGCCACGAGAGTGGATTTTGATTAGTTTCCTTCTGTTCTTTCTGCCAGAAGTTCAGGCAGGGACATGTGATCCAGTTATAAGCAATCAGACACGGAGGAACTTATGGGAAAAGTTTTTCTTGCTCTTAAAAAGCAACGTGTGTTAACCTTCCAACTCAGCAATTCTACTCCTAAGAATTTACTCAAAGGAAATGAAAACATACATCCACACAAAGACCTGTCTGTGAATGTTTACAGCAGCTTCGTTCATAATAGCTGAAACTGGAAACGGCCCAGGTGTTCATTAGCTGGGGAGCGAATGAACAAATTACGGTACATCTATACAGTGGAATATCACTCAGCAATAAAACAGAACACATTACAACTGACATGTGCCACAGCGGGGATGGATCTCAAATGCATCATGCTTCATGAAAGACACCAGACACGAATGGTTCCCCGGCCGTATGATCCCACTTATATGACATCCTTGCAAAGGCAACTTATCGGGACAGGCATCAGATTAGTGGTTGCCAATACTGAGGTTGAGGGAGGGGATGGATCACATATGGACAGGAGGGAAATTTTTGTCAAGATGGAAATGCCCCACACCTTCATTGCCATATGACTGTATACACTTGTCAAACTCATCAAATTGCACACTTAAAAATGTGTGCATTTTACTGTATGTAATTTCTATGTCCATAAACCTGACTTTTAAAAAGCCACATGCTAGGGGACGCAGACCCTGTTCGTTGTCTGGACGATACTTTCACTTATTATCTGAAGCCGCAGCATCCTTGGGGCACCACGAGGGGCAGGCAACCTGGAAGGTGGCTCCACACACCGAAGATGGTGGAGTGGAAAAAACCGTTGAGTTGCTGAACTAACCCGCCCTAGAATCACCCTTTCTTGCGACTTCTCATTGTGTGAGAGAATTCATTCCTTATCATTTAAGCTAGCTGAATTCGGCTTTGTGCCCACAGCATCCATTCCAAGTCACACATAACCTATGTGTACAGAACTGCCTGCAGTAGCTTTGTCCACGGGAAGGGGATTGAAGACCTGGAAGAAACTCGGTCAGGCATCATCCTCCATTTAGGACAATAATCTGTAGACACTGTGGTCATCTTACGCTTTTTATTTCTTGAGTCTCTTAGTTTGTGCTTCCCACGTATTACTGAAGTTTCTGGTTGGTGTATCTGTCTCCCTTAGACCTCTGTGGCAGATACATCACAGCTGCGTGAATAACATTTTCCCGTTATGAGTACGGGAGGCCTGCAGCTGTTGGCTCATAATGTTGTGGAAACCCAAAGTGTTTGGAGGCCAGATGGATTGGACTTTCCAAAGTAGCCTGAAAACTTGGTATTGCCATCTGGGGCCCCAGTCTATCCTCTGATGGAGAGGGCCCCACCCTGGCCGAGGACGAGTTCAGGCGACCACGTGTTCCTGTAGCCTGAATAGCAAGGTAGATGCCTCTGGGCAGGGAGAGGCAGGCCCTTGGTCTGAGAAATTGTAGGCACACTTTCAGAGACTTGCTCGTAGTAGTAAGCTGTGGCATTTGGACAACACTACTCTGGAATTGAGGCCAGAGACTTTTCTTCTCCAGGTTCAGAGCCAAGGAAGTGGGGCACCAAAGACTTGTGTAAAATGTTAGGACTACATACAACGGCTACATTGTGCCACTGAGTTCAGCAAGAGCATAAAATTCTCCCAGGGGAGCAAAGCCTTCTTTTCCCCTCTCTCTCCACCCCTTCTCTATTTATTATCTCTTTCATTTCTTTCACTTAATAGGTCCACATTGCCCCTGATTTTCTTGTACTCCCCCGGTAAGCCTGGCACACCTGGGCAATGACTCATCTGTGGGCCTTTCCACATCTCCTCCCCAACCAAAGGACCCAGTTTTATATATCCGATGACTGGAAAAATGTTCTCTAGCCCAACTTCTGGCTCCTTACATTTTAACCTTTGTTACTTCTGTTACCCACATACTTGGGGTGTGGGGTTCAGTAGGACACATTCAGATCATGGTATGACCTCTGGCCCTATATCTTTGTCTTGGAATGACTTAGTGAATCATGTGAAATGACTGTTAGCCACATATCCCACTAGACACAAATTAAATGGACCTGCAGTTTAACTTCTCCTTATCCAGACCCCCGACATGCCTGCAGCCACTCTAAAGCCACCGGCTCGAGGGGAAGTGTGGCTGAAGGAAAGCCAGAATGGAAATACAGGGTCCGGCAGAAGTGACGCCTGCGCGAGTGTGGTTGGTAGGGTAATAATATGGGTGTAATAATTTATAGTTTTAATTTGAACATTTCACCTAAAATGTCATATGGTGTGCTTGAGTGTGATATGTTGTGTTATAGAATTACATGCTTATGATTTTGTAATAAAAAAGGGGCATTATTTGTGCCAGACCCTGGATAAAATAGGCTTAAGTCAATTGCAGTTAAAATATTATACATTTGCACATTTCATAAAACATACAACTATGTAAACTCTTTACTAAGTCCCCTCCCAGGATCTTGGAAAGTATGTATACCAGGGACGGACCCCAAGGCTTAAGCTTAATAATTGAAGGTAAATCCATCTCTGATTGGATTAAATGAAACTTTGTCATATGAACCCTGCCTGGCCTGATGGTGAATCACTGTGAAACACAGGTGCAGCTCACACATTAGGGGCTTGAAGAGTGTTTGTTGAGTGAATGAATAAGAGAATTGATCAGCCATTGTAATTAAAGTTTGCTTGAAGAACTAGGGAAGAGTCGTTTGTAATACAAAGTATTTATTTTGTTTCTTTTCCTACAGGTTTTCCTCTGCCCCCAGGTAATAGGTTGGCAATTAGGAGTTAGGCTAGTTCTTTTCTCCAGTCTATCAGTGGAAATTGGGATATATTTATCCCTTTATCATAAATACAGACACAACTGAAGGAGCTTCGGTTGAAAAGGGGCCCAGAGAGGTTTGTTTACCTGTTGAGTAGAGCAAAGGGGCCCCTTTGTGAAATCAAAACTGAGCTCTGAGTCGGCCCCCTGTTCCACCAGAAACCAGGCAGGAACCGTAGTGCGAGCTGACACGGCATTGACCACTGCTGGGTGAGACCACCCATCAGTTGCTGGGAGGGAACGCGGTGAAACCAACCTGCTTCATTCATTCACTCTGAGACAGTTCTCACAAAGCGCATGAGACTGGTGGCAGCAGAGGGCCCGAGGTGTGGTGGGCCATGACTGAGCCATGCTCCTCCACCTCCTGGAACTCTGTGCACCCTACACACCTGGCCCTGACCTTGGCCACATTTGAGTTTCACCACCTCTGCAGCCGGGGCTATGATTCCCAGAGCTTCCATCACGTAGCCCTGGTGAGTCAGCACGCAGCCCTTATGGGAAGCTGCCCATTGCCGCCTAGATGATGCCCACCTCCAGCTTGATACAGAGCTTCCTCCTGCTGGCCGCCTCTCTCCTGTGCCGTCCCATCTTCTATGCACCTGTCCTGCACTTTGCACGTGACGCTTTAGTTTTCTGCAGGCACCATACCGTGTCACTTCTCGGTGGCTTTGTTCAGTTATTCCTCCTCTGTCAGGAGAGCTCAAACCCTCCGCTTCCCCAGGGCAGGTCTCGCCCTGCTTTGAAGTCTTACCTCAGGTAGCAACCCCTCCATCGTGCCTTTGCTGCCTGTGTCCCCAAGGGCTTACTCCCTGTGCATTATCTTCCTGTCCCCCAGAGTTTGGAACAAGGTAGTCACTCCTAAGTGCATTTTGCTATATTGTTTGAGTATATTCAGTTCTGCTATAGCAAACAAATAGAATGGATGGAACTCATTAAGATGTATTATGCATAGGCAGTGAGTAATCTATTGGACAAATAAATTGAGTGTATGTGTGTGAACATAGACAGGAAAGGAAGGAAGGTCCAAGTAGTTACTAAATAATTGTGTTACATGAAATAGACATAAGGTACTGAATATTTATGAGGCCTTAATTTGGATACCCATTGGCATACACATTTTGCCCCTGTGTGGCCTCTTCCCAAGAAATGCAAATGTAACCCATGGCTGCTCAATAGGCTAATTGCCAAACTACAGCTATGGCCATGTGGAATTGTCCTGATAGAGCACGTGTGTGCCCTTCACCCCAGGAACCTTCATGTGTTGTGTCCTCTTGCCTGTCCCTAACTCTGGTCCTTACAGCAATGCCATCCATGGGGAAAGCAGAACCTAGAATTTCGGTTGTGCGGTTTTTTCCACCTGCTTGCACTGTGGCCTAAGTGTGATAACTTACACCATATCTTTTCCCCTTGCTTCTCGCTGTGGGTTTTAAATCCATTCAATGAACCACATGGCTCAAAAATATCAATGTAGTTGGAGAGCCTTTCTGTTCCATGATCCCTGGGAGAGCTTGCTGGGACTTGCTGGGACTTGGAGGCTACCATTGCATCCAGGTAATTTCTCAGCTAACACTACTCAATAAATATTCACCTAAGGAGTGCTTCTGTGAATGAACACACAGCGGAATTCAGAATTGTTTTTCAGGGCCTCCTAGCCTCTTTCATACATAGTTCCACTTACCATATGCAAACCCCCGCAAAAAACCATGAAGACCTGACTGTTGTTGCTGCCTTTCATGCACCCATGATGATTTCCACGTTTCTTGGATAGGCAGGGCAACCTCTTGCACGTCTATAAGCAGGGTGAGCAGATTAGAAGTAGGTGGACGCAGTAGGAAGGGGACACTAGGTGAGAATACATGGTAGGTGGGGCTGTCGTGTTCCAGTCAATGGTAGTGCTGGGAGAAGGGTAAGAATTGAGGCTGAGCAGCCAGTGATGAAGAGGAACCATTCAGGGAAGATGTAGAGAATGTGGGATTTGGAAATACGAATGGGAGAGTGGTGTGAAGGAGAGTGTGGGGCACTGCTGAGGGGCAGTGCTGGGCGCTGGCAGTGCTCTGGGCCAGTGTGGAGAGGAATTCCGGGGTAGTGCAAGTCAGGAGGAGCCTTGGGCATTCGGGATTCTTTGCTTCATGAATTTACAAGGGCGGCTAGTTTCCCCTTTATTGGTGTTTTGCTTGTTTGTCATAGGTTAATACTCCATGTACATTTTACTTACGTATGTTTTTTTAACACTAGATTCCTTCTAGGTTGTCTGATACATGTTTTAATAATACATATTACTTTAGTCTCCTTTTTAAAATGGGTTCCTTGAAGTATAAATAAGCAAATAAATACTCAAACAATTAAATGAGATTTCCTTGTATTGATGGTCTGTGGCCATTCTGAAAAATAACATCTGCCCTCTCCTTGGCTCGCAGGGATTTTATGAGCGTTAATGACATGTCTGAAAAGCGTTTCATTTCCTTGGAAACGAGGTTAACAAAGTGTTTTTCTCTCCACAATGATATAACAAGCCACTCATGCTGTGCTACTGATTTATAATAATTGAAACTTTGCTTAAAAATTTAAGTAGTTGATGGCAGTTCAGAATAAAAATTTTAATATTTTTATATCTCCTACATGTTTTCAGGTGATAGATAGGTGAATGGCCTTTTCATGTCTTAAAAAAAACAAACATTCCATGGTATTTATTCTCCCGTCATATTTTAACTAGTCCTTGCATCAGTTCACGAGGTCATGGACTTGGCCTGTTTTTCATTTTGCAAACATCTGGATTTATAGTAAATGATTCATGCAGCCTGATACATAACTGCCCTCTTTTTGCTCTCTCTTATTATCACTTGTGGAATTCGATTTACCTCCTACCCTGTGAGCTATTCTTTCATTTGGAACAATTTCCTCAGCTATACAAGTCTCCAGTTTATGGAATAATCATGATGAATTTGTTCACTGTAATGGAATAGGCTTTCTGGAGTAGGTTTTCTCATTTTTAGGTAGAAAAATTCATGTCATCCTTTGCAGAGAACACCAAAAAGGCTGAGACCACACCAACAAGGCCCCTGAGCAGAGGTCCCACGCAGGAGAGGAGGGAGGGAACAAAATCGGAATTTTTAGATGCACTGTCCTGCCTTCCTCCTTCTCTTATCATCCCCACCCAACACGTTATATGGTGATTTATAGATTGTATATCTCCCTCCTCTTCCCTTGGCATGTAACTCTCATGACAGCAAGGACTGTACCACTGGCACCCAAAGCTGTGCCTAGCACATAGTAGACACTCGATAAATATTTGTTGAATTAATGAATTAAAGATTCATTCATCTGTCAGTCAGTCAGTAAAATAACAAAGGTAGCAGATACTAATAGTTCTATTTATTGAATGTCCCTGCACAGGATTAAGTAGTGTCTCCCCAAAATTCACATCTACCTAGAACCTCGGAATGTTAATCAGAAATAGGTCTTTTTGCCGATGTAATTAGTTAGATTCAGGTGAGGTTGTACTAGATTAGGGTGGACGCAGAGAAAGAGTCACACACAAGGAGGAAGACCATGATGACACAGGTAGAGAGTTAAGTTTCTGCAAGCCAAGAAATGCCAAAGGCTGCCAGCGGCCACCAGCAGATGGGAGAGAGGCATGAAAAGAGGACCTGTCAGCTCCCAGAAGGAACCCACTCTGATGACACCTTGATTTCTGACTTCTGGTCTCAGGACTGTGAAAGACTGAATCTTGGTTGTTTGGGGTACTGGTTACGGCAGCTCTAGGTAACTAAGGCTATCTGTTTGTGTGTGTGTGTGTGTGAGAGAGAGAGAGAGAGAGAGAGAGAGAGAGAGAGAAGCCCTGAACAAGTGCCTTTATGTGACAATTGTCAATTTACAGATAGGGAAACTGAGGCTCAGAGAAGCTAAATGTCTTGCTGATAAGTGACTGAACCCAACCCAGGTCTTTGTGCTTAGCAAGTGTGCTCCAAACTGTCACCATGCTTGCCAGCGTGGAGCCAGGAGTGTGGGTGAGTTGTGATTTCAGTCAAGGCACCTAGCCCGGGGTCATTCCGTGGCTGCTTTTACCAAGTTATGGTTAGTGAAAGGGGTATAGAGAGGTGGAGGTATATCGTCTTTATGAATAGGTTTGTGCCCAAACCTCCTAACTACCTCTTTATTAAGAGGTTGGAGTCTGCGGGAAAGGCAAGTCAGCCAGAACCAGGGAATATGCTCACTGAATTTCCAGATTTTTTTCTAAGGCTGTGATTCCAAGATCAACTGTGGTCTCACGTGAAAGAGTGAAGGCTTTGAAAACTGGTAATATCTACTGAGGTTGAACATTTGCATGCATATCTCGTGACACTGTATTTTTTCCCCTGGGCATATATAACCAACTGAAATATGTATACATGTTCACCAAAAGGCATGAATAAGAAAGTTCATAGAAGCAGCATTTGTAGTCGTTTCAAGCTTGAAACTACCCAAATGGCCATCTACAATAGAATGGAAAACCAATTGTGGTATATTCGTTCAAAGGCAGATTATACAGCAACAGGAACTAACAAACTAGTGCTCCATGCAACAACGTTTAACAAGATAATATTGAGTGAAAGAAGCCAGCTACAGAAGAACACGTATTGAATGATTTCACTCATATGCATTTCAAAAACAGGTAAAATGTTCTATCTCTGAAGAACTGGTAATAGTTTGCTTTTTGATCTGGGTGCTGTTTACATAAGTGTGTTCAGTTCTTGAAAAAAAAGATCTATATTTATGATGTGTGTACTTCTCTATGCATAGATAATACTTCAACAAAGTTTTAAAAATAATATGAAGAAATTGCAAAAACCGTCGTCTGTCATCCTTTTCTGCTCCCTTCGCTAGAGTGATCTTCCAGCCACACCAGGGAAGAACTGCTCTAACTGGTCTGTATTACACAGTCAGTCAAGGGTTTCCAAACTGCTTTTTATTCTGTGCTTACGCTGCTGTCTGGCTGCAGGAATGGGCCTTTGGACACCTCCATGCTCAGAGGAATGAGGGATCAGTTCCTAAAGTGACAAATGCAAGGGCTGGCAGTCTTCATCACAGAGCAAAATGCAATCCATGTTTCCAGTGAACTGTAGAAAGAGAGATGTCTCCTGGACGCAGGGAACAACTTTTAAAAATGCTTTTATCATTGTAACTTTAAAAAAGAAATAAGACAGGTAAATAAAAGTTCAAGAGAAGACAAGCCATACCCATTTTTCAGCCAGTTGATTGTGATTTTGCATTGGATTTACTTGTCAGCTCCATGTAATACGGGGTTGGCGGTTAGGAAGAGCTGCCTGCTCCTCCCCACACACCCCTGACGACTTTCCCGTGTACTGTCTGATGCTGTCAGGAGAACAAGTCGCTCTGCAGTTGGATATGTAGAATGAAGTAAGGTGGAAATACTCCGGAGAGAAGTGACACTTTGGCTTCATGTCACAGTAGTGGATTCAACGAACGATTAAGTCCTTTCAGATTTTGATGATATTGTCAGAATACTGGTTGCCTAAACCAGAGGGGTGAAGACACCCAAGGGAGAGTGTCAGTGCTTAGGGTGAGGAGAGAAGCCAGGTTCTAAACCATCAATTTCAAAATTATGCTATGTAGATGGGTGTGGGGCAAAGGGCTTGGGAAAATCCCTTTGTCTTGAACAAACTGGCAGACTTAGATGTTTATTGAGGCTGTTCTGGTGTACTAAAATACTTTCCAAATACAGAAAGCATTCTTGACCTAGGGTAAGAGAAACGCCATCTTAGATGGGGTGTGTTTATAAGACTGGCTCCTGGATCCCTAGAACTAACACTGTTTCATTATCTTCTTGCTTGTCCCTTTTGGGATCTGTCCTTCATCCTGGCACCCTGCTCCTTGCCTGCTAGGTTAAGGTCACCTCTGCATGGAAATGTTACCCTACAGTGGATGGATACCATTTTGGTGAGCCGCTAAGCTTTGCTATCAGTATCTTCCAAGAATTGTCTGGACTTCAGCACTGAAAGTACTGTATTCTGCAGACCTGGAGAAATCGGGATGGTTGGTCATCTGAGCTCTGCTACACAGGACAGTTTTGGTCATCTGTTGCTGAGTCTTGGCCCCTCCTAGTCTGCTTCTTGAGATTTGGTCAGACAGTTAATGACAAAGACCAATAGAAATAGGAGGATGAAAGTACTTTTTGTTGACGAAATGGCCTTTGGAGTCTCCGACTTCAGATCACAAGATATGCTTTGGATTCCAGCTATGAATTGACTTTGGGACAGTCACTTTTCTTTTCCGCGAGACTCATCTGTGGACAAAAATGTCCTGCCAAACAAAGTGTTCGCATGAACTTAAGATAATGCCTGTGAAAGTGCTTGATCACAGTAACTGCTCAATAACTATCACTTCCCTTTCCGATCAGTTTACTTTCCTTTCCTTCTTTCTTTTCCTCTCGTTCTCATTCCTTCAAACTCCCAAACACATTGTTTACACTCTGTTGGCGATAATCTCACCGTTGCAGGGTGGTATGGAAGAAGCTGTGGATTAGATATCCCTAGTGTCAAATTCTGGCAGTCACTTTCTAATTGTGGACCTGAAGGAAGTTAAATAACTTCACAGAGACTTGGTTTCCTATAAAATGGGAATAATAAATTCTCTTTTAAAAATGTAATAAATGCAGATATTACAGTTGCTTCTTGTACCCTGTGCCATTCCTACTTGACCCATCTCTCATTTCTACTGTAGCTGTGGCTCCGTGGGGACTGAGGCTCACGCTGCTTGTACCCCAGTGTGTGTGTTTCTGCTTTTAGCTCCTAGTCTTCTTTGGATTGTGCTAATACAGACAGAAAATGGGGTATATGGTATTTCAAATGGAGTCAGATACTAAATGATCACGTGCTTTGATCTAGGATGAGCAACATATAAATGTTTGGACAAAATTTCAGAAACAGAATACAGGTTAAAGAGAGGAGAGAGTCTAATGAGTTAGCCTTGATGTGCACTGGCCACATTAACTTGGGTTATGTTTTCAACGTAATCGGGAGTAGAATGCAATGTATTAACCTGTGAAATATCTGTCCATCAGTATTTATCTCCATCTCCAGAACTTTGTGTCTCAGTAGGCTGTGAAAATCTACTGCAAAGATTCAAGCATTGGCTTCAAAGAATGAGGCTCAAGATTCACTTTTGTCAGTGCATCCTAGAGCATTGCACAGCTGCGTGGGGTCCTGGTGATGTTCCAGTTCTCTTACCCCTCGATAGCTCATTCAAGTGTGCAAGGCATGATGTGTCATGTAAAGTTGAAAAAGACACACTTTGTGCCTTTAAAGAGCCATAGCTTAAATGAGACAAAAAGCAAAGTGTAGAAATACTTTTTCTAAGTGTCTATGTGACATCTCTAATCACTCCCCTTACCCACCCCCCACAAACTTATATAAGGCGTGGGTTCTTCTTAAAGTAGACACCAAGAACTCTGTTTAAATCTAGAGGTGGGTTATAAAAAATATGCAAAATATAAACGGTATGGTTAAAGGAAGCCAGGGAAGGCAAATGGAGCTACATCGGGATGCAATGGCACACAGGAGTGTGTCCACGTGGTTTTGTGCGGCTGCTTGAGGTGGAATGCATATATGGCTTTGAGTTACCTACAGACCAAAGGAAAAGGAAAAGTGGGCATGGTTTCAGGAGTTGTAGTATCCTTGAAATAAAAGAGGATCATTTAAGAGAAGTACAGTTTTTCTATGGAGGCTTGAAAGCAAGGCCTCCCATTGGTCTTTATTAAGAGCACACCACGCAGTAGTGAACATTTTCAAATCTGGTGTAAGGAGAGCTGTTTTTTGGCTGTTTGCTAAATTGCCCCTCAGTATAAGTCTAAGGCAAAAGTCCATTTTAGCAAAGTCAACAGAAAATAAATATTTCTTGTCCTTCAAATGATTCTTTGTAAATATAATTTCTTAACAGTATTTTAGATTTGGTTGATTTGAATCAGGATTTTCACATTGCCTTTTGTTGAAATGTTTTCCATCTCTTTTAATCTATAACAGTTTCCCTTCCCTTTGTTTTTCTCCTTGCCATTTAATTGTTGAAGAAACAGGTAATTTGTCATGTGGAATTTCCCACATTCAGGATTTGGCTCATCGTGTCCCTGTGGTTTCACTGAGTTTTAAGTAACAATTATTTTATTTCCACCACTAGAAGTTTTACTTGGTTCTTTGTAAAATTTGGTCACTTTTTTTTCATTTTAGATTGTCTCTTTCTTATTCACAGCTTTCATTCCCTCATTTAAAAGCAAATCAAATATACTTATCTTTCATCTAGAACCTGATGATGCCATTATCTGCAGCCGTTAGAGGTCTGGTTCTGTTCTTTGTTGTTTTGGATGACTCTGGCTCGTGTGTGCTTGTCTCCTGGTAGACTTTGTAATTTTTGATTGTGAGTTCACGCGAGTTCCTATTTGTTCATATCTCTGAGGGAGCTCTGTGAGACCTGGGCTGAGGGTTTGTTTCTCTGGGTGGATTTCCAGTTGCTTTGCCGAGTACCTGGGAGCACCACATACCTGAGTCCGCTTTAGATGAAATTCTCCTCTAGGTCTTCTGGGCTGCACAGGCGTGTGATTTCCAGCCCTGGACTCCTCTGTGGGGCCAATTTGGGTTTTCGAAATAGCAGAGGAAGAATTTTTGTTATTGTTTTGTTTTTTCTAACCTCCATCCCTGGCCAGAGTTTCCTTTGTGCTTGCCATGGCTGGACAGGCTCTCCTTCAGTTCACCGTTTTCCTGTGGGAGCGACCCCTCTGAATCCCAGCTCTATGCAGGTGGGTCTCCAGTGTGGCTTCCTGTCTTGCGCAATGGCTGGCTGCCTTAGAACTCTCTTACCTCTCTGGTCTCAGCCTCAGCTTCTCAGCAGGTCTTTGGGTGTTTCACTTATTTTCTAAAACTGATAAAATATGTCTATACAAGTGTACAGCTTATATACATTATAGTTACATGGAATAATATATGTGTGAAATCTTTTTTGTAGCTGGCAGATTTCAGGATTTATGGCCTACCATTTTACCAAAATGGAAGTCTTAATAAGACAATGCCCACTGATGGTCTCATCCCTTGACCCCTGCTCTCTGCACACCTCAGGCCCTGCAAATTCACCCTCTATGTAGTCATCACAATTTCAAATGCAAGTCTGACCAAGTCCCTCCTGGGTTAAAACCCCCTCCCTGAGGGAGCCTGGCCTCCTCTTCCTACCATTTGAGGCTCTCTGGGGTTTGCAGGTTGGCCCTCCAGCTCCTACCTCTTGACACACATTTGAGAGTTGGTTCGGCCACGCTGACTTTTAGTTCTCCTGTTTTGAACCATGCTGTCTTTCTCTTTGGTGCCTCACCCTTGTTGACCCCTTGGTCTGACTTACCCCTGGTGCCCAGTTCTGGATGAAGTCCCACCAACCTTTTAAGATTCAGCTCCTGTATTTCTCCCTTGAGAGATCTCTCTGCCTCCCTTCTGCCCCTCTCCCACACCATCCCAGCTCCATGCAGGCGTGCAAAACGGCCTGAGGATATCCTATCCTTGCTCTCCCTGCTTGCAGCCCCCTTTCCCCATCTCTCTCCCACAAGCCCAGCAGATTCAGTGCCCTCTATCTCTATAAGCCCCTTGGGGGCTGGGGCTGGATCTCGCTCATTTGTGTATTTACTGCATTTACCATTCTTCTTAGCACTTAGTAGCTACTCATTAAATTTCTTGGTTACCTGTAGAAATAATTCCTGTCTTTGTTGCTAGCAACACTATGAATTGGGAAAATTTTCCTGAGCTCCAAGATTTTAATTGAATTCCAAACTTCTTAGCTGTAAATGCGAATAATAATGTATATAACTACCTTACAGGGTTTTGTGAAGATTAAATAAGAAATCCTTAATTCACTGGCTCGCAGAGTATATCATTATAAGCGTTAGTTCCTATTTCCCTTGTTTTCTGTTAAAACACCTGTTGATGCAATGCTAACATATTAATAATAAAATTCTGAATTCTATTTATATAGTAATAACAACGATGATAGCTATGACTTTGCAGCTTATCATCTGCCAGACACCACTCTCAGGGCTTTAAGTAGATAAATTCAGTGAGTCATCACAATAAGCCTGTGAACGAGGGGATTTTATTACCCCACCTTACAGTTGTGGAAACCGGGGCACACATTTATTAGTGGTAGAGCTGGGATGTGAAGCCAGGTGGTCTGGTTCCAGTGTGTGCTTAACCAGCTCCTTACCCTGCCTAGCTCAATTTCCACAAAAAGAGTTGGTGGTTTTATCTTTCTTTCAAAGAGGAAGAAATTGAGGTTCATCGTGGGTAGGGGACTAAGCCAAGGTCCCAATGCTAGTAAGCAGTGGGGCCGTGAGCACCGTGGCAGCCAAACAGTCACTTTCGGTGTGGGCTTTGGTTGGAACTTCGCCAATATTAAAATGGGCTCAAAATCTGAGCCGGGCTCTAGAGCCTATACGTGTCATGATAATGTATCATGTTAATAAGAGTTCTGTTTTTTGGTATAGTTAAGAAATCAGAGACCCATCCTTTTGGGTGGCTCTAAAAAAATGTCTAAAGTAGAGTAAAATGAAAGTAGAGTATTTTACATTGATATTTAAATTTTAAATAGAGTTTCTAGTTTCTAATTAGCTCAAAATTGGAGGCCTTGTAGCCTTCCCCACCTCTTCGAGGACACCCCTGCTTTCAGGAGGAGGTGGAGGACAGCGAAGCCCCACAGGGCGGCAGGCAGATGCGTTTTCCAGCACACCGTCTGGGACGCATTTTGGTGACCAGCTCCTGATATTTATGTGAAAAGGAGTACGACTGGGTTGCTCTTTCTTCTCCTTGTGTTTTGCCAGAGGTCACTCTCACAAAGTTGGAAGAAATGGGGTGTGTAGGAATTTGGGGCTGGTACGTTATTTATTTACTCAGCCATATTTTAAAGGCTGAAAGCCAGCCAAGAAGTCTGTGGAATGCATTGTCGCGAGAGGTCAGCGAGTCAAGTTCTGGGGCTGCAGTTTCACAAGGGCCAGGTCGTTTTGTGACCATTGGTGGTATTTGTAGTAATGATTAAGCCTTAGGCTTCAGGAGAGCTTGAGTTTGGGGTGGCGGGCGGTGGGAGCAGAAGAAACGGTTCTCCTCAGTCCCAGTCTTTGAATACCAAACTGCATCCCCTCCCTATATGTACTTTGAAGATGAGCCTTTGCGGGGATAGAAAGCATCATGTAAGAGCTGTGAAGAGAAACATCAGAGGATGGGACAGAATCCACGGTTGTCCTCAACGAGGGACCTGAAACACGCCAGGAAGAATGATTGTAATCGCAAGGTTGGGATTCGGTGCTGACAGGTGCTAGGGTGGCAGAGATTACCTGGACCAATTTCCTCATTTAAAAAAAAACTGTTAATAGCGTGGCATATTTTCGTTCTTTGTAGACATTCCATATTCTCAGGGTATCTACTCTGTAAATGGCATCCACTCTGGACGTTTATTTTATTTTATTTTATCCTGACATCCAGCCAATGAGGAAGCGACTGCCATTACCCATGTTTCAGAGTGTGGAAACTGAGGCTCAGAGAGTTTAAATAAACTGCTCAAGCTCAGAGAGCTGCTTGCCTCCAAACCGATGGTGTGCTTTATTAAATTACCTAGCTTCCAAGGGAAAATACATAAAGAGACAGTAATAAAAGAAAACACGGTATTATCCTAGCACCTGAGGGTGCCTCTTGTTAGCACTTGGCATTAACAGATTTGGAAAGGATGCCCAGCCTGCTTAAATGATCAGCTTAGCACTCGGGGTTTGCTGTTGCTGTCGCACAGAGCACTTTTTGTAGCTCGGCATGCAGCGATTTGGGTGACGCTGTCTCCCCCAGGAGGCAATACATTCTATGAGTGAAGGGATTGTTTCTACTTGTCCACTTCTGCATCCCCAGGGTCCGACTCATACTGGACTCACATCAACGTTTCCTAATGAATAAATGAATGGACAGAGCCAAGTAGTGCCAAGTTCTGCATTTTTCCTGCCCTCCTCTAAGTTTTGCTTTGATCACTGGGAATAGAGAAGTGTCATAATCTTGTCCCCCCAGGGAGCTTGACCTCTTGATGACATTTTCAAGGCTGCAGTGAAATGTTGACATCAGGTGTGTAGTACCCGCTTTCTCCTTTTTATTTTTATTTTTTAAATCTCCTTCTACCTGCAAGAAACCTGTCTAGGTGGATGGGCCTGTGCCGCCCGAGGCAGGTTCTGGAACCTCCTTTGGAGCCCCAAGGGCACCTGAAGGGAGGGTGGCAGCCCTGGGCCAGTAGTGAAGGGGCTGCCAGCTGGTTGGAATGGCTGATGACTGGGGACATGTGGGGGGAACAGTCATGTGTGGGAGTCCTGGGTTTGAAAGGCTCCCTGATGTGATCATCCTTATTACAATGTGCCTTGAGCCACGTACTGGAATTTTCAAGAGAATCCAAGAAAAATGGAAGGGAAATAAAATGTCCCTAGTGGGAATAATCTCTAGAAGAGAAAAATAGGTGTGATTCTCTGGTTTCTAGACAAGATAATTCAGTACGATGGCATTTTATGGAGGAGCAGCTATCCTCTAGAGCAAAAAGAGAAGTGTCCCCTCAAAGATCCGCTGAGCCCTGGTGAACATGCAGCCAGACTTCAAGGCAGCCCTGCACTGAGGATTGCAGTGCAATTAGTCACATAAATACCAAGACATGCAGACTCCCCCCAGACTAAAAGGTCTCTGGGACAATTAGAGGACAATGGCCCCCTTGCCCCCGTGTCATGCACATTAATGTCACAGGCCTCAGCAGAGGACTTGGGGTGCTTTGATGCCCAATGTGCTCAATTCGGTTTTAGAGATTTCCAAATCCTTGCACCTAAGCACATGTCCTCCACAAACAAATAGCATCGGGACAGAATTCTCTAGCAGGCTGCGGAGACTTAATTACCTCAACTCGGAGGTCTTCCCACTGCTGAGAGCATCCCAGATACTTGGCAGCATTAACATTCCTGGAATTGTATTTGGCTGGCCTTTGTCAAGGAGTTGAATCCGGCCTCATTAGCTCAGGCTCGTGGGGCATTCGTGTCTCTGACAACAGTTTAATTATGGACATTGTTTACTAATCAGTATTACATTGACAGACTAGAGGGCTAATCTGAAGATTAACACAATAGCTTGTTTTCGTTTTATTCTTTCAGCCTGTGAATGTAAGAGTTAAACAAACCTGTGTTTGTAGCCCTTGTTTTCTTAATGAGATTGGGAGACACATTTTGAAGCATTGCAGGGTTTCTACATCTCTCTTCTTCAATTTAATTTAGCCTGGTATGGCTAAATTTAAAGAGAGAAATGATAGCTTTGAGGAATGTTAAGGTTGGACAATCCAAGGATTTGGGCATCGGCTAGTTAAGACAACTGAATTTAGGAAATTTTGTCTTAAGCCTTTGTCAGTACATACACAGACCTTTTTCCAGAGGTCAGTGGTCATTCTGGATTCTTAGGGGTGAATTTTACAGAAATTTTAAGATGAGCACTAGAAAATTCTCTTTATGCTCATTTGCTTTTCTACGTATGTCATTAAAGATTCAGCTTGCTTCTACTTTGCACGTTGAGAACTGTGAGGACAAAGCATTGTGAAAACATTATTTGGGAGATAAATGGGTCATTCTCAGACAGACTCTGGAACTTCACGACTGATTCTGATATCTTTGTATGAAAGTGGTTCAGTGAATAGGAGTTTTGATTAGTTAAGGAAATAGCCTTGAGCACTTACAGGTTTAATCCTTCCAAACTCTTGAATATTGGAGAAGGCCAGTGGCCAGAGAACTCCAGCTTCCAAAGTCAGAATTGCCCCCGGAACAGAAGGCGAAGGTGAAACAGGGGCACAGCAGTGAGTTCCGGCAGGATCTCGGAGCCAGATCTGGGGTTGTCTTGACTGTAACACTGGCTGGGTGGCAGGCCTCTGGGGGTGGCGGAAGTTCAGGAGAAGCAGATGTATTTCATCTCATAGATGTAGGCAGAACCCCTGGGCCCCAAGCCCAGCAGGAACAGGCTTGTGTTTTTCAAATAAGGCTTGACCGTGCTGTCCTTCGGGGTCGGGGACCCAACTCTACTGACTGAAATACCGAGTGGGCGTGAAAATCCCTTTGCTCCCCACTACCCTGGTGGTCAGGAGTATTGGACCTGGTGATGGAGGCTCTGAATATTTGCACGGCTGGGCAAAGGGTGACAAAGCTGTTAACCTCAGGGCCATACCAGCCGGTTGATGAGGGTTGTTTGCCCTGCTGTGCTTTCTTTTTATGTTTTTTTTTTTAGCTGAATTAGTAGCCAACCTAAAAACACTGTGATTTCACATGCAAATCTAGATTTCTGGCTTTTCTTGATTCAGTTGGAGGCTCCGAGAGCAGAGACAGCATTTCTACAAGGAGTTCACTGTCTGCAGTCTGGGATGTGTGTGTCCCATCCCCAGGCCCAGATCACTCAGGTCCCTGCCTGTCCCCAGGCACTTACTGTGTGTGAGGGAATTTGTGGAACCCAGGTGGCCCCTCTCACACAGGTACTGGCTGTTAAAAATTAGAGGATATTCTTTTAGGTAAAAATTTCCTTCCCTCTTTCAGAATGTAATACTTTGGTGCAGATGTCCATTAAGCCACTCATCCCCTAGTGACAAGTGTGAATTGACTTGTCAGATAGTACCCCAGAGTAGGAGAAGGGAAAAAGAGGAAGAAGAGGCTCAAGGAACGGCACTGTGATCACCTGGGATTGGGCTGAGGGCAAGGATAGGGCAGAAAGCCAACGGAGCTGACTCCCCCACACCCATTTGTTTGAAGCCTCCCCCCAGACAAGGGAGGAAGAAGAAAGCTGTCTTGAGGCCTGCTATAGACTGAACGTTTGTGTCACCTCAGAATCCTTATGTTGAAACCTAATTCCCAGGGTGATAATATTTGGAGTGGGAGGGGGAGGCGGAGGGCAGGCGGCTCTGGGAGGCGATTAGGTCGTGAGGGTGATGGCCTCATGAATGGGATTAGAGCCCTTTTAAAAGAGACCCCAGAGAGCTCCCTTGGCCCCTTCACCGTGTGAGGACACAGCAGGAAGATGGCTGGCCATGAACTAGGAAATGGGTCCTCACGAGACATCAAATCTGCCAGCACCTTGAGGGTTGACGTCTCAGCTTCCAGAACTGAGATATAAATTTGTGCTGTTTATAGCCACACAGCCTACGGTATCTTGTTATAGCCACCTGAACGGACTAAGATTGGACCACAGAGGCTCTAATGCTTCTAGTTAATACAGATATGGGGACTGTTCTACTTTCATAGGTTTCTGGAACATTTTGAGAGGAGGGAGAGAGTTACGGGGTGACTATTAAGGAAATGATTATGCAGATAGTTTTGAACAATGTCATTACATAAATCATCTCTGTTTAGCCACTTAAAAGAGTGTATATGATTATTTTAATGTCACCTCCTCTGAACTGTCTATCTGGAAGAGGTACCACAGGTGGCAGGGTGGCCAGAGGCAAGGAGCTAGAGTAAGGAGGGGAAGAAGAGAGGACGGTCCTCTCTTTGAATGCCCGGGCACTGGCCCTGAAGCGCAACTACGCAGGCCTCGCCCCACTGCTCCATCCGTCAGCATCCCCACAACTGTGTTTGTCCCGCTCACGGTGAGGAGCCTCAGATTCAGCCAATCCTCGTGGTGTGATTCAGCCTCTAGGAAGAATGAATCAACATTTTAAAGCCTGCCTGAACTTACTGTAAACAACCTCTCTCTACTAAAAATGCACCGCCATGTGATTTGGCCCAGTGCTAGGATGGTAGCTCCATTTTGCAATAATCACATTTGCCTTTAAAATAACACGGCGGCAAGGAAATGCACCTTGTTGTTGGCCGTGTGCATGTTTTCTTAGGAACTTGAAAGGACTCCTCTCTGAGTCACCTTAGCTGCTCCTCTGAGTCACTTCTGAGACTCAGGGAGAGAGGAAAGACAGGGAAGTGGGCAATGGGAAGGCCTAGGCAGATTGCAGCCTTGTTGCCGTGACCTGCCCTCATGCTGCTCTTGCCTGCTCTGACCCGGTGACATGTGCCCAGACTTGCTCTGGCCTCGAAGAAACTCCTGAAAGGCACTCGTCCTGCTTACCAGGATGGAGTAGACAGGTTTTCTACCAGTGCCAGCATGTTCGGTGTGTGCACTGCATGCGGTGCTGTACCTTTTCTAAGGCCGGATTCTGTCTCTCTAAGGCTGGTCCCAGGCTCATGTGTGTGCTGCCGCACGGCACACAGAGACTGCCTGCATTCCTTGCTTGTCCATGAGGTGTCCATGGACTTGGGGCTCCTTGAGTCCTAGTGGAATTGGTGCTCTGTCCCTCCTCCTTCTGCTTGGGATCCAGAAGCCCCCACAGTCCCTGAAAGAGCCTTTGTCTCTTTGATGACAGCTCAGGCATATTTCCAACCTGTTATTTTTCACTGAAAATGTGCGTTTCCAGCTTTGTGGTTCCCTGGAATCAGAATAAGTGCATTCTAAGTTTTGCTTCATTATTTGTTAATTTGGTAAACACATGCAAATTAACTTAACTGTTCTGAACCTCAGTTTTCCCAGCTGTATAAGGGAGATTGTAATAGTGGTAACTACCGCTTGCTTTGCTCACTTACAGAACCTCCATCATTTACTGAACCCTACTTCAGAGAATTGTTGCAAGAATTAAATAAAATAATTTCTGTAAAGTCCTCATCAGGGTGTTCGACATCCATTGATTGTTTAGTCAATGCTACTATTGCTATATCTTCACGGATGTGAGAGCCAAGAAGGTGAACTTTTAAGCTTCACAGGGTGTGAATTGCTCAGAAACCTCATAGCTACTATGAGTTTCTGAGCCTTGAGAACTGGACCTGGACTCCAGTCCTCTTGGCGGGTAACTCAGGCTGACCTCACTCTGGTCTGTGCGGGAAGTTCATTGCTGGCAAAGGGAAGAGCTTGCCTTGCAGAGGCACATGGGCATCCCTGAAGGGAGAGTCCAAATTCACCAGCCGGTCTTCAGCCAGCTTGCTGGAGCCAGGATCTGAGGCTACAGCAGTATTCTGACTTCCTAAACTATTTGAGTTGCTGCTTTTCTTCTGCATCCTAGGACATATTAAAAGCAGTGCACACAGAGAACTCTTTGGCCCATGTTCACAAGCTGAGCCAAATTCAGAGCTGAAAGTTAGACATGAAATAGCAAACAGAAGCAAGCCAGACAGACACTCACACCTGGCTGCTAGGAATGAACAAAACAGATGCCCGGAAAGTCGGCGAGAATTCATATGTGAATGCAGAGGCTTATGGATTTACCACGTTGACTCTAGCAGCTCCTACAAGACTTTCAAAGTGAGGGAGTGCCCCCTTAGGATTGCTGGAGCAGCCAGGCACCTGCGCGGGGAGCCACGCCCGGCGAGTCCCGGGAGGACTCTGATTTATGGACAGAGGGATTCTGAGCTCAGCTGCATTCTTGTGGCTGGGATCAAAAGGGCTTTCTCACTGACCACAGATCACATCCCGGGAATCCTCCCCAGACAGAACATTCCTGAGAACAACTGCGGCCTTGGCCACAGCTCATGGGGTGGAGTGAGACTGGGAGGTTACATATCCAGGGGGATGGTGTTTTTACTACCCTAAAACAAAGGTTTTATGTACCCCCAAACAAGTGAGCTGCTAACTTGGGAAAAGTTATACTTTTTCTCATCTTGCCTAAGTGCAAATTGGTTAGTAGAAAATGAGCTAAACTGAATTTTCATCCTCCAAAATTACTTCTCTTCTTTGGGACTTTGTTTCTTCACCTATGAAATGGGAAATTCTTGCCACAGTCCTCACTATTCTCTATTGCCTTACATATGGCTGGCTTGCTTCACTCATTTACCTTACTTCCCTGATGCCATTTGGAATCTGAATTTGCAATCTGGGACTAGATCAGGCCTCTCCCATTCCCCATTCCCTAGCTGTAACATTCTTGAAAATCATAGTGGGAGTAGATTTCAGAATTTTTGATCATTTGATATGCTATGTGTCTCTTGGATCTAGGCATTTGGAGCAGTAGGAGATGGAACTAGACAGAGCTAGGGCTAGGAGTGCGGGGCCTGTTGGTGGAGTCAGTCTGGAAATTCCAAGGCAGAGAAGAGTGTCAGTGGTGAGTAGGAAAGCCTGCATACAGGGTTGACACACCCAAGATATTCCATTGTTTGCTTTGCCTGTGTATTCTCAAGAGTTGGCTTGCTCACTCGTTCCAGGGCAACTTGTCCCTGAAAGGGTCAGCTAACTTGTGCTTTCTTCTCTGATGGGGTGTGTAAGCCTGGCAGGGAGAAGAAAGGGATGAGGGATGCTGGGCTTCCTCCTGCCAGCCAAGACCATTTATGCAGCTCTCAGTTGACTACATCTGTGTAAGAAGAACAAAAGCGCTCAATAGAACTGGAGCTCCAAGTCCGCTTTTGGAAGATGGAGGAGATACTGTACCCAAAATGAGCCGGTGTAAGGCCGAGGGGGCTGCACAGACCTCCTTTTGTTTTTATGCCACTCTTGATGAAGTCACAGCCAAGAATTTTATTCCAGGAAGAAATAAATTGTTTCATACTTGTAAGTCTATAGAGATAGCACTAGTCATAGTATTTAAAAGACTGTTAACACAAGTATTAATATTTACATCTGGTCTGTGGCTTCTGCTTCTGGCATAGTAACTTGAAGTAGTGCTTAAAATCCTGTACAGAAGAGGAAAGTTAATGCTTTGGTTAATTAGAGATTTCTCTCCTGCCCTTCCTAATGGACTGAGCAGTTGATAATTGTGGTGCTGATAACTTGCCTTTCTCCCCAAGCATGGGGCCAAGCGGAGGGGTATGGGGGAGAGAACTGAGTGGGTGGGGAGAGTATTGTATAGTAATGAGAGTATGATATGATAAATGTCTCCGAGCTCACAAGATGGTATCCAAAACCCAAGAAAAACAATATTCTGAATACTGAATCATTAACTGAGGGAGCAGGTCTTACCCACAGACTGGGGAACATTTGTATTCCAGCTTTCTTTCTACAAAGAGAACCCATGGAATCAAGGATGGTAGGCTGTCTGTTTGGAAAGTGGGCTCTGATAAATACCAGGTAGAGGTACGAGGCCGCTTGGAGATCTAGCTATCCAGTGGATGAGAAAATAAAATGCTTACATTTTATTACATTAACATATAGAGATATAGGTGAATTACCTTATTCATGTAGTTATACATCTATATTCCAAATCACCTACTATATAAAATGATTTAAGTTAGAGAAATTGCATTTTTCACTCCCATAGTTTATGAAATGACCTTATTGAAACCTTTCACCTGTATTGGTAATATCCGGGCCTTCTTTCTGAGTCCTCTAACACAATTTGACATTGCAGGTGGTGCTCACCTCTGTTTCAGACACAGCAGTGTTTGAGTCTATATTTATCCGAAGCACAGTTATTTATCCATTTATATAACATTCAGGAGTTATTTTGTTTTTCATTCATTTTCTATGGGTAGCTGTGATCTCCACAATGTAACCTTTACTCCAACTTTTAAAAGTGTCTTTCAAAAAGCTCCTTGGCAATGACACATATTTGCAATTAATCTGGACTAAATCCATGCCCAAGAAAAAGCGGAGAGAGAGAAGTGGGGAGGAAAGCTGCCCCATAGAACCTGGGAGGGTCCCGTGGTTCGCAGAGAACACAGGGGTGGGCAAAAGTAGGTTTACAATTGTTCAGATGGAAGAAGACATGCAGGTTATGATTATTCCAGTAGCATTGTTAACCCTGTGTTTTGTGTACTCACAAATGTAAATGTCCTTTTGCCCACCCTTGTGTGTACATAGGCACTTTCATGTATGGCTCTGAAGAAAAGCCATGTCTGAAGTCAAAATCAGGGGACACTGCCTTTGCAAAGGGGCATCTTATTCTTTTGTGTGCTGCTCCAGGGTGCTTGGGTGTGCTTGGGCAGGCCACCAGGGGCATGTCCATGAGGCCTGGGGAGAGCCCTGGGTGACCTTCCTGACAAGAGACACCCAGAAGGACAACCCATTACTCTGGAGAGAGCAGGGGCTCCCTCTGAGGGGGCAAAAGTACTAAGTGAAGGCTGGTTCCCAGTGTCCTATGGGGTGACATCACCCAAGTTATCCATTATGTTTGGAACGAGACATTCCACACACACCCCCAACCCCAATCTCAAGAAACTGGTACCGAATTACCAGACAAGGGGAATTTTGGAAATATTATTTAAATGTATGACAACATTGTGTGTGTGCAACTTGAAAAAAGTATTAAGCCTTGTTGGAGGAGGGCCCTGAGCCCAGCACAGCAGAGCCAGCAGCTGTGGCAGAAGAGTGACTTTGTCACAACGCCCTGTGTGGCTTCACCGTCAGGGGAGCTAGGAGCACAGCTTCAGCCAGGAAGGGCAACATCCCCCACGAGCCCTGTGGGGAGCATAGCACGATAAGGAGGAGAATGGATTTCAGGGGACAGCCCAGAGGATGACTCAAATGGAGGACAGAGAGCCGGGTGAGCCGTGGAGAAGATCCTTGAGCAGGAAGGCAGGTGCTGTGGACTGTGTAAGCCAGATCCCAGAGCCATACATGTTTATTTTTTCAGATAACCCAGGCACTTGGCATATCTGGTGCAGAAGTCCCAACACATCGTCTATGACCAAGAATCCTTAGGCAAAATTTAAAACAAATGCCAGTTACTGGGCAGCACTCCCTGGAGATTCAGACGCAGTAGCGAAGATGTCCTGAACCAATTTTTAACAAGAACCTGGGTGATTCTGATGTGCATCCACATCGAGGGCCCACCGCTCTGGGAAAAGTTAGAGAGAAAATATTTCTTGACCTTAATTCTCTGTTGTGAAATACTCAGAGAAATTAAAACACTAGCTCCTAAAGCTCAGAGCATGTTTACTAACTGCAGAAGTCTTCTTAGAAATAATCAAATTGTATTTGCTTCATCCATCTGCCTCCGGACCTGGATCCTCCTGCTCTCCACTCCCATCTCTTCCTTCCTTTGTCCGGATTGGAGGACTCTTCCCTGGGCCCCGCTGCCCAAGCCTGGCTCCTGCTCCCGCCCGTGCAGGAACTCTTCCAGGCTGAGTCCTTTCTGCCACATGCTCAGTAAAACGGTTCCCAATTTCTGATTTTTATTTTTCACTCTTGCTTGGATTATTTACCCTTTGATACTGATTATATAATCTTATTCTCCATTCCTGAGTCATTTGACTAGAAATGGCCAAGGGGCACTTTTCTATTTTTAATGATAACCAGAGAGCTGGACTCTCCTCAGAGGTCAATTTCATGCAAGTCTCACCAGGCAAATCCATCTGCAAGGGGACTCTGGCCAAGAGGGAGCACACTGAAAACTCCATACCTCTAACCAGCCTCCTTATGGTAGTTTCTTCTTACATTTTGTCATTTGCAATAGACCACAGTCTTATTGGTTCTGTGTCATTTTGCAGAAAGTTGAGGCAAGATGCTCATGCCTCAGTTTCTCTTGCTGTAAAATGGAGGCAATAATGTAATATTATACGCTGTAAATTTTTCACAAAGAATTTTGACATGTAAATGTGGCTGGTTCAAGTATAACTAAGCCAAAATGTGTTCATTGTTTAAAATGGAAACCTGCAAAGAACAATTTGATAGTAACTGCATTTTCAATGAGCAGCTTGAGGTCACAGTTCATAAAATAGTCCTGCACCACTTGGGTCGTTTTCTGCAGAATTTGTAAACCGAAGGGACGGAATGCTCTCTGCTGTGTAGATTCTGCATCTGCTATTTCTTACAACTGCTTCCCTGGGGCACAAGTGACCGAAGCAGTGGAGTTAGTAGAGAAAACAGGTGTGCCTGTTCAAAGGAGGAAAGTAAGTGTATTTATGAAAATGATCTCCCCAGCACCCTAGTTCCTCTCCATGAGAGATTCACAATCCAGGCATCCCTGTGGGCAGAGTTGACTGGTGCAGGGCTGGCTACGTGCGTGGACTGTCCAGCTTGTAGCTTGACAAGTTCAGGACGGAAGATTGGCCCCTGCCTGCGGGATAGGAGACACACGCTCGTTCTCTGTGGCACTGCAGACTTCCTTCGGCTTTAGCTTGTTGAGATTCTGCCAGTGGGAGTTAGAGTGCTGTGCTCATCTGGGTACGTGCTTTGAAAGCACGAACTCTAGAACCGCTCATTGGTAAGTACAACAGGTCAGGAAAATGATGCTTTTATTTCATTTTGAAGCTGTTTTTTCAAGAACCTATGGTTGTAGGGGATGGCAAGTCAGAACCAAAACGTAAGGGATCTGAAGGTTTAATCTTAGAGGAGACTACCAACCCCTCAAAAGGGTGCCCAGCCTCTGTCTCAAGGTCCCATTACTCAGTGAAGAAAATAAGGCCCAGGGTCTATCTGCTCTTAACATTTGAAGATTTGGAAACTGGGTCTTGTCAGTACCTAGGAACTCTAGACGACTATCCCGTGTCCACAAAACTTGAAAGACATCGTACAAACCAAAGTAATGATGGTTCAACTCACACTGAGAAACGACCTGTCAAATGGGCTAGACCCCCTTATTGGTTGGGTAAAATATTTTTATTAACTTACAACAAGAAGTAAAATTCTCAAGTGCACCAGGCATTTATACCAGCTTGTCTAGTACTTTTCTCTGTCCTGCTACAGAGAAAACTAGAACACCATCAGAAAGTTGAATATTGAGCATGGACAGTGACTTTGTCAATAGTAATGTTGACTGCATCAAGCCATATAGTCCGATGTCTCAGAATTTATGCCAGCGAACTGGATGTTTGAGCCAGGGGTTCAGAAGCCCTTCTTCCCTGGGTAGTACTGGACGCTTCCTGTCACATTTGGATGATCTCTTTCCTTGTATTCTGATGTCAAATTTCTTTGCTCATGCAGTGTTTCTCAATGTGTCTTATGGCTCACCAGTCCTACCAGATTCTTCGAGGATAAAAGATTCTGGGGTTTAAAATTCAGCACTGTATACCATATCCTCACTTTGTGGTTCACTATGCTCCTTAGCACACTAAAAGTTCTGAGCAAACCTGTTTAACTCAGTTTACTCCCACCTTTTCCAACCTAACTTGATAAAGGAACACCTTCTTTGTGGAATATCTAATAGCATCCTGAGAAACTAGGTGTTCCAGGGAATACTGTTTGGGAACTGCTAACACAGGCATGAGGGCCACCAGCTGGGTAACAGTCAAGGCCTCTTGCTCCTTGCATTTTGCCTGGATAACACTCAGAGTTTTGTGTGTGCCTTACTGTTGTCTCCTGGTCCTGCCTGTAATGAGAGAAGACAAAAGAATCGAGGGAAAACAGGGTAAACCTAAAGAAAGGTAAAATGGCCCTGGGGGGAAATAAGTTCCCAGAGGCCAGAATGGCTGGCTTCTGAATTTCCTTCTAGGTTCTGAATATTGGTGTCTCTAAAGACTCCTTTCTTGGGTTGCTATCCTTTTTTTCCTTTAACTCATGGAGAAAAATACTACCACTTCGTTTAGTGGGACAGGGAAGATTTTCTGAGAACCTACGTGAGTCATTACGAGTTTTTATTGGTGATGGCGTTTGAGCCTTAGCAGGTGGCGTGTTGGGAAAAGGCCAGGCTTGACACTGGGAAACCTGGGGTGACGCCCCAACACCTTGGGCGAGTGACTTCAGCTCTCTGACCTTTAGAGTCTTCTCCAGCAACTCCGATGGGGATAACAATGCGGGTTTATAATGTCATTGTGAGGATCCAATAATGGGTGGGTAACATCTAAGAAAGCTAAGCGCTGAGCAAAGTATTTCATGTGCTTTGTTCTTTTTAATCTTCCTAAACAATTCTGTGTAGGAGGCACCGTGGCAGCAGAGATGGAGGCGTTGGGAAGCAGTCTTCTCAAGGACACACAGCCAGTATGTCCTTGGTGGGGCTGGAATTTGAATCCGGAAGTTCTCTTTCTCTTCTACAACGCTACATGCAGAAGCCTCATCTAGCATATAAGTATGTAATCCACATTTTAAAATAATTGGTTTTCTTTTTATTTAACATAATTAGCTCATAGTCAAGTGATTGAACTGAATCATGTTAAGTATGCAACTCTGGATAAAGACAGAGAAGATAACCCTCTAGAGAAGAAAAATCTCAAACATATATATATAAAACATATATTACATAACATTAGATTTTTACTTATACATTTTGTAACATAAGGATTTTTATTAGATCATATTTATGAAGGTCTGCGTGATGCTTGGTAGACACTGCATATGGGATGTTTTTGGTTTTGGTGGTGTTCATATACGGTTATATTGGACTAAAAGCTCCATGTTGGCAGACTGTCATATTTAAAGGGAACATTTGTGATCACCCAACCTTTTGGTGGTTTCTCACATTTTGAGATCTATCTTTCCAAGGTAGAAGCCACGTAATGCCTCTCTCAGATTCTGTGGCCACAGGGCAGGCCTGTGACCTAGGCCCTGTGACATGGCCCATGCAAGGTGGACTTGGCAGTGAGCCACGGGAGGCGATGGCTGCATGGGAGGGAGCCGATCCTCTGCTCGGATTGGCGGTAGAGGTGTGTGGAGGAGGCAGCAGCGCGGAGCTCCTGAGCTCCCGTCCTGAGGGTCACAGGTACTGAGCATTGTATTTAGAGAAGCCCCGTGCTGTGGTGGAACATCATTCCTGGCTGTGTAGCTTCCGGGTTTGGCACTCTGGCTTCTCTAGAGAGACCTGGCCTGCCTGATAATACTGTTTAGTTTCTTTTTTCATTTAAATTTGTCAGACTGGATTCTGTCGTAATCCCAAATCATCACCAATACACCATGCAATTATAGTGCCTGACACTCTGCCAGGCACACGGTAGACAGTTGATGGCGTGCTTGCCGAATGCCTACATGGAGGGCAGTTGTGAAACATTTTGGTGGTGGGGCGGTGAGTGTGTGTCATGCATGTATCCGTGTGCATGCACGTGCATGTGTGTGTGAATCCTGCTAAATCTAGTAAAGCTAAAAAAGCTTTGGTCCTGATTGCCTCGGAATCTTTATTGATTTGTTATAGGGGCATTTTTTTCTACCTGTGACTTTGTAGGAGCATCGAAAATATTAACATATCACTTCCTCACATCACTGTTTTGAGGGGCTGTTACTGCCAATGTATATACATAGATTTAAACCAGGTTTCCCTCCTCTGTAATTATGTGGACAAGTTTTCTTCCTTTCTGCTTGTCCAAAGGAAATTTGGAATGGATGAGGTCTGGGGTTTAACTTTTGAGTTAAAGCTCACAGTTTTCTAGTGAAGTATCTGCCTGAAAATTGCTTCATCCTTTGAGAGATGTTTAACTAAGTCTCAAAGAGTCCCAGGGACATTTTAAAAATTTATTATTTTTGTTCATATTTTAAAATGTATTTTACTGTTTCTAAGGGGTTTTCAGAAATTGGTCCAATTTAGTATTGTGTTTTGTGGTAGTTCGGGGATAGCAGATCCTTGCCTCACACCCACTCTTTAGACCCCAGGGAGCCCCAAACAACAAAGTTTTACATCTCAGTAACGTAAAAGGTTTATTTCAGAAACTTAGTACTTGCCTCAACAATTTTATAGTTTGGTTTGAGCATCCATTGGTTTCTCAGTGACATCCTTGAAAGAGAGGTTCTGAATAGAAAGGTCATACCAAGTTTCGGATTTGAAATTCTACTCAGAAAGAGGCGAAAGAAGGTCAACGAGTGGGAAGGAAAGAGAATGGAGGACCACATCCCCACGTCCCCAGCTCCCCTCTCCCTCAGGCCGAAAGGAAGACTGGCTTCCCTGGGGAAACCCACCCGCTCCGGCTCTGCTCTCTTTGCTAAAGTATGACACCTACGTCCTTCTCCAAAAGAAATGTTGAGGTCCTAGACTTTCACGACTACCTTCTTTATACTTTATTTTTGACTCAGATAGGTGTTAATTATGTGAAATTTTACTAAAAAGAGAGGACACACGTGAAGATTGTTTTCCCCCAAACAAAAAGGAGAGCTGACGGCCAAGCTATCACACATCAGCGTGCTCTGCAGAGTCCGGCTTATCTGCAACAGGACATTGAAAAGATAAGGTTGACACTCCATTTTAATCCCATCCCCAGCAGGGTCAAGTTTTTTGGCACTTCTTTTTGTCAAGAATTAACTAAGGATAAAACATGCAAGAAACAGGTTTTCGTTTTTTAAAACAACAGCTGCTACGCAGCCACTGTCACCCACCCTCTGTTACCAAGTTTTAGGCAGATAGCGGCTGGGTGGGTGTTTCCAGGAGCTCTCTCCATATTTTGGTGCTTTGATCACACAGTCATCTCTGAACATCTGCTTATATACCCTGAGCTGATTCTCCTCTCAAGTTTAAATCTGGCAGTGTAACCACAATTTTGTAATTTCACAAGGGAAATGTAATGGGAAATAAGTGTATCACTGTACTCGTAGAAGAAGTGCAAAGGAAACAGATACTAATGCATAATAGCTCTTTCTTGGCACATCTGAATTAGACTTGATAATTAGTTAGTTATTTCTTTGGGTTTCATCTTGGGAAGAGGCCTCTACTGGCTAGCAGTTGCCATAGAAATCATACTGTGCTCAACTTAAAACTACGCAGCTGATATTGAGGGCTGGCAAGGACAAAAGGTGTTAACTTCATCCACCAGGGTTCTAGAAGCATAAAGGCAATTGCCTCTTGCCAACACAATATTAATCTTTGTTTCACATAAACCTGTTTTTTAGTAAGGGTGAGTCTTTTTGCCCTTTTGGAAGGGAAAATGTAGAACTATCCTTTTTATCTTGAGGCATTGTGTGTTGGCACTTACATTCTACTTTCTATTGTAGAATAAACTTGATTTAAGGAATAAGACTATTTATACCACAAAGACCTTGACATGATGTATGAATGTATTTAAATTCTCAATTTCGCCATTTTCAGCATTTGGCTTTGTGCTCTCCCTTAAAACCTGGGTCTGATTTTTAAACCAGTATGTATATATCATATCATCACATATGACATGACATGCATCATGCATAACATATATAACACTAATACCTTAGGTATATGTTCCATCTATTTTTTGTGCTTGGATATATTTACGTAAGTATACTTGTGTGTACTGAAAAATTATAGTCATATACTTGCTGTTTTGTAATTTTTATTTTCCTGCCATATCATATCTTACAAGTATTTTGTTTTATGTTCTTTAAAGTCACGATAATACTCTACTATATGCATATACCACATTTCATTTAGCTAATATTTCATGTTTAATTGTTGCACGAGTATATTGCAAGTACATGCTCCTTTTGTGTAAGTCCTTGGATTCATCTCTGGTTAGGTTCTTGGCATAAATCCCCAGAAATTGAATTGCTAATGCAAATGGTGTGTACATTTGGACACATATTGCCAAATTGCCTCTGAAAGATGAACCAAATTGCACTCTTACTTGTATTGTATGTATATGTTGGTTTTTTTCCAATGCTGTATATATTGGTTGTTACTGCTTTTTAAATTCTTAACCAGTTGATAGGCAAAAAAGAAAGTATCTCATTATTCATAGATTTGCATTTTGAGGGGTAATATCTTATCTTCTATTATTTCTGAAAACTCCTAATTTCTCCTGCTTAACTTGTTTTAAAAAGAAGAGACACGGTAGTGTTTTAAGACAGTAAAAGTTGCACGTAGAGGTTTAAAGCTATGATAAGCAGAGTACTCAGTTTAGATGTCCAACTGTTCAGATTTCACTGAAACAAATACAGGAGTCTCCTTCAGTAATACAAAATGAGCCGTTTTATCCAGTACTCTTTCTTAGCATAGATCTTGGAAATGTACAATCAGCTCAATGGGAAATTGTACAGAGATTTCTTGGGCTACCTCTTAAAGAGATGTATTTGTGAATTGAAGGATACGTTTGATTTGGCCGAATCCAGGTACCAGATAGCAGCATTCAAAAGGGACAAAACATCTATCTGAACATATTTCTGTGTTTCTTCTTTCATCATAAGCCTTTGACCCTTACCTATATGCACGTGCTTTTTAAGATTGAAATAAAAGTAGCCACAGAAAATGTTAAGGTATTTCTGGACCATGTGCAAACAGAGGCACTTGGGGGGCCAGTTCTTCATCTTATACTGTTCCTACCATGGCCTGTAGGATGGGAAGAACAATCATCATTCAGTTTTCTCAAATTGTGGAATCATTGCAAAGTAACTTGAGAATACAAATGAATCCCCTACAAGCCAGGAGATCTATGGCTCTGCGAGAGCCCCTAGAGATCCGCCTGCAGATCTCTGCCTGGAACCAAGCAGGTGGCCAGGGGATAAGTGACCACCGCAGCTGCACAAAAAGGGAGCCGTTCTCACCCTTATTATAGCACACCATGTCTGCTTGCTTTCCTTGACCATTCCCTACTTTTCCATGAAAAGCAGAGTTAGTCCCTTCTCTGTGCTCTGTTGTGCACATCTCTGTTTTGGCACGGGCTTCAAGGTGTGCCTTGTAATTATATTTTCAGCAGTCTGCCCAGATACTACTACATTGTGAACCTCCTGTCGTACCCATTTTATACCTCAAGTCCCTAATGCTGTGCTTGGTACCTACAGGCACCCTAATTTGCACAATTTTTCCATGATAAGGTTATCAGCCTTAGGCTCCTCTGCATAGTGACTAGAAGGGCAGCTTAGAACATCCAGAGGGCCAGGCTTTGCTGGGCTTCAGTAGACCTGGGAATCTGCTGTATCTCACCTCAGACTCAAACCCCGAATCATTCTCAGTTGTTTTTTTAACATTACTGCTATTGAAATATCACAGGGGTTGTAATTTAAAAAAAAAAGTCCTTGTTGAGACCTGTTTGATATTAACAGGAGAGGAGCAGATATTATGAGAATCCATTCACAGATAATGTAAGTGATGGCGCTACCGAAAGGATGGGGGAGGGACTGTTGCAAAGAATCGCAAGACTGGGGTTCTGAACACACCAGAGTAGCCCCGTGCTGGGTGCCCCTTAAATCAGCGGGGGCCCAAACGGTCAACTCAGTGCCATGTCCTCAGTTCCCATGAGGAGGGCAGGATGCCTTTGTGCAAAACCTGAAGCTTTCATTTTCGTGTAACTGGGAAATAGCTAAATAGCTCAAATAAGCAGTAAAGTGACTACATAATACATACGTTGTTTATTTCAAAATAGACAGGCAGTCGTAGTTTCAAATAGTTTATTCCAGCAGTGATTGATGGTGCTCCACATGGTGTTCAGATGAGGACTGTCATCTATTGAACACAACCAAAGGCAACTGTTCTTTAGACCTCAGCACATAGAAGAGATTCACTAAATACATACATGCATTTCAAAGTCGAATGCCTACAGGCAAAAAATTATCAGCATTTAATTTTGGTTAGAAAGGCAGATAAAACAACAGGCTGTTATTATCAGACTTTAGGTTATTTCTTAGTAAGGAACATGTACCAGATGAATACGATCCTCATGACAATGTTACTCAAAAATTTCTCTACTCTCGTATTTTTGCTCACACACATTTAGGGATTTTCTGATCATTTGAATAGAAACACAAAACCATGGGAGGCAGGCAGATTTCGTCCCAGTATCTACTTTTAACTGGAGCGGAACTCTTCCCTCACATCACACCACACAGACAGGAGTCCTGCTCCTCTGAGGTTGCAATTGCATCACCCCGTGTGTGTTTCTTATTTTGGCTGATAGACTTTTTTTTTTAATTCTAGTTTCTTTCCACTTTTTACATATGCTTTGATTTTGGGCTCAAGTGTATATTATAGCTGTTAAATTGTAACTGTGATTTGGCCCCTCTTATTAGAAATCTGTCAGCTTTATTCATGTGAACAGCCTTACTTTGGAGAAATAATTTTTGAACTTTTTGGGTTTCTGTCCCATTTTCACAGTTGCAGCCCCTTTGATGGGAACTTTACATGTGCTCAGAGATTTTCTGAGCCAGGGGTACAGAAGAGGGAAAAAGGAAAATGAGTACAGATAGAGCCTTGAAAGACACCAGAGAATACCTTAATTATTCTACAGGTCTTTGTCACTTTTAAGATGAGACATATTTTTTTTTAAGAGAAAAATCCTGACTTAACTACATAACACTTTGACCCACCCAATGAGCTTCTGATGGAGTTTTCTTTATCTTTTGGTATTGCCTCTTCCGCTCCTCATCCCCAGGCCTCTGGCCCCTCAATTACAATATTGTTTTTTCAGAGGAAAAATATAGAACAATCCTTTGTATTTTTGCAAAGTTTTGGAAGGCATTATCAGTTAGATGCAAGCTCTTTACAAAGTGTAGGAAAAAATAAAATGGCAAATACAAAAAGGGGGAGTTCATTTCTGAACAGAGAATTTGGTTCTACTCTAAGAAACATAGCATGAAAAGTTGAACTTTAAAAATGTTTACATCAGTAAATAGGGAAATGGTGTTTCTCTGTTATGAGAATTTATGTAGCCTTTTGAAAGAATAACGCAGGTTTGTTATTGCAAACTAATGATAGTTTGCAAACTGGGAGGTTGGAAGGGTCAGGCCGAACGCGGGGCTGCAGACAAGCAGCCGGTGGGGTGCCAAGTATGAGCCCACCAGAGGGACCCCGTTTCTGATCACTTGGTTCCTGGTGAGGACTGGCCACAATGTTGCTGGACCTTTTCATTCTTTAAAAAAATATGTACTATTTTTTAAGAAGAAAACAATTTTAAACATTTAAAAGGATTTGTGAACTGCAAGTTGCTAGTTTGCTATACTGACCAGGAATGACATTTCAGACAATTGTTAAAGAAAGAAAAGCAACAAAGCAGCCTACAGAACAATACATATAGTATAATCCTATTTACTGTAAAACCCTCTGCCATTACATATGTGTATGTGTGTGTATGTGTTTGTAGATGCACAGAAGATGGTCTGTAAAATAGTCTTCGCACTGCTAACCATTGTAACCACTGAGGAGGCTGGTGTGACGTGGGGTGGGGTTAGAGCTGTGTAGGGGAGGCTTTTGCTTTTATTCAATATATTTTTGTACTGTGAACACTTAAATCATAAAAAAATGTTTTCGCATATTGCTTATGTGATTAACAACAGTTTAAAAATGGGTGTTAATGTCCAATTAACAAAGTTTCCTACTTGGTAATGTCCTTCCTTAGGATGTAAACAAAAAAATTAGGAAAAAGAATAAGAACATTCTGCATCATTTTATAGGCACAACATAGTGTCATTCATACTAACAATGAGACATCGATAAGCTTTTGAAAGTCATTGCTGAAATGAGAGCATTTCCGTGGTCTGCTGTAGCAGACTCAATTTTATGACTCTAAAGAAATATCAAGCCCGTTTTTTAATTTTATATGTATGTTGGTTTCATTTTTCACTGATAAATCGGTAGTTCCTGGGTCATTAAGTGTATGCTTGGTTATTGGTGGTTCGGTGCAACTGTCTTCCTTCTTTCTGTTCTGCCCATGTTTGTCAGTTCCCTTGATAGCAGCTGTCTTGGGGATGTGTTTCACTGATCAAGTATTAGATGGACGAACCATTGTCAATTTGTCACTACTACTGAGATGACAACTCAAAATAAATAATTCACTGCTTGTTGATTGCTCCATGGTGTACAAATAATACAAAGTCAACACTGAAAAATTATTTAGTTGAGTAAGTTCATCCCTCTTTACTTAAAGTTGCTAAAAAGAAAAAGAAAAAAGAAAAAAGAAAAATGAAATAAGTTTTATCATTTAGATGAAAAATAGGTGGGAGAAAAAAGCCATTTATTTCCAATATGAGGTGTATAAAATGGAAATACCAAATGTTTCTCTTACCTCTTTGCATTTTGCTATTGTCCATATGCTGCAGAGCTTAAAATTGAGTGATTCATAGACAACATGGTGAAATGCTATGTAAGTTCATGCTGTATGTGAACTCTTGTAAATTGCGGTGCTGACATAAACTCAAAACCTTCACCATTCCAATACGTTGTTAGAAAACACATGTTACAGCACAGAGTGGCAAAAACTTCCTAGACAAGAGTTGCTGCACTCAATTTGCACTCCTATGAGTGATCTTAAGAATCTCCTAACAATTGCCCTGGATGGTGTGGTTCAGTGGATTGAGTGCTGGCCTGTGAACCAAAAGGTCACTGGTTCGATTCCCAGTCAGGGCACATCCCTGGGTTGTGGGCCAGGTCCCCTGTCGGGGGTGTGTGAGAGGGCATCTGACTCATACATCGATGTTTCTCTCCTTCTTTCTCCCTTCCTTCCCCTCTCTAAAAATAAAAAATAAATAATAATAAAAAATAATAAAAAGTAAACTCTTTAAAAAAACTCTCCTGACAATTAAATACTTAAATAATGTTACAATCACTCCTCCTGTATAAGAAATTTGGTATAATTTCTTATACCAAATTGTGCCATGGAACTCCATTTAGATCATCTTTCCTCACTGAGAAGAAAAGAAGAATGAATGAAAGTGTACCATTCAAAATATTAAAAATGATCCGGGAGAGAGACGGAAGGTTGTTTCATTACCTGGGGCTCCTGAATAAGGGAGAATAAAAGGACGTTGTTGCCATATTTTATTATCCACTCTCCAGCCTAATGCAGTTGTGGGGCTGACTTTTGGTAAAACTGCCACTTTATCTTAAATGCACCGCAGTGTGTTGCAGTGCTGAAGTGTTTCAGAGGAACAGGCACTCCATTATTTTTGCAGAGATTACCTGCTTCAAGTGAAACCTATACGGAATCCTTTCTGACCTGTTTGGTATTGTGATATTGATAACCAGCCACACTTTCCAGCCCCTTATCTTGCCTTCTACGGGATAATCTTTTCTTCTGGATCTTAATTCTGCTAATAGCACCCTTGACTGGCTGCCAGACAACAAACACAGGCAGGTGAAAAATGAATGGCTCCAGCCTGACCGCTGATAACTTCCAAAGGCTTTTTATTCTCAGAATTCCCTCCAAAAAATACAAGATGACAGGATGCCCGTCAATCGCATTCCTCGTGCTCTGTCCTGCAGGCACCGCGCCCCCTCCAGCCGCCTACGCTTCATTCCTGTACGGAAACGGCTAATTGATCTCTGTCCTATTTGCTTTTTTTTCTTCAACGCATTTTTCCTTTTTTAATTTAGAAAATAATATATATGTGTTAAGTAGAGCTAGAAAACCCAGAGGGGTTTATGAAGTAAAATGTTCTCCTCCGTCCT
Organism: Trachops cirrhosus; assembly: GCA_028533065.1. Lineage (NCBI taxonomy): Eukaryota > Metazoa > Chordata > Mammalia > Chiroptera > Phyllostomidae > Trachops > Trachops cirrhosus. The sequence goes on along the minus strand of CM052538.1, from coordinate 161,319,359 downwards.
TGTTTGTCATGGTTAATCGCTGAAAACAGTTTGATGTGAATTTTTCCAGACCTCTTCTATATACAGGGGTGGGCAAAAGTAGGTTTACAGTTTTGAGTCCACGAAACACAGAGTTTATTCTTGTATTATTATGTATTAATTATTGTGTTATTTATTTGTGTTTCAACTGTAAACCTACTTTTGCCTATTCCTGTACACATCAACATATATGTCTTTTTTAAATGACAACAGAAAATGATGCAATCTATTCATATCATGTTGCTCTTAATATATCCTTAGTGCACACAAATATTCCGTTCTGTATCCACATCTAACAGCTGTAAGATATTCCATATATGCGTGTAACAAATTCATTTAACCAACCCCCACTTAGAAACATTTTTGTTGTTTTTTTCTATAATTTGTGTGTAATACATTCCTAATTTCATTTTCTACTACAATGAACATTCTTATATTTTCACAGTTATTCAAGAATTATTCCTAGTTGAGGTTTTAAACCCCCATAATTTTTGTATATTTTGGTTTCTGTATTTTAAAGAAAAATCAGAACACATGATTTTACCAAATTAAGGGTGGGAGTTGGAGAAAGCAACTTCCCATATAACTGGTTAATGTGTAGATTTACCTTCTGTGATTCTGCGTCTTGCCATCGTTTAAAAGGAACAAAATGAATGTGCACCACAGGTATGCAAAATAGTTTTAGAGAAAATACTTTTCTGATTTATTATCTGTGGAAATAAGTTATACAATTCCGGGGAAAAAATGAAATAGTTTTTATTCTGTGAAATCAATATACTACATTGTATAGCACTTGAACCCTGAATGGTGCGGAAAACAGCTGAGTGCCTTCCCCTCGCGAGGGGCTCTGGGGAGCCCACAGTCCGGGCGGCAGGGGAACAATGGCTCGTTTGCTCCAGAGTAAAATTCTGTGCTCCGAAAGAGCTCGCTGTCGTCTTGTGATTCTCCGGCTTGGGCACTGTATTTAACAAAGTAGTGAAATCAAGCTCAGGATAAGACTCATTTGGTGCCAAAGCAATGATTTAGGTGGAACATTTGAACATATGATTATAAGGTAAGTCCTACTAAGGAGGCCTGGCATGATTAGCTTTGCTGGAATATATAAAAGTATCAACTGTTCCTTCAGGGAAATCATTTTAATAGATAACAGCATGTTGTACAATGTTTCATCAGTGATATTTAGATCTAAATTAAGAGCAGTTGCGAGATGGGTTGCCGATTTTTCTTGTGATAAAAGGGAAATAGTTCAAGAAATATAGACCAGATGTTATCTTAATCCAGACCTCATGTAAAAAAGCACACTATGGGACAGTAATAATAGTCTGTTCTACCTGTTTTTAATTTTCCTACTCTCAGACACCCCCTGTGAAAAATAGATTAAACCAACACATCATTTATGCATCAGCACTAGACTGGGGTTTACTTTATATGGAATGTACAGATTGAAGTTTGCAGCCATTGGCTTTTGATAAATGTTTTAAAATGCTTGTTTGACAGTAGCATTTAAGAGGAAAAAAGCCCTCAGTCAGTCAATGGCATAGAAGGAAAGTTCACAATTTGAAGATAATCCCGGCCTCAATAAAGATTCTTAAATTCATTGTTCCTTGACTCAGAGCTAAAATCTGTAATAAATACATATAAAGTCAAGATCAGAAAGATGGGTAGTAGGAAACTTCTGATCCTGAAAAGTGCTTCTCATTCTTTTGTAAGTATTATCTATGACCCTCTTTCCAACTGTGGAGTAAGGAAGCCTACCTGGTTGGCCTCCAGAGTGTGACGTCCACTGACCTCTCCCCAAGGTGGGTGGATAGGGGAGGGCGTCAAGCGTTCATCTTGCAGGAGAGGGGCGTCTCAGTTATGTTTCTAACGTGCAGGCTAAAATCTGATTCTACACAGGTCTTTGAAAGGTGTATGTATATGTGAGAGCTATTCACAGGGCCCCTGAGAGCAGAAGGCTGCAGGGGCCTGGCAGGGAGCCCATGTGGGCGGAGTGGAATGGGTGTAAGACCGGAGGGAGAAGTGGGGACCCTGGGACCGGAAGCACACAATTAAAGGTGCGAGGGCTGCTCACTTTCAATCTCTATTATCATTCAGGTGTGCTGGTAGATGTTCAAAGTTACTTAGGTATCTTTGTTTCCAGATAAGTTGGACATTTCTATTGTAATGTAAAATCTCGATCTTTTTAAAAATCATGGCAAAATATACAAAACAATTTTACTATTTCAGCCATTTTTAAGTGTACATTCAGTGGCATCAAGTACATCCACACTGTTGTGAAACCATTTCCAGAACTTTTTCCATCTTCCTAACTTTGGGAACTTTGCATTCATTATATAACTCCCAATTTTGTTCTCCCCTAGCCCTTGGTAACCACTATTCTACTTTCTGTCTTTATGATCTTCTATTCTAGGAACCTCATGTAGGCGAATTCCTATAGTATTTGTCCTTTTGTGACTGGCTTATTTCACTTGGCATACTGTCCTCAAGGCTCATCCATGTTGTAGATGTGTCAGAATTTCTTTCCTTTTTAAGGCTGAATAATATTCCATTGTATCCACGAGGTCTGTCTGGAAAAAGTCCAACCATTGTGAATGTAATGAGGATGGTTTGTGTGACATCTCTGTAACCTGGCAGCCAAGGAGGGTGGACTGGAATGCATACGTGTGAACAATGACGACTTCACTGTACTAGTCAGTGGGAGTGGTAAGTGCTGTTGAGTGAGCAAGTGTGCTGTGTGGGGGTCACATTAAAAATGATTGAGCGCGTGGAGCAACAAATCTGCATCATATTTTGTGTTAAGCTCGAACATTCTTCCACAGAAACTATTTGGATGATTCAGAAGGCTGCCGCTATGGGGAACTGGTGATTGGCAGCTTCATCACAACAACTGCACCCACTCCTGTATCATGTCTCATGCAGAGTTTTTTTGTGAAACATCAAATTGCCCAAGTGACTCAGCCCCCTACAGCCTAGATTTGGTGCCCTGTGACTTCTGGATTTAGTCAAAACCAAAATCACCTTTGAAAGGGAAGAGATTTCAGACCATTGCTGAGATTCAGGAAAATACAACAGGGCAGCTGGTGGCAATTGGGAGAATTGTGTGAGGTCCCAAGGTGCCTACTTTGAAGGGGACAGAGGCGTCATTGTCCTGTATACAGTGTTTCTTGTGTCTTCTTTAATAAATGTCTCCATTTTTCATATTACATGGCTGGATACCTTTCGGACAGACCTTTGTATAGACCACACTTCGTTTATCCCTTCATCTGTTCATGGACACTCTGGTTGCTTCCACCTTTGGACCATTGTGAATAATGCTGCTACGACTTCCCTGATTTTCAGAACAGCATGCGGGCCACACGGGCATGTCTTCAGGCTGGACTGAGGCCTTGGCTGGCCAGTTGTGACATTTGCCTAAGAAAAAGGGTGTGGCAGTCAAATCCTACTTTTCCTCTAGTGGAAAGTAGCCATGTATAGAAAAGGATACTAAGCAATAATTTAATGGCCCAAACAAGTGAAAATAGGCTGGAATTCTCTTCCTTCCTGAGCACACTTTCCCAGAGGGAGAACTCTGTTCACTGTCATCATGGATGCCTCCAGGCCTGGCCGTCTTTCTGTTTGGTGCCAATAGCAATTACTAGGCTGAAAGTAATAATCAGGACCAACCTCCGTGAAAACACACCTACTCTGTGAAACGCCGCTTTAACTACTGGAGAAACTCTTTGTTGTTGTTTTTTTTTTTTTCCTAGGAGAACCGAGGCTCTTTTCAAAATGTGATATTTCCATTTTTATTTCATGACAGAGAAGCAAGGCTGTGTAATAAGAAAAATGAGCCTTTAGGGGCCGCCCACACAGCTCGACCTCTGCAGGGGGAGTTGTTACAAAGGCTTCAATAGGGATTACAAGTCAGGATTTACATTTTTAAATAATTAACCTTCCGATCACCAGTGACAGTCTGAGGGCATTTTAACGACCATTGTTGTTTTAATTGGAGTGACAGCAGATGCTTTGGAAAACTGCCTTTTCTGATCACAATCTAAGCAAAAAACACGGTTTTTGTCATTCTGAAGAAATAACTGCGAGTTTCCCAACTGTAAGTTACCTCCAAGGATTTATCTCGCTCAGCACTGTATCCTCAGTGCTGAGCACGACGCCATGAGCCCTGTGGGTGCTTGAGAAATACTTGTAAATACTGGACTTCTTGACAACCGTATGCAGTTATTGTAGGATGGTACTAGAAGGGTTTTGAGAACAAGGAAACCCCGAAATATGGTATGAAAAGTGCCTCTCAGTTTTTGTGTTTCGAATATTCCTCCTGAAATCTATTATTTGCTTTTAAGACAAAGACTTGTAAAAATGAACTCCTAATGGAAAAAAGACCCCGTCAGTAGTTGCGGCAGGACATACAGGTTAATACTGAAAGCGTGTTATTAGTAATGACCCAAGACCTTTAGCCTCCTGTCCAAAATTCTGTTTTACTGTATAGAATGAGAATGTAAACTCTATCATGTTGGGCTATTTAGTAACTTATTAGTGCATTCATCTTTTCATCATTTGACAGGTGGAAGTAGTAGTTCAGTTTTTAGTTTTAATTATAAGGGATTCCAGATGTAGAATGCTACACAAATTAAAACCAGAGCTGCTCATATGTCTTTTCAAAGCAGGCTGACTTCAAGGTATCTGCTTTTCATTTCAAAATGTTATTAAAGCTATTACTAAGAAATTCATAGTCTTAGCCTGTTCCAATAATTGACACCTTTAAAGTGACTAAACAGATTTAGAGTGTGCAGAAAAGTAAATTTGTCTTAGAGAATGACCCTAATCATCTATTTCCATATAATGGACAAATCAGTGCCCTTGGTATTAGCCAGGGAGTTGATGAATTAAGCTGAAGGCTTCTCCTCCTCTGCTTCTCTTTCTCAGTTTTACTTTGGTCTCCCTAATTAAACTTTACTTACACAACCTTACAATTTAGAAGTAAAGATTTAAAGATCTGGGCTTACCTGAACTTGTAGTTCCTCAATTTCATTTTTGCCCCCTGGACCAGGCAAAACCATTTTCGTGGACACAAAACAACTGAAGCCATAAAACTTGTTGTTTTTAGTTATTTTGATAAGCAGTCTCGAGGAAGTCCAGTCCACCCAGACTTTCCAACGCCCACGCCTAGCTCCCTGTTCATTGTACACCTATGAAAGTGGCTTCATAAACAGCGGAGATTTTGAGTAATTAGAAGGATAACTGGCCAGGCTGATAAATTAGAGAAATAACTTGTTTGGTGTAAACCGAGCCTGTTTCTGAGGCAGAAATGTTAGGCTTTTATCCTCTGGAGTGTGATTGAAAGGGTGAGAAGTTAATTTGGCAGCCTCGCTTCTATGGTTTCATAATGTTTCCCTCCACCCCCTCCCTCCAGCCCCAGCGAAGCCGGGGGTTGCAGCGCTTTGCGCCTGCCCTCATACAAGGCAGGACCGTGACCCGAAACGGAACCCCTCTCCCCAGGGCACTTTCTGAGCAGCAACAGCTTGGCTCAAGTGTTTCTTATGAACAGCCGTCCTGAGCACTTGATCTAAATCATGCCATTTCCTTCACAGCATGGCACAGTTAACAAGTCAGTGCACCAACACAATCTACAGATGGCAGTTCAAAAGGTGCGGGTCCCCCCAGCAAGATAAAGGGCAGGCGGTTCCAGGGGGATGCTCATTACCCGGATGCAGCCGGGGGCTCGGGAGGGGTGTGAGTGCGGTGCTGGGCTGCGGGTGGGGGGCGGGCGCCGGGCGCGGGTGCGTCAGCCCAACTCCGAAAATGCACGCGTGTCTTCGCAAATCAAGCCAGCGTTCGGAGAGATATGTTATTGAAGTAAAGTGCAAACAGCTTGCACAGAAAGGCTGCATTCAGCCTGGCCTGCCTCCTTCCAGAGCCTGGAGAGCAGAGAGGGTGGTGACAGGGTACAGCACTTACCTTGCTCCATTTATCTGCAAACCCTGGCAATTTCCTGAGCAAAGCCCCCAACATCAAAAGCGGTGGGGGAAACTACCGGCAGCACATGCACGAGTCCCCCCAGCGCTGGGAAAGCACCCCGATCCTCAGAGGCGGGGCCGCCTTCTAGATCGCGGCCTGCGCTCCTCCGCAAATTACATTAGCGCTAATGTCCAGCGAAGAATCTACGAGACATATTGGGCCTTTAGACTTCAAAACAGACCTAAATTGGAACCACATTGCGGGAATACTTCTTAGCTAACATTTATATTACTTCAGTTACCAAATCCAGACTAAGTCCCGGACTCGGCAGGGGAGGACATAATATATTAGGAAGTAAGAGGAGGGTGTTCTCTTCTGGCCTCCTTTTATAAAAAAGTAAAAAAAAAAAAAAAAAGGGTAAAAAAACCCCTTTCCTCGCACTAGCAAGGAAATGACTACAAGGCCCTAAAATGTGGATTTGCAGAGGCAGATGGGGGGCCGCTCCCCGCCCAGGCCAGCCCCCCAGCTGTGTGTCTGCCGCGCCTCGGGGGAGAGTTTGCGCACCCGGAGTTGGGCTTCGGAGAGAAAGGCTCGGGTATCAAGCAGGTAATTAGACACGAAGAGCGAGATTCAGCGGGGGCTCGGTGAGTTGTCAGAGGATGAGATCTATCTCAGGAGACCCAATCAACCTCTCCTATACTGATCTTTGAAAGCAAATCTCTTTGGGAACGTGCGAGCTGGTGCTTTACCACGAATTTCAGCGCTCTGGAGAAAGGAACGCTGCAGCGTGGTTTACTTCTGAGTTCTGTCAGAGCAGCCGGCGAAGATTTTTCCTTTCTACACTTCTTTAAATGTGAACACACTGAAATAGAGAACATCTCTATATTTCAAAAACTTCAAGAACAGAACTGCCTGAGATGGGCTAGATGGTGAGGGAGATACTACTTTTAAAGGCTGTACATGAAGAAGATTTCGAATTTACAGAATGACTTGGAGGTAATTCTGTTGCCCACACTGGTCTGAAGTTTACACTGGTGTTAATGCTTTCGGGCAACTGATTCCCACCATGAGTTCCCCTAGTTTCCCATTTTTATCACTCTATCCTCCACCCCAGCCGAAAAGGGAAGAGAAGGGCAATAAAGCTGAGAGAGATAAGCCAGCAGATTTAAAGTTCAGGCTAGGCAGAGTGGGGTTTAGTTCCAGCTGTGCCCCAGTAGGACATAGATTTTTTGATGGTCTATCCTATTTAGGGCCCCCAGAACCATAATCCGGGAGCCGCCACTATTGTCCTTATCAGGTTCTCAAATATCCTTTCACACAATGAGAGCTTGAAAATCTCTCATTGATTTTCAGAATAAAAATCAACGAGTTACAGTGCACTGCTAGGAGCTTGAGGCACACTCTCTCTAAAGTTGATTACTACATGAAATTTCCAGGACTTGGGTATGACCTTGGAGAGAAAGAAGTAGTCATATTTACATATAACTGTAATTAAACAGTATTTGTTTTGTCAGAGGCCCACAATGCATCATATACCTTAGATTTGTTACCATAAGGGAAAGTTTAATTTGCCACCTCAGGCATTTCTGTCAGCTTAAAGTAGCTGTGTGAACTCATAGACGATGTCTAACGTGCAAATTTATGAAATTGGTCATGGACTAAAACTGACTTTGTTATCCCCAAGGAAATGAGCATAATAAAGCGATCATCTCAGGCTCTCAGAATACTGGTGGGCAGTTTTTATAACCTGTTGGGGCTTTCTGAGGAAAATGGAAACAAATACTAAATATGTTTACATAAATTATTACTATGAGGTACATGTGGGGAAGACCAGAACATGGGAATTTAAAAGACAAACCAACAACAAAAATCAGAACTTGCATTAACAAGTGAGTTTTACTTTTTAAAATATCACGTTAAGAGATGATGCATTTATACTAATGATGCACTCATTGCAGGAAATATTCTTGAAAATGCTCATTTGAAATTACCTTCAGGACCAATATGCAAAGCTACTCAAGAAGTCTGCTCACTGCTTTAGGTGGCACTTTGCTTTCACCCACTCCCAACTGTTACTCACCTCGACTCTTCATTTACCTGATTCAGAAGCCTTGTTACCAAATGAACACTCCAAGTATCCAAATCCAGCCTCCAAGAAGGAACACTTTCTCCCTCAGTGGTACTGTTCATGAGAAACAGAATGTGAAGACAAGCCCAGAAGAAAACATGGAAAAATATTTGAGCAACATAGACTTCATATTATTAAAGAGTAAGTTCATTATCTGTTGGTCATATTCTTCAGTTGAAAAAGCTAATAGTGATTCAACTGGGAGAATGGGAAAAAACCTTTTAGCAACTCCTGACTTCCTCCTTAGGGCTCTGTGTATTTATTACACTGAATGTGTCAGATTTGATGTGACTTCAAAGTGCAATTTTTTGACAATGAGCATCAATTTACATTGTATTTTTTCCTTTCTATCACCGACCAGACAAAGGAACTTTGTGAAACTTTATGTTCTACTGGATTATTGTTCACCACAGTTCACTCCCTTGCTGTAATAGAATTTTACATTACTCTTCCAGTGGTACTCGATTTGCCCCTGCCTCTGGTATACGTGCCTGATTCATGACTTTAAGCTTGATCATGTGACATACTCTGGCCAATGGAGATGAGAAGGTGTGGAGCTCAGCAGAGACCAGAAGAACTACAGCAACCCACAGTCCTCATGAAACATGAGCAAGATAGATATATTTGTTGTAAGCCATTGATATATTGACGTTGTTACTGTAACAAAATACAGATATATTAATCTCATAATTTATCTATACAAGGCAGATAAAATTTAAGGTAGGCCATAAAGAAAATTTTCAAATGTCAGTCATCCAAAGAAAGAAATTAGGTCTAGGACTCCTAAAAGAAATTAGGTCTAAGTAAAATGTTTAAAGAATTCCACAAGGATCTAATCTTATACTTGTGTTTATTGGGCAATATTTGTTGGCAGGAGGTAGTCCATGCATTTCTAATAATTAAAAATGAATTTCTAGCATCCAGATATCATATTTGATAACTTAGTCTTGGCATTTTCATGATGTGGTAAGCTGCAAGCACTGTTAATAGTGTTTACAGGTAGGTGGTGCATATGATGGAAGTACAAATTTCATGATAACTTCCAGTGAAGACCTCCAGAGTGCAATGGCCGAATCATCCATAGGAATAACATGTACACTTGAGACAGCAAATGTCAGCTCATTGTATCCTGTGTTAAGACACAAACGTTTATTCCTTGTGTTCACAGAGCTAGAATAAATTTCAAAAAAATTATAGGCAACCACAAAACACCCCAAATAGCCACAGCAATCTTGAGAAAGAACAAAGTTGGAGGAATCATGCTATCTGATAACAAACTATACTACAAGGCCATAGTAATCAAAACAGCATGGTATTAGCATAAAAAACAGATATATAGATCTGTAATGGTGTGTAGAGCAGGGTTCAGAGAAAAAAGCCCCTGAAGCCTTGGCTTGAGGGATGGAGAGTCGAAGGACAGCCATTAAGAATAACTACATCCCAGATTGCTCTATCCAGCAAAGCTTTCATTTAGAGTGGAAGGGCAGATAAAGTGCTCCTCAGATAAGGTCAAGTTAAAGGAGTTCATCATCACCAAGCCCTTATTGTATGAAATGTTAAAGAGACTTAGCTAAGA
>CM052538.1:161268495-161308495 GCA_028533065.1 Trachops cirrhosus | reverse complement strand
TGGAGGGGAATGAAGGGGGGATAATAGGACAACTGTAATATCATAATCAATAAAATATATTAAAAAATAAAAAAATAAAGACACAAGAACCATAAAAAACCTAAAAAAAAAGAATTACTTTGTATTACTATGACAACTTGACTAGCTTAGTAGTTATGTTAAAAAGCTTTGCTTGCACCTGGGGCAAGGGAGATGGGCATGACTTTGATTCATGGTGTAGCTCATTGTGGGAGAAGTCAGAAATGGGTAGCTTACAGTGCCTGTGTGAGAGACTGGCAGCTTGGAGTCAGAATTTAAATGGAGCACAGGCAGCCATTGGGGAGTTGATCATGCGGTTGGAAAGACAGCAGTGAGAATGAAGAAGTAAGCAAGGAGCTATGTAGTTTAAAGTGAGGAAGGAGGCCCGGTGGCCTGGACTAATAAGTAAGGAGATGTTGCTGCTATGATCTTGCCAAGTGTAGCTGACTCTGGAGCTGCGAAGGACTTCCTTGCAAGATACTAACTTGCTGCACCTACAATTTACCTGGACTTTTAAGACCTGTGCTTTTTCTGAGTATCACCACGATCCAGAGTGACATGGCACATGCTTTTTTGGACTATTTCATGCAGGGTGATGACAATGTATTCCAGATCCTGCACAGATAGGGACATGGGAAACTTTGGGGGATGCTTTTGGCTTGTAGTGTGGTGGGGAACATGGGAAGTGCTGGGTCTCATGGGAAAGGAGAGCTCTGAGCTGAGGTGCTCTAAGCTCTCCCAAGGTTGGAATGTTGTAAATAAAGACCTGTTTCTACCAGCATTAATTGTTGGGTCATACACCAAGGTGCCACGTGAATGGGCCTGGTCTGCTTGGTAACACTTCAATGGAACAGAATAGAGAACCCAGAAATAAACCCATGCCTTTACGGTCAATTAATATTTGACAAAGGAGGCAAGAACACACAATGAGGTAAAGATAGTCTATTTAGTAAATGGTGCTGGGAAAATTGAAATGACCATCTTTTTACACCAAATAAAAGAATAAACTCCAAATGGATTAAATACTTAAATGTTAGACTCAAAACCATAAAAAATCGTAGTAAGAAAGCATAGGCAGTAAAATCTCAGACATTTCTTATAGCAACATTTTTTTCCTCATATACCCCCTTGAGCAAGGGAAACAAAGGAAAAAATAAACAAATGGGACTACATCAAACTAAAAAGTTTTTGTACAGCAAAGGAAACCATCAATGAAATGAAAAGGCAGTCCACTGAATAGAAGAACATACTTGCCAGTGATACATCTGATGAGGGTTTAATATCCAAAATTAAAAGAAAAAGTATAAAACTCAACACCAAAAAACAAGCAGTCCAATTAAGAAATGGGCAAAGGTCCTGAATAAGCACTTGTCCAAAGAGGACATACAGATGGCCAATAGACATATGACAAGATGCTCAGCATCACTAATCATCAGAGAAATGCAAATTAAAACCATAATGAGATATCACCTCACACCTGTTAGAATTGCTACCGTCAATAAATTAAAAAACAACAAGTGTTGGTGAGGATGTGGTGAAAAGGGATCCCTTGTGCACTGTTGGTGGGAATGCAGATGATGCAGCCGCTGTGGAGACTAGTATGGAGTTACCTCAAAAAATAAAGATGGGACTGCTTCATGACACAGTCATTCTGCTTCTGGGAATTTATCTGAAGAAACACAAAACACTAATTTGAAAGAATATGCTTCCCTATGTTCATGGCAGTGTTATTTACAATAAGCAAGTTCTGGAAGCAGCCCAAGTGTCCATCAGTAGATGAGTGGGTAAAACAGCTATGGGACATTTACACAGTGGAATACTACTTGACCATGAAGAAGAAGGAGTGAACTAACAAGCAAAATAGTGACAAACTCATAGATACAGAACAGGCTGACAGCTTTCAGGGTTGGAAAGGTGCTGGGTATGGGTGAGTGGAGGGATTGAGACACAAAGGAGAGAGAAAAAAAGGAGAGACAGAAAAAAAACCCTTATGGACCTGGACTACAGTGTGGTGATTGCCAGTGGGAGAGGGTAGAGGGAGGTAAAGGAGGGTATAGGGGGATAGATGGTGATGGACCCAGACTTGACTTGGGTGGTGAACACAATACAATGTATAAATGATGTGTTGTAGAATTGTGCACCTGAAACCTGTAAAATTTTGTTTACCAGTGTCACCCCAATAAGTTCAATAAACAGGAAAAAAAAAGGAAGGAAATCTTACCCTTTGTCACAGCATGTATGGACCTGGAGAACACTATGCTAAGTGAAATAAGCCAGTTAGAGAAAGAAAAATACCATATGATTTCACTCACATGTAGAATTTAATGAACAAAATGAATTAACAAACAAAATAGAAACAGACTCATAGAGAACAGAACGACAGTTGTCAGAGGGGGTGGGTTGTGGGGCGTGGTGAAAAAGGTAAAGAGATTAAGCAAACCACCCCCCCCCCCACACACACACAAACCAACATCTCATAGACACAGACAACAGTATGGTGATATGGTGATTACCAGAGGGAAATGGGGGGTGGGGGGGAGGTAGAAGAGGGTATAAGAGGGGAGGTAAATGGTGATGGAAGGAGACTTGACTTGGGGTGGTGGACACACAATACGATACACAGATGATGTGTTGTAGAATCATATATCTGTAACCTTTATAATTTTGTTAACCAATGTCATCCCAATACATTCAATTAAAAATGAATCTTTTTACTTTCCTTCTGCTCTCTGTGATAAGCAAAGATATTGCTGTTTTAACTTTAGACAATTTGCAGTTCCAAATACCTTCTTGGACTGCTTCTTAAAAATGAGTTCACTTAGTTGAATAAGACTCCTAGAATAACGCACCAATTTTTAGTCATCCATGATGTCTTTGCCTGAGGGAGTAGTGAAAACTTGAGGGTTTGCAAGGAAAGCACAGCATCACGATCTCTACAGTTTGCTGGATGACATAGCCATTATGGGAAACTCCAGGCTCTTCGTCTTTGCCCTGTCCTTCTCTCTCATAGGGAGAAGACCTACTTTCTCTATGGAATAAACTCTGTAAACTGAGTATTTAGGATATGAATGTTTATTACAAAAGGGTTTTATAAAATTATCTCTCAAACTTTGGCTACTGTTGGTTGAGTTTAAGATTTGTACACTATCAGCTGGCATTTTCATTTTCTAGGTATGTCACAAATTGAGCCATATGAATTTGTCATTTCGTAGATCAGAATGGTTGAGTTTTGGCAATTTCATCTGATTCTATCTAAACATCAAAAGCACCCCCTTACACATGTTTGGAAGGAGGCAAAATGTTTACTGCAGCATTTTTTCAATAAACTGAAAAAGATCTAAATGTCCCTCAATAGGAGAATGAGTAAATTAGACTGCTCTAAAACTGACAAACTGAATTAAGTAGCTATCTCTATCAATCTGTAATTAATTTCAGAAGAATAATAAAAGTGAGTTAAAGAAATGTAAAGATTTCAATTGGACATGTACACTACAGTACGATTTACGAAATGTTAGAAGGCACACGAAGTGATAACATATTGGTGTGGATATAGCCATATCTGGTAAAAGAATACAAATGTTCAGGGGAAGGATCCACTGGTCAGAGTAGAGAGGAATAGGCTTGGGGAGGTATTTATTATGTTTTGTTAAAAAACGATCCAAAGCTAACATGGAAAAATGTTAAGAATTTTTTATTTTGGATATAGATATGAAGGTGTTTGTAATATCATCATCTGTATGTTTAAAATGTTTTACAATAAAATATTAATTTAAACAATCCCCTCTTAATGAAACCTGACTTATAAACCTATTATCATATTTTAGAATCCTATTCTATAAGTTAAAAGTTGAATATTAACTCTTTACTTTCCTGCTAAAACAACACTACTTCACCATAGCAGGCGGGTGCTTTAGGCTTACTAAGGAGTAGCCATGTACTTGGAATACAAAATAAAAAAAGCACTCAGTATTTTTAAAAATATCACTCCAGTTACTCTTATTCCTCCTATCAGTTTTCTTTAAATGCAGGAGCCAGCTCCTCTCACTGATTCTGATGTTCCATCCCTTGTCTTCTGTAAATTTCCCTACTCTAAATAGATTTGAAGCATACAAATAATAAACATCTCAAAAGATATTAAAAAAAATTTCAGCTTAGAGATGTTGATATATTATCAGCAGGAGAACAGCTCTGGAAAATTTGACCAAAATGGGTGTTTCATGTAAATGCAGTGTAATGTTCTATAGTCTTTTCTGAGTGAGCAGGTCTTAGCTCTTATGTAAGATAAGGGTCGATGGCTTCTGTCTCTGAATTCTGGATGGCTGTCTTGAAGCCCCTCTAGCCTCCAAGTCAGTGCCTGTGTCCAGGGGTGGGGGTGGGATGGGGATGGGAGCAGCTATAGCCATTGGATTGCTTTTGGCCGCAAGCTTCAGAAAACCCGAAGCCGACTGGCTTAAACAATATGGAGATTTATTGTTTCACAATATTAAGTCCAGCGGTAGGGTGGTCTCTTGGGTATGTTGCTTCAGAGGCTCAATATTATTAACAATCCAGGTTCTTTCCATCTCCATCATCAAACAGCCCCTGGGTTGACTGAATTCTCAGCATTGTCAGGAGTCATGTCCACTCAGGTCAGTGTACATTGTAGAGAAGACTTATCTGGCTTAGGAGTGAATAAATACTTTCTGGAATCCTCCAGCAGACTTTTCTTCAAACTTATTGTCTAGAGTTGCTTACTCTGAGAACATTCCTTAAAAGGCCCATGGGGTTATCTTAGACCAGTTGGGTTTGGTCCTAGAACATGTCCCCCTGAAGAGCATGGCTGTGGTGGAGGATTAGTGGTCGATCAAAATCAGGGTTCTGTCAGGGAGAAGGAAAGGAGGAATGGACGCTGGGTAGACAACCGGCAGCGTTGACTCCTGTGGCCTGGAGTGTGTATGGGTGTAACTAGTTTCACCATAATCTTTGTTAGCTTACTCTCCTAGTACCTCACTGACAATAACTGTACTACTTGAGTGACATCTGTGAGTTGCTAGATAGTGTTGAAGTTCCCAACCTCCCCTTATGTCCAGATAGTCTCCCATAAGCCCTGTCTAGATGGGAATTCTGGGACTGTCACTACTCCCTGCCTAGCAGGGACTTCTAATCAGTAGTTCAAGCGTTAAATGTAGGCAGCACTAGGAAAAAAACAGTTCATTTATATGGCTGCATCAGCATTTTTATTTCCACCATTTTAAAGCATTTAAAAATTTTACCTTGTTTACATTTTGGAAAATTCCAAGTTTTTCCTCAGGGTATATTCACTTGCCCAATTTGAGATTTTAGGAATATTTTCAAGAATTTTCCAGAAATTGTTTCCATTTTGGCAGCAGCCACTTTTCCTTTTTTTCTTTCTGTGAGTCAGATGAGATACTTGTCACATTCCAAATTAGTCATTTGCTTTGTGAATCTTCTTGTTGTTGTGGTGACCAGAAAATTTGTTGGCTGAGGGGGAAAAAAGTTTTATGTTGGGGTGGGGCTGGGGGTGTAGAGGGAGGGGAAAAGAAATAGCTTTAAGAAAAGGACTATTTTGAGGCTTACACCAAAGGAATGGAGGAGATGAATACTTTACTTTGGCTCCTGGAGAAAACTTCCCAGGACTTGCATTGGGTTGGCCAAAAGGTTCGTTCAGTTTGTAAGTAAAAATGAGAGACACATTTTTCATTTTCACCAACTATTTTCTTGAACAATGTATTCACTGTTTTGTTCCACTACCTTCTGCCACCTTTCAGGCATCTTCATAGTTCCATCTTCCTAAATTTTTTTATCTTTTTGAGCAAAAAACTATTCCAGGTGCCTTTTGTAGTCTTCCTAGAAACTGAAATTTTTCTCCATTAAGATAATTTTGTAAAGACCAAAATAAATGGAAATCTGAAGGTGTAATGTCTTGGGAATATAGCAGATGAATCGAACTTCCCAGCCAAGCTGTAACATTGTTTGCCTGGTCATCAAACAAACATGTGGTCTCGTGTTATCCTCATGGACGAGTATGTGTTTTCTGTTGATTAATTCTGGACACTTTTCGCTATCGAGTGCTGCTTTCAGTTGGTCTGTTTGGAAGTGGTACTTGTTAGAATTAATCGTTTGGTTTTCTGGAGGGAGCTCATAACAGAGAATGCCCTTGCAATCCCACCGTAAAAACAACATCACCTTCTTTGGATGAAGACTGGCCTTTGGTGTGGTTGGTGGTAGTTCATTTCACTTGCCCCACGATCTCTTCCATTCCACATTATGGTAAAGCATCCACTTTTCATCGCCCGTCACAATTTGTTTCAAAAATGAAACATTTTTGTTATGTTTAAATAGAGAATTGCATGCAGATATAGGGTCAAGAACATTTTTTCGCTTAACTTACATGGAACAGAAATATCAAAGTGATTAACATAACCAAGCTGTTGCAATGATTTTCAATGTTTGATTTGGATATTTTGAGTAT
Source organism: Trachops cirrhosus (assembly GCA_028533065.1). Classification (NCBI taxonomy): domain Eukaryota; kingdom Metazoa; phylum Chordata; class Mammalia; order Chiroptera; family Phyllostomidae; genus Trachops; species Trachops cirrhosus. Next base: position 161,302,005 of record CM052538.1, on the reverse strand, counting down.
GTCAGCTATCTCCCTTCTGGTATAACATTGATTGTTTTCAATTAATGTCTTGATTTGATCACTATCAATTTCAATTGGTCTACCCAAACATGGAGCATCATTCAGTGAGAAATCTCCAGCATAAAACTTCACAAAGCACTTGTTACATGTTTGATCAGCCACAGCACCTTCTCTATACACTGCTCAAATCTTTTTTTTTTTTTGCATTTCAGTTGCGTTTTTACCTTTCTTGAAATAATAAGGCATAGTATGCCAAAAATATTGCTTATTTTCTTCCATCTTCAATATTAAAATGGCTACACAAAAATTCATCAATTTTGATGAGTGTTTTTAAATGCACGCCGATAGGACAGCTGTCATAATACAATCAGACAAAATTGTTTCAAGCGAGGTTAGAGACAACCAAACACTGCTAGAGCCATCTTATGGAAAAATAGTGAACAAATCTTTTGGCCAACCCAATGAAATGATATTACGTTGGTCAGTTGTCTTCTCTTTCGTCAGTCATATATTCTTTTTCTGTTTCTTTCTCCAAACACACGTCCAAATGAAAATCCACAATCTGTGATCTTTTTCACTGGATGTGGTGAGTCTCTCATGCTGTAGAGAAATCTTCTGAAGCAGAAGACCCCCCGTGCTCTTGTTCTTGGGGTTTTTTTCTTTAAACAGGACAGGCCATTCTAATAATAATAATTATATAAGCTATCGCCCCTAGTCAGGACTTAGAAGGGACACTTTGGATACTTGCTTGAAGGAGAGAGGAGAAGCAAGACTTTTCCTCTGGTTTCATCAGGGATTCTTGGAAAATATAATTTAACTGAAAAAGAAAAATAAAAACAATTCCCCTGAAGTGTCATTTCTTCTCCTTAACAAAATTTAGGCTAACAAAACAAAATTCTAGTTTTTGCATTCTTACTCCAGCCAAAGAACTCCAGCAATCCCTCTCAGCTCTACTGGACCCAGGAGAAGTACAAGTCAACAGATCAGGCCTGGATCCTCCAGACCTCTTCAAATTCTGCCTCTGTCGCTTCCTACCAAAGTACCCTTGGTCAAGTTACTTGATTTCTCTGAAATTCCGACTCCTCATCTGTTACACTGAGATAGTGGTAGTACTTATCTTATTGGGGTCACATGAAATGCAAGCACACAATATCTGTGACATCAAATGTGTTCAACCAAAGGAAGATATATACAGACACCTCTACCTTATAACTACTGTTTGAGTTTCACTGGGAGGCTCATCACAGAACTGTAGTTTAGCGCAGACTGTCTACTAGACTCTGTGCCCCAAAGGAGAAGAACTTTGAATGCAAAATTTACCTCAAATTCAGTCTCAAGAAATCATAATCACAGAAGTTGCCTGGAAGATGTGTAATCAAATGTTCTAACTTCTACACCTAGATTAAGTCAGACCATTGAGAAGAACTTAACTAGCTTGGTTATATACTCTTTTGAGGAGATCAAAAAGAGGGCAGGCAGAGTTTTATCTGAGGAAGGCAGGGAAAAATAGAGGAGTGTAGTGGAGAAATAAGGAGACAATGATGTTACAGGCGCTCAGTGTTCGAGCATCTTTTTTAAGGAAGGATGTGGGTATATCCAAGAGTCTGAAAGATGAGAGGGAAAGACAAAAGAAAACACAGGGGATGTTCATCTACTCCGAAAGGGAGGAAAGACACCTTAGTGACATAACACACTGAGCCAATTACCAAGTGATGTTGTTCTAAGACAAGAAGTAAACAGATAAATAAATGGGTCATTTGTTTACCACATTTCTCCCTGGTGGTACCTGCTACCTAGTGCACACTCAGTAATAACTTTCCATAGGTAAGTGAATGACACACTAATTCCTGCTATAAACTCACTGCAGCATTTGAAATGTAAAGTTTTTAGAAGAGACTGCTTTATTTTTATGTCATATCTCTTAGGATTGTTAATATTGTGCTCAACATTGAGTATAAAACTTTATACTAAAGGCCATTAGATTAATAATTTTGTTATTTTCATGATATTTGTCTCAGCTATCTTTGATCATATTGGATTAAGAAGTTAATTTTCTTTTTAAAAATTAAAAAAATTGAATTACAGGTGACAGTCAATATTATTTTATGTTAGTTTCAGGTATATGGCATAGTGGTTTGACACTTACATACTTTACAAAGTGGTCTCCCTGATAATTCTGGTACCCACCTGGCACCACACATAATTATTACAATATTATTGACTACATTCCCTATGCTGTACTTTACATCTCTGTGATTATTTTGTAACTACCATTTTGTACAAGAAGTTAATTTTGAAAAAACAAAAGTAATATCCTCTTTAAGGTGAAAGCAGATCTAAAATGGCAGCTGTATATATATATCAACCAGCTAAAGGCTGGGAAGAAAGAACTCAGCTGAATCTTAGGTTAATTGAATGAATTCAAACTCATTAAAAATGTTTTAGGTTCTGCAAAAGCCAAAATGTCTTTTGCCTCAAGTGCTTTTTCTCTTGGCCTTTAAACTCTGGTGCAATTTAAGAGAAATTTAATCTGCGTGTTTGTGATTCATTTACACTTAACTCATCCTTGTATGGTTTTTAAAGAGTTAGTTGTTGTTCAGTCATTTTTGGAACCATTTTTCCCCCTTGGTACTTGGAAGGTGAATTTTGCCCAGAGTAAATAAACTCAAACCCCCAAAGATTCATGATCAGCAAGAAGCCCAGAACCCGTAACGTTCAGGTTGGTTCCACACTTACCAAAAATGTGTCTTTCCCTCACTCCCATGGGTTTCACACAACACTTTGAGTTGGACTTTGCAGAAGGAATCGTGTGCATGTCCCTGGGTTGGTATTTGGCTCTGCAGTCTTGCATATCTCCCTTTCACAGCTGCTTCACCCCCAGAAACAGGAGAATCTTGCTCTCAAAAGGCTCCGACTCTATCATTGCATTCTTTATTTCAGAACTAAAACTTCCCCTTCCCATACCTCATCCGCCAAGAGCAGAGATCCTTGATCCCAAACATCCCATCTTTCAATATATTTAATTTCACTCTAGAGGGAGGCCAAAATTCAGCTCCCTCTATCACCTCCTCCTAATAGGCCCTTATACCTAGAAATTCTTGTTTTCCTTCTCAGTATAGGAATTTTTCCCACTGTGGTCTTCCTAAATTCTAATCAATTAATCTGAATTGTGTAGGTAATTATTTATTACAAGGATCCTATTCCTCCAGGGTCAACAGACACAATGCCCATTTCCCATTACTTTTGTATGAGACATGGTGGCTTGACATCTCAGTCGCCATTGTTTCCTTTTCCTTGTGGGCAAAGCCTTGATTTGGGGGTCCACCCTTCTCTTATGTGACTTAGAAGTGAATCTTGAATGGTTTGCACCAACCGTGATGATTCTATTCTTCTTGCTAGTGTTTGCTTTGAACAGGACTGGGCCCCCATCCTGGCCAAAGAGGTGTGAGGACTAACTCTGCTGAGGACTTCTGGAAAAGGAGACTCACACTCTTCAAAGGGGACCTGCTGGGGAAGCTGTGTGTCTTTCTTCTGTTGCTTCCTACTGTGTCTAGACATTGCTGTACATAGATGGGATGTTTGGAATTGCATCAACCACCCAGTGACCCGGGGAATACCAGTTCTGAGGACATATCTGAAACACTAAGGGGTTCAGAGTAGAAAGAGGGCAAGAGGCTGGGACTTTGATGACATTGTTGGGCCACTGAATTAACCAGGCCAGTCCCTCTTAACATGTGTTATGTGAGATAAAAACATTTCCTTGCTGTTCAAATCATTTTGGGTTGGGTTTTCTGTTCCTTGGAACCTAAATGGGTTCCTTGGACTCATTTTTTTCCTGAATGAAATCCAAATCACCTTTGGCTGTGAAAGTGTTGGTAATTTCCCAGAATGCCAACAGCTTCCCTACCCATAAGTGTTCTTTCTGCCTGAACTTAGTCACTTCTCTCTACCCACGATTTACCACAATGAGGGTTGTTCTTTTACTTCTCCTAACCCCTCTATCTGAAATTTCTTTTCTGCCCCCTGAGCCATTAAATCAGTTCCTCCCTTTAAATCTTCTCCTGCAGCAGGCCCTTTCCCCGTCAGCATTTGATTAGCTCCCTGTGATAGCTCGCATGAAAGATGCTCAATAAAAGTGAATTATGCTGTACTATGTTATGCTGCTCCGCCCTGGGGCCCAGTAGGAATCATGGGAAACAGATGAGCACAGAGGTCAGAGGCACAGACTGCAGAGGAAGCCTGCGGAGGGATGGCAACACTGTGACCCTCTCAGGGACACGCGTAAAAGCTCCAGTAGTCTCCAGATTCTCTAAGGTATAAGGTAGAAGTAAACCACTGGTTTACGTGACAGCCTGGGAGTCCCAAGGATGAACTGGGGAGTGTCATCACTATAGATCATAGAATTTTAAATAAGTGTGATATTCCAGAAGCTGAAATAGTCTTTGAAAACAAAACATGCCATAAAAGCCTAAGGATAAGGTCTCCCCTGGATGTCTGCCAGCTTGAGCCTTTGTTTCAAGTCTTTCTCTAACTCCAGAGAGTCCCTGTGTAGGATTTGGGGCAAATTAAGGAGCTTTGTTTCTTGTCCTGAAAACTAGTCCGACTTTAATTTAACTGCAAGGGTTTACTTGACCAGACCCTTTAGAGAGGCCATAGGACATTTAGGCAGCACAGGAGACACATGGATTTGCAGGGAAGCATTTCCAGGCTCTGATCACAACTCATTCTTCTGCTTCTCTTTTCCCATGGCTCTTCTCGTTGCAACCCTCCACCCCCTGTTTCCAAAGAACTCAGTACTCTGCATTTTCTCAGCGTTTGCATTTCTTACCTTTCTCCATTTGCTCACTTTGTTTATTCTGAAACGCTCATCTCTGATGACTCCCTTTCAGCTTCTCTTAGCCATCTTGCTAGTTTCAGATCCTACGCCATTTGGCTTGCACGGAGCTTTCCTGATTCTCTCAGGAGGAAGCTTTGGAGACCTACCTGGCCTTGCATCTGTCTCTGGGGATGGGCCTCTTGAGTCTTTTTTTCCCTTGAGAAAGATTGGGGCTAATAATCCTTGAAGGCTGTGGTGAGAATCCACATATTAGGGGCTCAAAAATATTAGTGTATTTTCTTCCTTTCTTTTTCTAACTGGAAGTGATTTTCCTTTTCTTTTCTTTCTTTTTCTTTTTTTGAACTTCCCCTGCAACTTATTTGAAACTGTGTCTGAACTTACATTTTAAATAAATTATCTGTTTATAAGATGCCTGTCTATATTTGGGAATCATTTGCCCCCATGTATTTTTCCTATGAGAAGTGAGATGAATAATTGAGAGAGTTGGGGGTGGAGAAGAAAGAGCAGAATTATTCTGGCATTTATTTTCATTTGAGTCATTCCATTTTGCCCTTATTTGTTCCTTTAAGCCAGGCTGACCATTCAAGCTCATATGGCCAGACCCTACAGGAGAACTTCTGGGGCACCTGATCTTGCACATAATAAACTTTCTGAACCCTCCTACCTTGAGTCCCACCTTCCTCCCTCTTCTTCCTTCACTCTGCTGGCTTCTTTTCCTACTCCTGGCCATGAGCCAGCCCCTTAACTTTGCATTGCTCTAGACTTGACTAGTTTGATCACCACGTGACCTCTTGAATATGATTCTGTGTTTTCCCTCAGACCCTGCTGCCTGACTCTAATGTTTCTGCCTGCTCACGATTGAGCGTGTGGACCCTAACTCTGGTGCAAGCCTCCCTGCACAGTCACCCCAGGGACTAGAACATTCCTTTAAGGATAACTGTAGGTACTTAAAGAATTCCTCCTTTTAAAGTGAATTGACAAATATAATAGGACTTTGCTCTAGCTTATGCCCTAATTAGCACCTGCCTCCCTGCTCCATTTTTCAGAATGGACATTTTTGATGTGACAGTAGTAAGCATTTTACATTTACCTCAACCTTTCACTGTGTGGTCCTGAAGCATGATTTTATTTTATGAGATTTAGGAAGGTAAAAAGATTAAGATAAAATATTTTGCTAATTCTTTCATCTCAGATCATTTTGAAGCCTGCTCTTGGTGGCTTTATGTAACTTTCTTCTTGCTCTGTTTAGTGGATTCTTAGTTGTTGGAAACCAGCCCTGTCAGTTTTAGATTTAGGCAAAGATGGGTTTTGACCTCCAGCTTGTCTTTTGTAAGGTCCATCAAGGCCAAGTAAGAGAGATGGTATGCTGCTTATAATGACCTTGTGTCTTTGAAGCCACACATACCACATGCCCTGGGTTAAAACCAACAATAAAAAAAAACACATTTGGGAACACAATTACTTAGGATAATGTTTCAGAACAGATTCTAAGGGAATCTTGGGAGGCTTAATTCTTCTAGTTTTATAGTCTTAGGTCAATTTTTCCAAATTTCTACAACTTACAATCCTCTATGATTGAATCTCAGTAATACTTCTCTTCCTAGTTTATCTGGTTAAAAATGTTCAGTAAAGGTTCAGGCAATGATTCTGTTAACAGAATTGTCTGAAGGCTGATCTGATTAGTAGACTCTTGTCCTTTCAATCTGTTATCCTTATCTGTCTCCTTGGTTAAGATCCTGCTTGGATAAACTCGAAGCAGAATTACTCAAAAAGGGCAGTTTCATACTCTCTCTGAACTTGTGACGTATTTCTTTGCTGGAACTTCCATGAAACTATTACGCCATCTCCTTTCCTAATGGGCCATGAAGGCTGTCTTTCTTCTTAGTTGCTTTCTCCTTAGCCACCTGGGGGTATGGATAAAGTGATAGAAACAGCAATCGCTCAAATTACCCTTGCCTTTGCTCCTACCTGTCAGCGCAGGGTCCTTGGTTCCCAGCTCTCATCATTACTCTCCTAAGTGTCTCTCCAGACAAGATTTCACATGTGCTAACAATCAGACCCCACCCAGCCTTGCCAGGCGGTGTGGTGACCTAATGGGCACCATGCTCTCCTGACAGATTCTGGTGCTGCACTGCTAGGCACTACATCTGCCAAGGGGTGGGGTGGGCACAGCTATCACGTCACCATGGACAGCATTGATGCCCTCACCCTCAGCGTGATTTTGGGGGTGGGGAGCAGTACAGGCTGAGTAGTAGTAGTGTCTCTCACTGCAGTGATGCAATGAAACCTTTGAGCTTCCTAAGATGTGAAATGCTGGGCTTTAAAGTAGGGAAGATCTTCCTCTATGATACATTTTGACAAATGGGGAGGGAAGATAAATAGTTTTTTTCAGTATTTATGCAGGATCCTCAAATCCAATGAAGACAAATTCAAGTGACAGGCATACCTCATCCAGAATTGCTGCTGCCTTGACAAGGAAAGTTTGCTTTCTTGTTAAATCTTCCCATGTCTGACTTCTTGACCTTGAACATTAATAAGCTTGTTGTCCCACTCATCAGTTCTGCCTGCAGTGAGTGGACTAAGTCATTCTCAGGTACAAGGAAAGCATGACTTGAAATGATTTGAACAATGAGAAAAACTTCTTACTTCACATGAGAAGAGTCCTAAAGGCAGGCAGCTCCAGGGTGGGTCAATTCAAGGAGCCAGGCTCTTTTCATCTTCTTGCTCTGCCACCTGAGCACATCAGTTCTGTCCTCAGGCTGACTCCCTTCATGGCTGTGAGATGGTTAGGTTGGTTTCAGTACAAGGCTAAGAGGAAAAAAAGGCTGCTTCTTCCTAGTGACTCTTTTTATGAGCAAGGTAACATTTCTCAGACTCCCTTCTCCCCTGTCAGTAGATTTCTGCCATCTTATTGGCCAGAACTGCAACAGACCCTCACTCAAAAACCACTTCCAAGCAAGGAGAATGGGATTAGCTTTACTAGTGTAAGCACAGGGCTGTGCGTAGTGTGTGGATTTCCTAAAGAGAATTGCGTGTTAGAAATTTTGGGTAAGTAACCAACAAACCTGGCTATACCTGGTGAACAGATAGGACTGACTACTATGGTTCAAACAAAAACAAAACAAACAAAAAAAGGTGCTCAGGCTTCTTGTACTCAACAGTTATAGTTGAGTGTAGTAAGATAGGTGCCTTACTTGTGAAGACACAGACATTCTGGGATTTGAAAAGAAAATGCCTCACCTCCTGTGAGTCCTATAAGTGGCTCAGCTCCAGGACAGGAAGCAGGGAACTCCAGAAAATCTAGGGGTGGTGGGTGGAGACCCAGAGGCCTTACAAACCCTGAGCCTTGCTCGGTGAGAGCTGGGATTCCGTGGGGAGGGGTAGGAAGCCAATGTGCCAGGAGGGCAGGAAGTGTTAAGTGGGCAGAACAGGAATGGACTCTGAGGCCTGAGGTGGTTTTTATTATTTATTTTTGGTTTATTTTCAGGAAACTCAGGGAATTCTTGGACTTTAAAGCAGCATGTCTTGTACTGGAAAACACCTTTCTAAGAAGAGCTAAATATTTAAGTTTTGAATCTCTTGTCACCACTTGCCATTTCTCCTCCAAGGAAAATACTACCTTCTCCTTACCTGAAACTTGCTTTCTATATTGGCTAGACTAAATATGAGGCCTGTTTTCTGTAAACTCACAGCAGAATTTTGAAATGCACATGGTCCCTGAACATCAGGAGTATTGCAATTTACAAAAAATAGGGCATGCTTCACTGAGAAAAAACTATACTGAGTCAACCGGCTGATACCCGTGAGCCAGTTTTTCACGCCCTAAGAGCTGAGAGAGAAGGACGACTATGCATAATTATGCTTTGAGACCTAAAACAGTATAGGCTTTGATGTACAACCAACAGACAAACCACCCAAGATTTCTAATTTGACGCTCAGCTTTACTCTGTTTGTACCAGGTTAACTGAATTTGGGGCTCAGTATTTCACACCTGTGAAGTGGGCATTGTTAGTCCCCCATTCCCCCTCAGCATCTTCAGTACGTCATCAGAGTTCAGTGCGAGTTGGCTCTGTTTCCTTCTCCACCAAATAAACGTTTCTATGTCTGAACACTCAATTTATTACAGACTTGCAAAGAAATCTGCAAACCAAATATATATGTGCAGGAAAAGAATATCATTAGATATTCAAACATAATGTATAAGGTTAATATAGAAACCTTGAGTTTTTAATCACTGAGTCAGAATTTTATAGGAGAAAGAGGTTAATCCTTGTCCAAACCAGTGTGGTCTTTCTAAAATTGCAATCATGTTATTTAACTGCTTTAACCCCCTGGATGGATTCTTATTTTGCTTTGTAAAAGCAGGAATCTGTCTCCCTTGCTTACTATTCTGTTAATCCGAGAACCTAGAAAAATATCTGGTCTGCAGTATGGTTAACAGATAGTTTCAGGACTTCCGGTCAAGGTGGCAAAGGTAAACATGGTTCGCCTCCTCACACAACCACATCAAAATTACTACTAAAGTATAGAACAACCAACACTCAGAATAGTCAGAAATTGAGCTGAATGGAAGTCTGACAACTACGGAATTAAAGAAACCACATCCATACAGACTGGGTAGAAGGGCAGAGAAACAGAATGGGCTGGTCCCACATCCACATGCAGAGGATAAGAATTTAGGAGGGCTATCTCAAGAGCAAGGAGTCCCACCCTAACAGCAGGCCCTCCAGACCAGGGTTCGAAGGCCAGTAAGATAAGTCCCCATAATTCCTGGCTGCAAAAACCAGTGGAGATTGAGTTACTGGAAAAAACTCCTGGAGTCCCAAGCAGTTCCTCTTAAAGAATCCACATATGGACTTATTCAGTCTCATTGTCTCTGAGCTCCAGCACCGGGGTAGAAACACCAGTGGAATATAGGGAGAAACTGAAGTGTCTGGCATCAAGGCAAGAGCTGGGAGATAGCTTTCTCCCAGACAGAAAGGTGGGCAGAGGCCATTGTCCCTTTTCTGAACCCTTCCCCGACAAAGCCATGGAGCAGGCAGGCTGGTGCCATATCTGAGACTCCAACAACCTGGCTAACACTGTTTGCCCCACCCTGGAGATTCCCTGAGACTCCATCCCACCCAACTTATGGGCCCACCCAAGCTGCTTTTCCATATGAATGGCTGGTCTTGGCTTGTGCTTTACAACTTCCTAAAGCTGCTCAAACAAGCAACAACCAGCCTCAGTGAGACCATAGCCCCTGTACCTCTTGCTAAATGTCCCCAAGCTCAGTACTAGCAGCAATCAGGCTATACTCACAGCTTGGCTTTGCCTGGGAATCTCCAAACCCAGCACAAGTACCAGCCATCATAGATTGCTTTATAGCTCAGGGAGGGTGGTCCTGAGCAAAACACAGGTGATGGCTGACCTTGGCCTGTACCACCTGGGAAACCTCACAGCCTGTTCACCCAGTTCTCTATTAACATCAGAGAACCACCACTCTGCTGCATAGCTGATCCTCCATGGAGGGTGGAGTTTGGTGGTCAGTGGTCACAGCCAATCCTTGCAACTGACTGGCCTGAGTAAATCTCTCCAATTGACCTGCCAACAGCAATCAACTACAAGAGGAGGCTGTACTGAGCCCACACAAAGGGTGTACCTCAAGTACCCAACCTGGATAATAGGGGAGGCTAGACCCTATAGGACTGCTACATTAGGCCACACTACAAAGACAGGGAGTCACAGCAGTTCTACCTAATACATAGAAACAAACACAGGGAGGCTGCCAAAATGAGGAGACAAAGAAACATGGCCCAGATGAAAGAACAGATCAAAACTCTAGGAAAAGAACTAAACAAAAGGAAGATAAGCAACCTATCCAATGTGGAGTTCAAAACACTGGTTATAAGGATGCTCAAGGAACTTAGTGAGGACCTCAGACACATAAAGATCCAGTCAAAAATGAAGGATACACTAATTAAAATAAAGAACAATTTACAGGGAAACAATAGTAGAGTGGATGAAGCCAAGAGACAAATCAATGATTTGGAACATAAGGACGCAAAAAACAACTGATCAGAACAACAAGAAGAAAAAAGAACCCCCCAAAATGAGTATAGTGTGAATAGCTTCTGGGACAGCTTCAAGCATTCCAACATTTGTGTCATGGGGATGCTGTAAGGAGAAGAGAAAGAGCAAGAAATTGGAAATGTATTTGAAAAAATAATGAAAGAAAACTTTCCTAATTTGGTGAAGGAAATAGAAATGCAATTCCAGGAAGCACAGCAAATCTCAACAAGCTGGATGCAAAGAGGCCTACTCCAAGACACATCATTATTAAAATGCTAAAAGTTAAAGGTAAAGAGAGAGTCTTAAAAGAAGCAAGACAAAAACATTAAGTTACCTACAGGGGAATTCTCATGAGATTCTCAGCTGATTTCTCAAAAGAAACTTTATAGGCTAGAAGGGATTGGCAAGAAATATTCATGAAAAGCAGGGACCTACAGCCAAGATTGCTCTACCCACCAAAGATATCATGTAGAATTGAAGGGCAGGTAAAGAGCTTCCCAGACAGGGAAAAACTAAAGGCATTCATTATCACCAAACCATTATTACATAAAGTGTTAAAGGGACTTATTTGGGAAAAAGAAGAAGATCAAAACTATGAACAATAAAATGGCAATAAACACATATCTATCAACAATTAAATCTAAAAAACAAACTAAGGACATGAGAAGAAGAGAGACAGAATCATGGATACAGACAGGGGTTTGATGGTTGCCAGATGGGAGAGGAGCGTGGGAGGAAAAAAGAGGTGAGGGTATTAAGAAGTACAAATAGGTGGTTACAGAATAGCCACAGGGATATAAAATACAGTATAGGAAATGGAGTACCCAAAGAATTTACACGCATGACCCATGGACTTGAACAACGGTGGGGGGCTTATCTTTGGGAGTGGGGTGGCTGGGTGGAGGGGGGCAAGGGGAGAAAAACTGGGACAACTCTAATAGCATACTCAATAAAATATGATGAAAAAGACAAATAGTTTCTGCAGGAATAATCAAGTCCAACCTCCTTTCGGTGATACATAAGATCTCTGTCAATGGGTCTGGCCCCTGACGTCCTTTGCATCTGCTTCATGTTCACTCTCCAGCTGCCTTTTCACAAACCGGATGTTCCACAGGGGGCCATGGCCGCGCCCCTTCCAGGCTTTGCCCATGCTGCTCTATCCTCCTGGGACTCTGCTCCCCTCCCACTTGCTCACTGGACCCTCCCCATATGCACACTTGGCCTTGCTGGCTCCTATTGGTCCTTTACACCTGTGCTTAAGGTGTCACTCCCTCTTCTGTGCACCACCCCCATCACCCAGAATGAATTAGATGTTCCTCCTGTGCGTTCCCATAGCATCCTCTATATAAGTTTTTATAGCAGTTAAGACACTGTATTGAAATCGTCTGTTCCACTAGACTGTAAACATGAGGGCTAAGACTGTGTATTGATAATTAATAATAAATATTTACTAAATCAAGCAATCAATTCCTAGTTCCACCCCTTCGTGTTCTTCTAGAGGAAGCTGGGGTCCAGACGAGTGCGTGGCCTGTGCAGGGCCACCAGCACTTCGGCAACATGGAAACCAGGCCCTGAAGTCCGTGTCCCAGCTGTGCACTGTTTCCTGGGCCAGCTTGCCCTAATGCTCAGCTAGCATCGTACCAGACGCTGTGGAATAATTGTAATTCAACGTTGAAAAATGTGATTAGGAACTCAAATAATTATATAATTAATCACAAGGCAGATACAAAGGGTTTGTTTAAAAAGATCCTCTATTTTTTGAATTCCACATGTGGCTGTCCTCCTCCATTGTCCTGGAGCTATTGAAAGAATGTGACGTAGTGTGCTCACTGTCGGAGGCCTGGGTTTCTGTATGACAGCCAGGATAGAACATTCTGGTAAAATCTGATGTTATCACTCACTCAGGCTTTTGTTGCATTGAAGTCAGGAAATCTTCTGCTGGGAGGACCCTGGTGGAAAAACATCCAGACATCAGATCGCTCTCTCCAGCCACACCGGCTGAGCGCACTTTCAGCCGAAGCCAGAACAAAGCAAACCTGGGATGGCCAAAAGAGCGGATGCTGGGAAATCCTGGTTGAATCCTACTTTACTACTTTGCAACCTTGGCATAATATTTTCTCTGAGCATTTGCTTCCTCATCTGTTAGGTGGGGGTAACTGGGGAGATAATTGAAGGATTAGCATGTGTAAAAAGCCTAATCTATTGTCTGGCAATAGTAGGTCTTCAACAAAATTTAGATCCCCTCTCTCCTATGTAGGCCTGCCCTGCTGCAGTCACATTTCCAGCTCAGATATTCCAGCAGGACAAACATCTTTATCACGGTGCCTGGTCTGGTAGGTGCTCCGTAATACTGGATGATCAATGATTATAAAGAAGATGTTATTATCACAAAAGAGCTGAATTCTCGCTTCAAAGAACCTGAGGTGACTCTGGCTTTTCCTGTCTGTTTTCTGCTGTGATATGGGTTGGCGACGTGTTTACTCGTGGTTTTCAGATACTATCTTCATATCTGTGCACTTCAGAAAGAAACGCAATCTGGTTATGCTTGTTACAATGACAGGGAAAGACAGATCTGTGTAAAAAAGGATCAAAGGATCTTGCAACAAAATATGGATTTTGCCTTCCTTGCCTGCTCAGATGAGGGAATTGAATTAAACAAACAAACAAAAATTGGTGTCTTCTATGAGGTATCTGGCAGGGTCAGTTAGGGCCCACGTCAAAATCTGAGAAAGCTGGGCTGAACGCTGACTGTGCAGTTGTGGGGATCTTGGGACAAGGCTGCATCCCCCTTCACATAATTTTTCCCGAAGTGTTTGGGATGTACGTTGGGAAAACGTATTAACACTGACTTATTTGCTTACTACACCAACCCATACCACTCTCTCCTTAGGCCAGCATATTGCTTTTTGAACATATACTCTTAGTATTTAATTATGTGCTATTTTGTATCTGTTCTTGGCAACATGATTATAAGCTTCCTGAAAACAAGGATCACATCTTTATGTTAAGGCAGCACTTCTAAAGAGAGCAAAATACAATTTCTCATCAATCGTGTGAGTCACGGTATCTTTTCTGGTTTTTCATCAACTCAAGAGCAGGTGTTCTCCCCATATTACAGAGGGAAGGGGGAAAAAACTTACACAAGCTCAAAGGGCATGAGTAGGAATTACCAGGAAAATCTTACCTTTTACCTTTTGGCAAATAGCTACGTTTTAGGCCATTGCCTTGGCAGGATTCCTTTGGGAAATGTAGGGTGCATTATAATTTTAAGTCAAAAAGTGTGAATTCTAATTGGTTCCTTCTAAATTTTTAAAATGAATGTGGAAAGGAACACTTCTGATAAACAATGAGACAAAGATATAATATCAGGTGAGGGAATGAGGTGCAGAAAAACCAAAATCATTTAACAAATGGATTGAAGCTAGCCAGAATTTCACTACAATTTAAAACTTGAGCCCAAAGGAACACAAAGGGATGTGTGTCTTACTGTGTCTTTCGTGAAGGCCATTTAACACTGGGAATTTTTCCAGCAGTGTATTTCAGTAACAGCAACCTTTCTTACAACATTGGGGCTTGCCACTTTGAAAATCAATCCCGTTCAGTGTCTACTGAAATTGCACATTTGTTCTCTGTAAAATGAATGTGGGATGACCATATAAATTATCCTCCACACGGGGGCATTTTTTTTAAGTGAAAGGGAGAGGCATTAATTGCATGAGGACAATAAGTATAAGTTGTGATAAAAGACAGTGATAGTCATAGAAGTGTAGATTTGTATAGTCTATCAATAGGAATGGTTTTTTAAAACATATTTATATGAATATATTTATGTAGGCTTAAAGAATAGGTAATTAAGGTATTTAAGTCATGTGATGACAGAATTGAGCTGAATCGTCTGCAGACTCTCAGCGAGTCCCTTTTGTAACTGCGGTCTTTCATTCGAAGGTCTGTGGCCTGCCTTCGAACACGCCAATGCAAGGATCGCACGGGCCTACTCACACACAGAACCCATAATCTTGCTCTCATCAGTTTTTTTTGTTACCAGTTTTAGATTCTTCAGGGCCCTATCATTGGGTCATATGCTAGACTATAAGATCAAAGCAAAAACACAGAGGGTTCTGGGCTTTTCTGTAAGGTCCCAGATTCTAGTCCTGCCTTTATCAATAACTAACTGTGATTTTTGGCAAGTCATGTAACCTCTTTGTGTTTTGGTTTCCTTATCTCTAAAATGGGGATAATACTATCTGATGTGCAGACCTCAAAGGTTTGCTGGGAGGACCCAGTGAGGTGATGTATGGGGAAGCCTCTGGAAAGTGCTATACATATGTGAAGTGTTATCATTGTAGGAGCAGGTCGACATGAGATGTGAAGGGAAAACAGGGCTTTCAACTCAAGCTGGCCTTGTAGATTAGGCTTGTGCAAACAAATGATGAAAATAGGGCCATGGAAGGGGCGTTATACTCTCCTGTATGAATGGGAGTAGGGAGGGCGAGAAAAGAGAAAAATGAGGACAGTGAATGTGGCCAGGAAGGCTTGGGGCAGCTAGGGTGGGATTGCACACATATGTTCTTCCTACATCGCTCTTTCTACCAAGGACTGGCAAAACCACATAAAAAATGAACGTATTAAAGGACTGGCTGGGTGGCTCAGTTGGTTCGAACATCATCCTATAACTGAAACATTGTGGGTTTGATTCCTGGTCAGGACAGAGACCTAGGTTGCAGGTTTGATAACCGGTCTAGGCATGTATGGGAGGCAACCAGTCAGTGCTTCTTCCTTTCCTTTCTTCTCTCGTTCTTCCTCTCTCTCTAAAAGCAATGAAAAAAATGTCCTCGGGCTAGGGAAAAGAAAGAAGAAACACGGTGGGGAAGCACACATGTGGACTGCTGGGTTCCCAGGCTGTGAGGGCCCACCAACGTTATTCTGCAATCCAGTAAGAGTCAGAATGTCACGCTGCCTTTCTTCTCTCGTTGACTTGTTGTCAAGATTAAATAAAATTATTTAAATGAGCTGCTTTATAAACTATAAATTATGGTACGAAATAATTTGATGGGATGACTCTATTGATACTAGTTATTATAAGAACCATGTTAACTTTTTTCAAATGATTATAACGTTAAAAATTTAAAAATCACAGGTACTTATAAAAATTTAGATATAACCAAAGGTGTAATGAAGGAAATAAAAATCGCACAGGATTTGCTACCAAGAGACATTATTTTGGTAAATAATCTTCCAGACCATTTTGGTATCTGTGTATCATTTTTTAAAAAATCAAAATGGAATCTTTAGTTTGCCATTCATTCTTTAATTTGTTCATGATTGTTTATATGTTGGTAGATGGAATGCAAATAAGACCATGTCTTTTTTGGGGGTGCTTTGGAGGAGCATCTCTCCTGGGCTGCGGGAGTGAGGAGAGGCTTCCTGGAGGTAGGAATATTTAAGTTGAGACCGGAAGGGTGACTAGAGTTAACTACATTGGAGTGGATATTGTGTTGTACTACCCAGGTGCTTCCTTAAGGACTGGAACACGCATGCCTTGCTGGCAGTGCTACCTTTCGATGGTTCTCAGCTGAGTTCCTCCTCCAAGGATCACTCTTTGTTGAAGGAAGCTGCCTTGTTGAAGATTATCTCTATCTCTAGGGGAGCTGGGGGCCAAGATCAACCTTCTTGCCTCAGTTCGGACATCTTCAAAGGGCCATCTCAGTTCTAGAGCTCCTCCTAGGATCGGCTGAGGCTTCAGTTGTACCTGTATTGCAGTTCATTTTTCCTTCTGGCCAATCTTTCTTCCCTTCCCCTGCACAGGTATTGATCCCAAGAGCACCATCCAATAAAAATCCTGCACACAAATAACTCCTCCCCTCAACACAGGCAAAGAATGTTAGTGATGCAGAGTGCAGGGAGGTTGTTACTGAAAGTTGCAACAGTATGTCCAAGGCCTAGAGGCATTGGAGGAGCTATCTGGTTTTTTAAAAAAAATATGTTTATTGATTTTAGAGAGAGAGGAAGGGAGAGAGAGAAACAGTGATGTGAGAGAAATGTTGGTCGGTTGCCTCCCATTCATACCCCAACCAGGGACTGAACCAACAACCTATGTATGTGCTCTGAATGAGAATTGAACCCCCAACCTTTTGTTACATGGGACCACACTCCAACCAAGCCACACCAGCCAGGGCAAAGAATGGAATGTTTTTTTAACAAAGTCTGCAAAGTAGTGAGTGAAGTCAGTGGAAGAGACATAGTTTCATAGAGAAAGTCAAGCTCTTATCATCCACATCAAGGAGATGGGGAGACAGGACTCTATCACAAGGCCAATGGGAAGCCTTGGAAGATTGTAAATCACTGGAGAGATATGAGCTGATTTTCTAATTTGTGTTTTAGAAATATCATTTTGGCTGCAATGTGGCACCATTAATCGAAACTTTCATTATTATTGATCATCATATTGTTAAAATTAGAACACTGGGGTGATTCGTGACCTCCTGCACTCTACATCTTTACAGAATGAATGGCATCCCCCAGATGAGTCATGTAACGAACACCAGTATTGTAGCAGTACTGTGGAACTTTTAAAACTCTGAAGGGATCCAATCATAGTTCTTGAACATTTTTTAAAAACATAATTCACACTGTTTAAATATTTATTGGGCACCAACTACATGCCAGCATGCACTGTGCTATTGCTGTGTTGAATCAAAGACAGAAGCTCCAAGAAGATCACGACCATCTCCTCTTATACATTGCTCCACCACTACAGTGCCTGACAAAAACTTAGTGGATACACAGAATGGGGAATCTTAGAGACCTGGGCAAATTGCTTAGCTCTCATAATCACAAATGGGGATAATTTTAGCTTCCACCTCTCAAGGTTGTTGTGAGGTGGGGGGTGGTTAAGAATGTAGATAAGATACCTACTTCAAAAACTTAATATATAGTAAAAATTGTATTTACTCAAATAGTTCAAAAATTGTTTGCTATTCTCAGTATTGGTGGAAGTAAACTGAAACCTTAAATGATTACAATCAAACTTCTTATATCTATTTCTCTCTTGTCCTCTTTATCCTGTGAAATCACTTCAAAAGAAAAATGTGATTTGTAAACCAGGGTAAAAGATTCATTCACTCACTAATTTATTCAACAGGTTTTGTTTTTTTTTTTTTGAGGACATCCAACAGAGCAGGCGTGGGTTATGCGGCAGTGAACAGGGCAGACACGGTCCCTGTTCTCATGGAGCTTATAATCTAGAAGGGAGACATTAAACAAAGAAAATTTTATGAATTATAACCAAAACAGTCTGTCATTAGAGAGAATAAGAGAGAAGCTAATTTAATGATAGAAGGGTAAGTCTCTGAAGAAGTGACCTTTATTCTGGAAACTAAGAGTAGGAGTTTCATTAAGAATAAGGGGATGAAGAATTCCAGGCAGCAGAAAAATCCTGCGCAGACACCCTGGGGTAGGAAAAAACTTGGCCCATTGGAGACGTGGAGAGAAAGTGATGGTGGCACAGTGGAGGGAGATGAAGTTGGAAAGGGGGCGGGGGCAGATCGTGAAAAGCTCGGTGGCCGCAGGGTCTTCCTTTATCCAGAATGAAGGATATACAAGCTGCCAGAAATCTGACCGCTCTCTGGATGTACCAGAGCAGTCCACGATGCTTATAGAATAGGAAGAAAGGTAAATTGCAGTCTAAACAGTCACAGCTAAGCCTTGGAGAAAGCTGATTATATTTTCCCCTTCTGGTTGTCATGGTAAATGAAAAAGCATATTACGAAGACACCTAACTCTTTGTTGAGAGTGCTTATATATTCTCAGAAACATATTGCATGCATTTCTATCCCAAAACAAAGTAGAACTACTAGAACACCTTTTCTCCCCTGTTCCCCCTTTTATTTCTTGGATGTGGTTCTTCCAGTAGAAACAATCAGCGGGAGCTCCCCACGGATTAGAAATGCTGTGGTGGTTTTCCAGGAGACGGAGGAGAATTTTGGGTGTCACAAGTGTTTGGGCGGTGGCTTGCGAACTGGATTTGCTCACAGAGGCCTGCCTTTCCCTCTCAGTGATTAGAACAGCGAGTGTTCTGGAATACAGTATTTAAACAGTGAGATTGGCATTGCTATCTTCCAGGATGGCGAAGGCTTAATTAACATTTGAAAATGCTTTGAGATCTTTGGATAAAAGTGTTCTGGAAGCATGAAGTGTTATTATCTTTGGAGTGATATAGGTCATGTGACACAGGAAGTGGCTTTGAAGGAAAGGAAAACCTTTCATCAGGCAAACTCCTTGGGGTGGTTTGAGCCTGTTTTGAGTGACTCAACATGCCCGTGTCATCTCTCCCTAGAACGTGAATGAAAGGAATAACTTGGCCTACAGCTTAGCAACTGCCACCATCATTCACTGAAATTATTTAGTAAGCTTGTATGTTAAACATTCTACAAATTATGCGGAATCCTAAAACATTTAGCACTGTTGTCCCTTACTAAGCCTTGAATTAGTTGTTGCTATTATGGTTGTTCTCATAAACAGTTTTAAGATGTCTGGACTTGTTTTCTCTGACCTTAATGCCTTGTCATTAAAGAGTTCAATATTCTTTAGTGACAAATGAATCTTAGTTTCCTTTTAAAGACGTGGTAAAGAGCAAAATAAGTGTAAACCATTATTGTTGAGGTCCTAATGTGAGAATTATAGGTAAGTGCCTGGGACCCTTCCTGGCAGGTAACATTAGCTCAGAATCGGGTACTTAGCCCTTCCCTATCCCAACCATAAAGACTCAGGTGGATGTCGGGTTTCCCCAACTACACTTCCCGATGCATGCTTAGGGTCTTCAGTGGACAGGATTTCAAAGAGACTATTTTTAAGCACTTCCAATTTATCTAAGGACTGCAGTGGAGAATAGGAATATGGCTCATTTGAGAAAAGTCTATTTTAAGGGAATATATATGTCAACCCAAATCTGCCCATGTGTATTTGTGAAATTAATTTTGCTGGCTAGATGACCAGAGATGTATTTTTTAATACACACCTGTCTCAAATATGATCTTTTGAACAAAGGTGTTTTGTTTTGGAAAGTGGCATTGGGGGTGGGTGTGGGGGGTTAGACAATAAGGAAAGGGTTTAGGTAAGAGACAATAAGCTTCAGGTGAGAGGGGCCAGGGTGGAGGAGAGGACAGCCTGGGGTCTGCTGGGAGAGGAAGGTTCCCAGGATGTTTGCCAGCACCTGTGGGTGTGGAGGCTCCCCCCTCCCCAAGGCAGGGGCCTACAGTGCAATGGGGTCAAGTACCAAGCTGACCTAATTAAAAGCTCATTACACCAGCCCATCCCCATTAACAGGCAGACCCACGTGCAAAAATATCTCTGCGCAGAAGCCCCCTCTGCTTCCTCCTCCCAGCCCCAGGGTCTGGAAATGCTGGCCAGTTAAAGTGACCTCCCCGTCAGTGACCATCAGGTACAGTTTCTTTCTGGATTATTTCACCTTCCAGTAACTTGGTTTTATCTGCTCTGAAACATTTTAACAAAGAAAGCTCTCTGGTCGTCACGTGGGTAAATAACAAGGGATAAAAGAACGTGTATGTCACTTAATCAGAAACAAATAACTAAATCTCCTTTGAAAAAGCAGCCTTCCCCGACTGGCCAGCCTTTTCATTTATCTTTCACTGGCAGGATTTTGAAATTACAATTCTATAGTAGACTATGGTACCAGTCTTCCTCTCCTTGTTTTTTATATAATTGTTGCCAACCTTGACAGAAGATCTCAAAGCTTGTTAATACTAAGTTGGTAAATGATACTATTGTTTAGGAGGTGGGGGAGGAATGGGGCGGGAGCAGAGGGTTTATCTGGGTGGGGAGGGGGAAGAGGAAAATGCACCCTAACCAGGCTCAAATTAACTGAAATGGATCAAAGTAAACAGAGACATCTAAAAGCTTTTGTAAGTTAAAAGTGGCTATCTGTTGCAGGTCTTGCCTCATTAACTGCTGATTGAAGCTCTGCTTGGCCCTCTGGGATACCTAACACCCCAGACCTATCACCAGATGAACCTGGGTGAGGCGCTTTTGCCTTTCCCTGTGTTGGTTTGCAGAGCTCCTTGACCTCAACCTTCTTAAAAATGTTTATCCTTCCTACCAGGCAGAGGGAGTAAAGGTTTGTCCTTGAGAACCTTGCTAGGAATTTCACTTCTAGCCAGTGAGGAATTCCCAGAAAAGAGAAATGGAAGGCATAGTTGTGGTATCTCTGCAGATCTGCATTCTGAAAGGTAGACCTGCGGCTCTGGGGTTTTAAATAAATCCTCTGCACAAGAATATGTAGGGGAAAGAGTCCATAGTTTGTTTTTCCCTTGGGTGTTGGCCCCATTTCCATTTGTGAATGGTGAAAGGTGAGGGTTAGGCCATAGGCTTTAAGATACAGGTATCTCTTGGTTCCCATGGTCCGTGCCCTTCACCAGGCCATTCAGCTGGGACAGGGAGCTGAAACTGAGTGAGTTGTCCAGGGGAGGGAGAGAGAATAGTGGTGGGGGTGGGTTGGGAGGGGGGAGAGAGGAGCAGGGCTCTTTGAGTAGGACCAGATAGGTCTCTGTGTAGAGTAATATTACAGCTCTTTCTCTCATAAACAAGCTGCATGCCTGCTTCTAAAGACCCATCTGGCATAGCTTTGAGAATGGCAATAATTACAAGCTGATGATGGACATGGAAAAAAAGCCCTGCTGAGCTAACTCATAAGGAAGTACAGGCCAGGACTGCAGGGAAATTACAGGCTGAAAACCTTTCTAGTTTAGGCCTTTTGGTGTTCTTAATCACAGACTTTAAATGTTGTAATAAACACTGTTGCATTTTATTGACCAACTCCCATGACAGGCAAATCTTTCTCATTTCATTTTATTTTTACCATTTGCTCTTTGGAAAGCTGCTCGGCAGTGTCTGTCTGGGCCATGCCAATAGATCTTTAGTTTTTCTCTTCGTAAGGATATTAGGAAAACAGGGGTGAGTTTTTATTTAGCTTACAGAAATTTGCAAAACGTTTTTTAGATTGCTGTCTGTGTTCTATGGTTCAGACAAACTCCCAGGTTCAGTGCTTAACCTGTAGCTGTATAAGAAAGGGCCTGTTTGTTTCAATCAAAAAGATTGAAGAGGATAAAAGAACAGGTCTTGGAAAAAGAATCTACAGTATGATTCAGTACCATCAAGTAGTGTTTGTTATGTAGAAACAAGTAAAATCCAAGTTAAATACGCTGTGGCTAGATTAATGGAACATTAAGTTCTGGTTTTGTTTGTAAGGATGGCCCTTGATTCAAGGATGAATTTGATATTGAAAGGATGCTCCTCCTCAAAGTTTGGAAGCCAAATATATTACAAGTGGATCTAAGACATTTTCTTTCTCAAACCTAAACGAAATAGCTTAGACCATTTAATGGAGTAGAGGCTTTTAGGAAATCTTAGGAAGAAGAAAACAGAAACACAGGAAATTTCCTTTCCTCTGCAACATCATTAACCTCAAAATCTATAGCTTGAATGTTATGGCAAAGTTAGTCTTGAATATAACACATTATCACTTGCTGTTATAATGAGATTTTAACACCTTTTATTCTCCTTCAACAGATGTTATCAGTTTTCATGAAAAGAATTTGGTCTTCATTTTATACATTTTAAAAGTCAGGTCAGAAATGATGAATAATGGTACGAATCAAGATTTTTTAGTGATCTAATTAACTTATACAAGTAGATCCTTGTTCAAAAGCTACCTTTATGGATTTTAAGGCAGAGCATGTAAAGTTCATTATTTTAAAAACACTAGACACTGATTTTGTAACCTATTTTCAAGTCCTTCCCTTCTTTGCTACAATTCCTCACTCATATTCCTTAAGGACTTATATTTTATTCTTTGTGTTTTGCATACGGTCTGGCTATCTCAGGTGGGTTTTTTAGCTGTGTCCTTTTGCATTTGATTACATGCTCAAGGACATGAAATTTTGGAGCCTATGAAGTTAAAGCAATGAAGTAGTTTCACAATGGAAATTTCCCAGCATAAACGGTCTCTTGTCCTTTCCTAAGCAATGCTTTACCTGAAGCTCCCTTGTCAATGAGAAATTATTTCTTTATATCAGTCTCTTTTTCCTATACAGGCTGGAATTGTTTCTAACAAAAGAAGCATGAATTGGTGGAAACTATATATTAAATGCAAGACTATTTGTCTAGTTTTCATTAGGTTGCTGAGTGAAAAGCCTCAATTCCTCTCTTTTCCCAAGGTACTCAGATGTCCGTGCAGTCTCCCTCATTTCACACTGTGGTTTCTCTCACTGGGTACAGTCCAGCTTGAAAGAATTCAACACTTACTGGTCTTTAGAGAACTGTCAGCAATGACAGCAACCAGGGATGCTGACATGTCTTATTGTTTACGAAGGATGAGTACCACACGGCCTCTTGGATGACTTGATAAGCCCTGGGTCTTCTCTCTCCTGATTCTGGCCTCGCTAGACCAGCTGCCTTTTGGTGGCCAGCTAAATACGGACAAGTCAGGAAACACAGAGGCAAAGATAAACTAGAGTTGCTCAAGGTTGCTTTGTAAACAGTGCAAACAGAAAGAGAAACAGTGGCTCAGTCCCTGATCCCTTATATGCATCCAGTTTTCTTACATGCTTAAAGTTTAATGAAAAAAATCCTGGGGTAGCATTAAAGTAAGCTCACGAATTATTATCATATGGTCTGCAATATTTAATTCCTTGTTCTTACTTTAGTGTCCCTTCATTCCTCTAGAAATACCAGCCACTGTTGTAGTTAAATTAAATTCAAGCTTAAATAAATTATTCTGAATGTACTGATTTCTATATATGGAATGCTAAAATGTCTTGGAAATTGTACCAAAGCACATGATTTTCCTCGTTCCTACTTTGTAAAGAGGAACTTTCTTATCGGGAAGGAAACCCCGGGAAGCTGAAACACCTTTCTTTCACTTTCTTTCAGCCTTGAACAAATGGAGGAAGAAAGGAAAGGTTCATGTGTTTATGTTGCACTTGGGTCAATGCTTTTGTTAAATGATATGTATCATAACTCCACCAACTGCATGGGGCTTAGAGATACTGTCTTCTTTAAATTCTTCATAACCGATTGGGACAGTGTTATTATCTTTTAAGGGTTCCAGGCTCTTCCCAGAAATGAGCTCTTCCAAGGTACTTGAACAAAAGATTTTACCGTTGGCCTTTTTTTAAACCCTCTTGTTCTTCCTTTGTTGCAGAAATGTCATTGCTGAAAATAATGCATGCTACAGTTGATAGAGCAAAGTGCCTTTCTTAATTTTAGTGAGGCCGCATCTGCCACAGACACTGTAGCTTGATGTTGACGGTCACAGAAAGGGGTTTAATCTTAATGATGAGGCAGAATCTTCCTCGTCTCTGCTTATATCCTGCTCAACTCTTTCTGAACAGTTTTCATAAGGTATATGCCTAATTTTTGTCAAAGTGTCTGTAGAATTGCTGCTGTTATTATAAATCACTGCTTCAGAGCTATTGAATCTCAGAAGTCAGGTAAAAGTGGCTATCCCTCTTTTATAGAGGGTGCGACTGAAGTTCTGGGATCCACCCTGCTCTATGAAAGAAAGGGTGAGTGATATCACAAAGCCAGGGCTATGTGCTTCCAGATGAGTTTTCAACTTTGAGTCTTTCTCCTGTGAGCTTAATCTGAAGGTGGAGGCTCTTCTAACTGGGACCCTCAGGAGAGAAGGCCCAGTGGTTGACAGTGAAAAGCAGCGGAATTCAAAAAGCTAGCTCACAGCTATTTGCAATCAATAGCACCATCTAAAATCACTTGGAACAACTGGAGTGGTGGATGTAGGAAATGGTACAAAGGAAGAATACTCACTGCAGGTCAGTGTTTGAACTTACAGAATTATCCAGTCCTGCTGATTCTGCTGGTAGCTGTCTCTCTGTACCACCCTGATATGCTGGAGCAACTTCCATCCTGCTAAATTCCTTACATGCATTTGAGTGATTTGACAGGCTGAAGTGTTAACTCTTGTTGAAATATCTTTATTCGGAGTTTCTTGTAGATGTGATACAAGTACGTTCTCTTCCATGTGCAAAGATTAACTTTCTCACAAAATTAAATAATTTATTCTGTCACTGGAACATCTTTTTAGGGATAATTATTCTTTGGTACCAAGTACAGAGTAGCTATTTGTGCTCGTATAGGATGCCCTCTGTAGAGGTCTCCATATATAGGTGGGACCAACCAGTGCTGCTTCTAGCAAAATAAGAATGCTACTAGTAATCATCAGAAGGATGATTTCATGGTAAATTAAGGACCAGAAAGAGATATGCCACCCAAGGAAGGCAGTATTGTGTTTCTACTCAGTTTCTTCTGAAGCACAGACATACCAGCTCCTTATAGCTCGTTCTCTGGTCTGGCTGTGGCATTCAGATAATTTGTTCAGTTCCAGGTTTTATTTGTTTGTTTTTGGCTTGAGCTTGTGGAGTAATTGTGCTGTTTGACATCTTTCTACTCCTAACTCATCTTGAGCCCATACATCATTTTCAAGACTGTGTTTCTCTCTCTTCCTCAAGTATATTCATTGGCCTGCCTGCTTAGCTTTTGCTCAGTTCAGGCTTCTATCTGCAGAGATACGAGACCATGAGATCTGCTAACGTGCAAAAGGGAGATAAAAGCATTTTTAGAAATGTCCTGCACACAGGCCTGCTTTATAATAAACCAGAACAGTGCGGGAATTAAGATGTTGTTGAAATGCCTGAGTGTCTCTGCCCTTTTATTACATCCAGGGTGATGAGGTCATGGCTTACTGTTCAGCTTATATGGTGCAATTAAGAGATTCATTTCTCAACGTGATTCATCTGAGGAAGAGTCTACGTAAAAGTTTTAGGAGAGAGACAAGACTCATATGAGAAGATGTTGGAAACTTATGGTTTTCTTTTGGAAGTTTGAGTTAGTTTTTTCATTCCAGGCGAGAACAAGCATTGCAATAAGCCTGTCTCAGATTTCTGAGTTGCAGGGAATTTGATGATTTAATGCCAATAAGGCTAAGGAGATAGTTTTAGTTCTTGGCTTTTACCCTTCTTTGGAATGATGGCAAAAATGTGAACTAAATAGCTGTTTTATTAAGACATCATTAAGTCTCTGTGTGTAGAGATATTTAAATGAAACAGTATCTCAGATGTGTGTATACGTGTACATATACACAGAATATATATATTATATACAATATAAATTTTTTTATTGTGGTATTTATCTACTGAGCCTTCATTGAACCCTTTCAAATGCAGCATTTACATCCCTACTGCTGAAAAATTGGAGGTAGTCTGTCCGTTTGGTCAGGGTAGCAACTCTCAATCAGAGTCAAACTTTTCGTAAGTATGTGTGAATACAAAACTGTCGAGAAGCAATGGGTTCGGTCATCCTTGTTCTTTAATAAAAGACTGAGTCACGGACCTCAGTTTGGGTGGCACTTCCTGAGGTTTCTTCTTAACCCTCCAAGTCATCCCTGATTGTGATTCTTAGCTTGGTCTTTCATCCATGGTTCAGTTTTCAGTGAAAATTCATAATTTTTGTATTGTTCAATTCCGTACAAGAAACATTTATGAAATGCCTATCTTATTTAAGGCACTATGCTGGGCACCCAGGACCATCTTTAGAGGGATTACTATTGTCTCCGTCCTGTGGGAGGAGATAAAAATTCTACAATAATGAATACAAGTCAGATTGGAACAAACATTGTAACTGTGGGGTAAACAGAGTGTTATCTGTATTCTAAGAAGGGAGCAATTTATATTTCCCTAGAATCAGGTAAGGCTTCCTAGAGGTGGCGACATCTAAATTAGTCTTTAGAGGGGAAGCAAGATTTGAATAGATGAAGCTGGAGGAAAAGCACAGAGTTCCAGAAGCATGAAAGCCCATGACATGATCCAGGAGAAATGATGAGCCTTTTCTGGGCAGAGCATCAGCTATGTGTGAGAAGAAAATGGCAGGCAAGTTTTGAAATATAGAACAATTTCTCTTTTTTTATAGTGTAAAATTTTTATGTTTAGAATTAGCCAGCTGGACTCAGTTTTTATTGGCAACATCCAAAGCATCATGGTCTGGAGCCAATGCTTTCTTCTCCCCATCAGGCCCGATTGGGGTGCTGACCTTGGCCATGTCAATGTCATTGAGCTTCTTCACAGCTTGTTTGATCTGGTGCTGGTTGGCCTTGACCTCCACCAGGTGAACATAGGTGTATTGTTGTCTTCTATCTTCTTTCATGGCTGACCTGGTAGTCAGGGGGAACTTGTTGATGGCATAGTGGTGAAGCGCGTTTCTCCTGGGGGCAATCTTCTGAGGATACTTAGGCCATCTTCTTCTTCTCCTTCTCCTTCCCCTTCCCCTCCTCCTCCTCCTCCATCATCTTCTCCTTCTCCTCCTCCTCCTCCTCCTCCTCCTCCTCCTTCTTCTTCTTCTTCTTCTTCTTCT
Organism: Trachops cirrhosus; assembly: GCA_028533065.1. Classification (NCBI taxonomy): domain Eukaryota; kingdom Metazoa; phylum Chordata; class Mammalia; order Chiroptera; family Phyllostomidae; genus Trachops; species Trachops cirrhosus. The sequence goes on along the minus strand of CM052538.1, from coordinate 161,274,680 downwards.
TCTTCTTCTTCTTCTTCTTCTTCTTCTTCTTCTTTTCTTCTTCTTCTTCTTCTTCTCCCCCCACCCTCCTCCTCCTCCTTCTTCTTTTTTGTGGCTGTGGACACCTCTCAGCACTGCTTTCTTTGTCTTCAAAGCCTTTGCCTTGGCTTCAGCTTTGGGAGAGCAGGAGCTTCGTTCTTGGTTTTGGGCGCCATCTTCGTGAAAAGGCTAGAACAATTTTTCTTTGTAAGGGGTCTAGATTAACTATGCTAAGATATTTGGACTTTACTATAAAAGAAAACAAAAAGCTAGTAAAAGCTTTTGGGTTAGTGGGTGCATCATGATTATAACTCTACTTTGGAAAGATAACTGTCAGAGATGTGAAAGATGATTTGAGATAGAGAGCAAGGAAGTTGTGACAGGGGACCTGTTGTGGGGGGCTATTGCAACACCCCAGGTGTAGATTACATGGCATAGGATGGGGACAACAGAAACAGAAGAGAATAAGGGAAGAGACATTCTGAGTCTGGACGTGAATGGGATGGAATGCAGAAATGAATGAAGTTCAGGAGAAGAAGGTTTTGACGTCTTTAATACACTTTGGTTATGCCTGCCATTTCTTTATTTTTTTGAAGAACAAGCTTGTTATATCATTAGAATTACATCCTATTTTGCTTTTGATTTAGGATAGTTTCTGACTCTTCTGAGAAGGAAAAAAAGGGCATATTTGCTTTCTATCACTTCTGAATATATTCTTATTTTAGCCTAATCTCAAAGACTGTCTTGTGCCTTATTCAAGATAAACTCTTAGACTTTATTCCCTTTCCTCTGGCCATACTCTTGAGGATGAGGCAATTTGAAATCCTTACTAATGCTTATAGGATTCTCAGAGTTAGGCAGAACTGGCTTTTCTAAGGCTAGAATTGGGGCCAAATGGATTCTTGGATCATGCATCTCCTGCCGGTTATGAAGCTGCCAGACTCCATCCCAGTGGGTAGAAATAGACACCAGCCCCCGAGGAAGTGATGGCTGCACGCAGGCGTCTGCTCCCTCTGCTGCTTCCTCTCCTCCACGAGGAAGGAAACCGTGGGCTTTCCTGGGCATTTTTCTTGTTCTCTTAACAGGAGGGAACTGAGGAGTTTGGCTTTGGGTGTCTGGATAGTGAACACAAGGCTGGAGGGGTTTCCAGAGAGCAGACGGTTCCCATCTCTGAACTGTTGTTACTTTCTTTCTCCACCCCCCTTCCTGTGCTGTACAATTCATTCCACCTCCGGAATCTTCGTGAACAGTGTTAGAAAGTCCTAGTGGAAAGCCTAGAGTTCAAAGTAGATGCAAAGCTTCAAGGTGGAGACACCCAACTGGAAGGAAGACTGTACCACTGAGCTTTCTTCCTGCTAACAAAATGAAATCTATATAAATATTCAAGCTTTTTATTAAAAAGCTCATTTCTCTATTAGATTTGCATACCACATGTCTGATAACCAGTCCTCTGGAAAGGTGGTGAGAAGTGTTACTAAACTTCCAAATATCTACTTTTCATCTGATAAAGCCATTCCAGAGTTTGCAGTATGAATTGGGTTTGCAGTCAGAATTCCCCCAAAATATTTAAAAATCCTGGGCAGTAAATTCAGCTCTGAGTCTCTGGAAAACAGTGTGTGATCTGCCTTAACCAGATTGTGAGTTTAAGGAACTGTGTGCTTTATATAAGCATTAATAATTTATTCAGGACATTTTGGGGCTCATTTCCCACTCAAGAAAATTGAGATTATACTTCCTGCCCCCTCCCCCCATTTGTGGCACAAAACTGCTTCTCCAGTTTCATTTCCTTTGATTATTTCAGCAGGAATAGTTAAGATAAAAAATTTTTCAAAAAGGATATAAGTATGAGTCTTTCTTGCTGATTGTAGCCAAAAAGCATATATTAAGCACCTACTATACCCAGAATATTGATGGGTGTTGTGTGGAACAAAAAGAAGAAAGAAGCCAGAGGCAGCAGTTCAGGGTCCTGCGTGAGGGAGCAAAGGGCTGGGGCTGAGGGAGGGGAGAGCTGTTTGTCATAATCCCACCGTGGGGCTCTGATCCCTTAAAGCCCAAGTCCAGGGAAACATGGAAAGAAAAGCACGTTGTCACCCCCTCCCATTTTAGAAATGGAGGTAACCCGGCAGGATAGAAATGGGGTGGCAGAATGATTCATTTGCATTACACTGGTTTTAATTTCCCACAGTAGTGAGTTTGAGGGCAGCGATGCAAAGGGCAGCTTATTTATTTTTTATGTTAGCTTATTAGCAGTTCTGACAGAAGATTCTTCATCTTTTTCATGTTTCATAACTCTCCATGGTCTATCCCCTCCAAAGGCAGCAGGTAAGTGCTGGGTCCAGCCCTGAAAGAGGCTGATATTCTCCAGACACATCCATACACACTTGTAAGTCGAGAGCCGAATCCTCTGTCAGACACATTTTCCTTGTCAAATCATGCCCGCCCCACCTCGCCGACACTGATAGTCCTGGGAGCCACTTCTGATGCCAACCTGGATTGAACTCCTAGATGTGAGTACACTCTCTTGAAGGGCAGCTCAGGCTAAAACTTGACCTTTCAGAGCTTTGGGAGGTGGGAAGGGGAGCAGAGGACTGGTAGGGGGAGAGAGATTTCCTGGTTACTGCTACAGGGAGTCTGTTTACTTGCCTTCAAGGGTCACAGCCATCTGAATGGGCGTCTCTGGCTCTGCTCTTGGATTTGGTTTCAGAGGGCCCGGTCCTGTGAAATTCCGCCCCCCATCTGCCCTCCCCGTACTGTTAGGTATGGGACTCGAGTCCCACAGTGTGGTTCAAGCCTACCCGAGGAATACTGCAGCTTGCTTGCAAGAACAGTGATTGGAAAGGCCGTTTTAAGTGGAGTTTACTGTTGTTGTATAAACCTTCATTTAAAATAGACTATAAAATGTTTCTGAACCTGCCAAACATGCATTAAAATATTTTGCTCCATTTATGCCTATGTGTAACATTTGGTTTCTAAAGAGCTTTAATCAAGTAATCTTCAAGTAGGAAGTTATTCATCTTTATTGCCAGTCGGTTCTCAGTGGTGGTCGTGGCAACAATCTTTTTATTGCTTCTGTGTTTAGTTGTTCTTTGACATGATAGAAGTCAGCTGCAGTTCAATGAGCTCACTATTTGTGCAACTTAATTGCTTGCTTCCTTCAATACATACTCAATTTTTCCTTTTATGAGCAGGGCTGTTGGAAAAATTAAGCTTAAGGATATAGCCATCCACTGTTAATTAACCTCCTTCCCAAACACATTAGGGAAATAGGTCAAATGACTGCCGAGTGCTCAGTGCACCGCTCCTCAGGTCCTCCTCAGCTGAGAAGCGAGTCCTGTATTAAGTGAACAAATGTTGGCTCCTTGAGCATTTTCTGGAAGCAGTGATGACATAAGAACAATGCCTTGTAACTCAGCCTTCCCTGCTGCACCATCTCCTCGAAGCTGAATACGTTGTTTGCCTTTGGCTCATTTCATGTGGTACTGACATTAAAAAGGCGGCGGCTGCTGCTCTTTCTCCTTCTTCATCCTCTTCCTCCTCCTCTTGCTCTTCTTTTTCTTCTTTTTTTTTGCTTTCTAGGCTATTGCTTATTTTTAAAGGGGGATCCTAAATTCATCTTTCTCTTTAAATAGTGACCACTGCTGTTATTTTGACCCGCAATTCCTAGAAAAATCTGAATATTGTGAGGATGTATAGATGCTTGTGATGAGTAGAAAGATGTGTACAGTGAGGGAGCCAACCTATCAAAATCGATTTACATAGAGCTCTTATAATTCCTCTCCATGTCAGGGCTACAGTCGGGTAGAAAACAACTTTAATTACAGTGGTGAAGGGCTTAATTGGAGCTTTGCCAACTTGACAGAAAATATTTTGAAGTTTATAGACTTAAAAAGGAAAAACAAAAAGAAAATGAGACAGTTTGTGAACTGGGTAGAATGTGGGAAAATATCAGGGTCCAGTTTATACTTTTAGAAAGAGCGTAGCAAATGCAAACAAAACTCAAATGGGAGACTGTGTGAGATAGTTCTAAGGGTTAGAAATCATATTTGTGATATTTGTCCTGTATCTGTAGTTTCCATGTTCAACCTTTAATTGAGAAGAAGTAGGAACAAAGAAAAAGCCCAAACAACTCCTCCAATAAATCCTAAACTGATAGACATTTCTTTCCTTTAAAGTTATTATTCAGTGTAATCTAAATCTTGCTAATATTTTTTTACTTAGGCAGAGAGTCTACATTTCTAAAGTCATCTGCTCTGATAAAATCATTATTCAGTAATGGTTGTTTCCATCCTCTTCCAAGGTTTTCCTGCCTCCGACCTGGGTATATTTCCTGCTTTGCACTTAAAGTCATTGAGAGGCTCCTTGCAGCACCTTTTCTTCCAGTGTCACTTTAGAATATCAATGACATGGAATTGATGTTGAAATGGTAACCTTTGGGTATTTTAGTTTGCCTACCTGTAGAGGGATAATGACCCTTCACTAGTCTAGACTCCAGGGGATTGTTAGGAAACTTGATTAGCTAATGATTGTCAGGAGCCTTGAGGCAAAAATGTTTTCCCTGTGTGTTACTCTGTGTCACAATAAAGCTTGCAAGAATGACCTCATTCATATTCATTAGTGGTGGGTTCTAAAGGTTATCCTGTCTTATCTTTTGCCTGGCTAAGGTCTGAGATGCAAATGGCAGATTGCTGATGCTGGGAGAATAGTTGCACCATCGGAATGGTTAGGTAGGAGGAAGGGCGTTGCATTTGCCGGAGGCTGTCGATGGTTTGGTGCCCATCTTTGGTGTGTCTGGCTCACAGGTTCCAGGTCAGAGGGGACGTCCGTGACTTTCGGATGGAGAGGAAAGTGCTGTGAATTAGGGTCCAGGGGCTGAGTTAAAGCTTTATTCCTATCTGAACAAACATGATGGCAAATTTCATATCTTTTAAAAATAGATATCTGGCTGAAAAAAGGAAAACTAGAATTTCACAATTGGCAAGTACAAGCATATAGAAAATTTTGGGGCTTTTGAGGCATTTAGTCTTGTGAATTAAAAAAAAATATTCTCACACAGAGCCAGCCCTGTTGCTAACCTGCATGGAGCAAATTTGCAAATACTAGGCTTAACTTTTTAAATATTATCTTTAAAACAGTCACGCTTTTGCCTCAGGGGTTATGTTGGGTCCTGTTAAGCCTTCATGAATTGATATCTTGCTCATCTCATAGATTCTTTTAGGATTTCTTCAGGGTATCTTCCTGTGGCTTTTCTGGAAGTCACTGACTAAGCAAATCCCAGAGTGAGGAGCCATGGAGATACTCCCTAAAACCAGCAGGTGGCACTGTGGATACTACAGTGGTAAAGAAACTGGGATTTAGGAGGCAAAGATGAAAGGGGAAAACGGGGATCGTGAGATAACTTCAGCTCCTCTACAGGCCTTCGGGAGGTTAACAGGGCATCTCCAAAATCTATAAACCAGTTTCTCAATGTGGAAGGCTGCCATGGATTGGCCTTATAAGAATATTTTCTCTGATTTTTAAAGCCTTTTTTCCAGCTGCATCAGTTGATAGGTTTAAATTCTCTATAGACGCTATTGGCCAGAGGTGAAAAACAAACTTAGAGGGAAAATTTTTAGAGAATTTTACAAGTTGACATTTACTCATACTCTAACACTGAAGAATGCAGAGTAGGAGGAACTGAAGCCTGGTGCGTTTGTAATATAAAGCTACGTTTCATGCTCATAGTATGTGAGTCTTATCCACCAGGGAAACAGGCTAATTCGACTTATTTAGTTATATTAATGTGGCAGTGAGGACATTTTCCTGACCCTTTGCTTCTGCGTTCTCGGTCATCTATAACTCTCTTTTCTTTACAAATTTATTTGAAAGATTTCTGTATATCAGTGTTTAAGAGACATATTGTGTGTGGGTAAATGTTTGCTTTTTTGGATGTTTAGGTAGTGCCGCGTTTCGGTAATCAAGGTGAATAAAGAGACAGCAACAAGTATTTACTTCTCAGTGAAGCCTCCTGAAACGGTAGGAATTTTCCAAACTTCCAGGGATCTTTAGTGGGGGTTGGCACTTGTCTCTTTTTTCCTGAAACATTAGATGGGAACTCCTTTTGGAGCTCAGACGAGAGGCAGATGGAGGTCTTGGGGGAGAAATGTAATTTCTCTCAAGAAAAGATTCCT